>CAVLJG010000005.1:66596621-66864989 GCA_963669975.1 Acanthoscelides obtectus
CCAAAAAATTCACAATTGGTCGGACCCTAGTACAGATGTGGAAATATGTCCCATTTCGCCACATACACGTCCTGATTTATTTGCACAGTTCAGTGTGCAGGCAAATCTGTCAGCTGCACCCTACATGGACGATTGGCTTTATGGCAGCATCCTACTATATCAATTAGATATGTATGGCAAACAATAAAACAAATCAGACAAATTAAAGGAAACAGAACAAGGGCGGATTCAGGATTTCGTCTAGGGGGGGGGGCAAACGATATTTGGGGCTGGTAATTTTTCTACCTCAGTGGAATTTCTAAAATTTATTCTATTATTGCTCCTTAAATCCATTGTGTTCTATCTGTTCAATGCCAACTCGAAAAAAAATGTAGGCAATATTTTATTATGAGAACAAGAGAATTACGTGGCATTTATAATTAACTAGTGTAATAATATTAAAGATTAAAACATAAAAAACTGCATTGCTCTGTTAACCAAAAAATACATTTTGAGGGACCCCGAGACATATCCCAGCCATTCCACACTAAACAATGTCTTTGATGGCGAAAACGGACATGAGACCGAAAAATTCATATTATCGTATGGAGGCTAGACGAGACAAAGAAGAATGTCTATAGACTATCTATAGATAGTGTCTTGAGACCGTCTCCAGACTGCCTATAGACAAATTGCGCAACGGGGACTACTACTGCGTTTTTTTTATACTCCAACTACCACGAAGGCTTAAGGCCTAAACACCCATTGGGTACCGTGGGGCTATAGGGGGATACAGGGGAAAGGGGAACGCCACACGGACTCTGGCGAGGGAACACGTGTGCATGCAACATGCACACATTCTGGCTCCGCCTACGAATCCGCCGGGTGGTACCTCCACGTTCGACAGTCAGAGACCGTCTACCACCTACGGACTATCACAACATCCATAGCCAAAGAAAAATTTCTCCTGGGACGGGACTCGAACCCGCACAGCGCACGGCGACTGATCAGGAGACCGAAGAGTCTACTACTACTGCGGCCACCGCTGCTGCCTCAAAAGGATTAATACTCTGAACTACCAGTTAAACAAATTAAGTAATTGGTGTAAATACTGACACAATCAAGCACTTCTATTATGTCAGCAGGTGATAAAAATATCAATAGGTATAGTCAATTATGTTTTGAAATTCAATATAGATGTTACAGTTATTCTTCAGACTTTCGTTATCGAAGTTATATTTACGACATAGTTGTTGTTTTCTCAGTTTTCGTATCGGTGTTGATCGCATGTAAAAATGTTGGAAATCTTTGGAAAAAACTATATATATTAGATCGTAATTATTTTGATAATATATTTTTCTACGAAACAAGAACAGGAGTACAGTGCTGTAGATATTCACGTGTAGTGCAGAAGCTCTGTGACTTAAACGAATTCCAATATAGCAACATAAATAGAAACATACGCGGGAAGAAATGCGGGACGTGTGGTATTGACTTTGAGCATCGATCGACGCATTTTCTGGAGAGGTTACAAGGCGCACCGCTAAGCAAATCTCATAAATGTATATTTCCAATGTAGGCGTTCATCTAACATATAGTCTAATCATATTAGCAAACTTCCCCGAAATAATTTCCGTCCGGTTTTATTGGTGCAAGTGTTCAAGGGCGCATTTTAAACATGGACGCATAAAATGGTTAAACCAATTTTTGTGGGAAAACTTTTTATTTGACAAAGAATGACAAAACGTGTTTTTTGGGATTCAATCAAAAGTGTTGACAGAAACGAAAAAACTTTTTATGCAAGATTTTAGGTATTTATGGGACCTACAGAATGAGACCACACGTGAAAAGATCCGACTAATGGCAAAAATGTTATGGCCGAAAAACTAGGCAAAGTGCAGGTTTTGGCACTTGTTGGTAATGCGACGATATTTTTCGCAACTACTTGAAATTGTTCAAAGGATTTATACTTCTGAATAACAACAGTAAAATTGGAGTATAATAGTCTAGTAGTTTTTTTAGAATTTCTAATTGCTTATCCCAAACCACCTGTTTTCCGGACATCACTTCTAGTTTATTGAGCTATATACAGGATTAGTTCAAAGCGTATTTTACAACAAAATACACTAATTTAGCTTGCCGATATGAATTACAAACCATTCCGAAAGATAAATGTTATTTTTATGCGAAAAACAAAGGTTACGTTTCTTTCTTCAAAGCAAATTGAACATTTCGTATTTGTGAGTAATTGAGCAAATGCGCTACGATATTCGAAATACATACGTTACTATACACATTTTAAAACAAAGCGGATGTGTCTATTATCTTTTGTTGCGAGTTACTCACAAATACGAAATGTTTCAATTTGTTTAGAAGAAAAACGTAACCCATCCTTTTTTGCATAAAAATAACATTTATCTTCCGGAATAGTTTTCGATTCATATCGGCAAGGTAAACTAGTGCATTTTGCTATAAAACGCCCTTTGAACTAATCCATGTATATTGCTCAAAAAATAGTAGTGACAGTCGGAAAACAGATGTCTTGGGATAAACAATTAGAAATTCTCACAAACTACTTGACCAATCAACTTAATTCTGTTGCGGTTATTTAGAAGTACCAATCCTACGAATTTGAAGAATTTCAAATATCTGCGATAAACCGTCGTCCCATTACCAACACGTGCGAAGACCTGCATTTGTCTCGGTTTGTCGTTTTCGGCGATAACTTTTTTGCTATTAGTCGGATCTGTTTACGTGGTGGTCTCATTTTGTAGGTCTCATAAATACTTAAAATCTTATGAGAAGAGTTTTTTGTCCCTGCCAATTATTTAGATTGAATACCGAAAAACACGTTTTCTCATTCTTTGTTGTCGAATAAAAGTTTTCCCACAAAAATTGGTGTACAAATTTTATGCGCCCGCTTGAATACCCCCTTGAGCAACTTGCAGCAATAAAACCAGACTTTAGAATTATTTCGCAAGCCAGGGGTATTTTCGTCTAATATGATTAGACTAATAGTACTTCGCTGCAACACCAACCCCGAACAAAATCAGTCAAGCTTTACACACATTTCAAATTACTGTTGACGACAAACAGAACATAAATCACTTTTAAGTGAAATCTGTATAGCTATATATTACCCAGACTTAGATTTGTCACAAGTCACAATACTCGTATATACGTATAAATCGTAAGAATTGTGCTGTAACGTATGTGATGTCGAGAGAGACAGCATTGGAATATCAAAGGATACCAAAAATCGCAATGCTCAGTTCCTACAGCTATAACTTATAGTTAGTATGCCTCTGGCGCCATGATGTGTCAGAAAGCAACACAATGGTGTTAGATTACAAAAGCAAGTGTCAGAAGTAGAGGGGGGTGCGCGGCCCCCGCGCCTTCCTCCGCCACTGAACAGAAATAGATTTGTTTTCAAGAGGTTCTGGGGTGACGTGGCTGCAGAATACCAGAAACTCATGAGCAAGAATTGACGATCAGATATAGGTGAAAAAAGAAATTGTGATGTAAAGATTAAAGTGGCATTGGAATGTCAACTGATAGTCCATATTAAATTATTTGTATATAAAAGGGGTAGATATTCATCGGAACAGTAACACAAGCAATGCAGCATAAAAGGCTTGCGATCTCGCTCGCATATGAGGAAGAAGGATGCATTTAACAATACCTGGCACCATCAACAAGTCAATGTACAGAGTATAAAGCTCCAAGAAAGAGTTTTGACTTACACGTTGACCTTTCTTTAATGTATGTATATTTTGTTGATTGTTAAATTATCACTTGGGAGTGTGGATACGATCGAATTACCAAAACCTACAGTTATTTATTACACGAATCATAAATAAGGCGTGATAATAAAGCGTGGATACCTGGGAATGCGAAAGTAATGTGAAGCATAACGTCGTGATATGGTAACGCTTTCAAACACAGGCGCATAATACGTAGAAATAGATGGCGTGGTTCCGAGTAACGTCGTGGGTGGCTAGAAACCACTCGACCTGGTCGTTCTGCTGGCAAAAATATGACGTATATGGGGGAGTAATGATTGTTCTGTCTGCAGGAGGCCGAAGGGATAACATTAACATTAGTATACCTGTACGACAGTGCAATAAATACACGCTCTCAACTACGTAACGTGATTCACATAGTATGCTGCTAACACTTGTTTGCTAAATTGAAAATCTCTGAAGGATTTAAGTGCAACCTTTCAGTAATTCAATGTGTAGCTTGAAATCGATCTTTCGTGTTTATTAAAAATATAGACAGTGGCGATTATACAATTTATTTTACAGTGAAGCAGCGGCGATGTCAGAGCTTTATCTTTGTACTGGATTCTAATCCTATACAGAGCGAGTAGGTCAGAAGGTGAAGAGTAGCAAAATACAACGTGTTATTTCCATGCAGTCTAGCATGCTTTGTAATGCGGTACGTTAGCAAAACACATGTTGGACATAAAAAAATCGGTTTAGCAGAGTGAAACTGTGCATAGCCTGGTATTGAAGCGGAATACTCTGTACGCCACTGTTAACCTGACATGTTTTTCGATACGGCGGCATTCGCGCGCATCGATTCAAAGGTACACTGCGCTCTTCCGTTTTGCTACCCCAGCATAGTATTTGTAGTTATTACCGCATAGTATCACTACGCCAGAAGAGTCAGGATCACATATATATCAACTTGCCAAAGTTGGACTGGAGAAAATAATTACATGACTTATCGTAGGTAATTTTGTAAAACCACCTAAGTTATTAAAGGATATTTTATTCAAGATTAACTGAATACTCTTATGCAATATCTTCTGATATATCTTTGTAGAATTCGTTATGTATGAAATTACATGACAGGTTATGGGAACGCAGTTCATGATTCTTGATACCCCATAATATTGGTCTTGATTATCTGTTTACGTAGTTTTTTATGCAATTAATTATACAGGCTATACCACATCCAAAGGGAGATCATATCACTGAACTAGCTTTTTTATTATTTGTTGAAATTACAGTGTAATAGCGGGTCATTCCAGTATAGAGAATTCTGTTGCTGTAGGAATATTTTCCCAAGAATCGCCTTATTTATAATCTGGAAATTGCATTTCAGTCAAACTCCAAAACAAAATAACTACGACATTAAATACGCCATATTAAATACAAACCAATTAAAAGAACTTTCCCTCATATTACTACAATGCGAACTTGCTACCAAATCCGGCATCCTATAGGTATATTGAACAGCCGATGCATGTATTGAATTTTAACAAAAAGTCGTAGTACATGAAAAGTGAAGCTCGATGGCAAAAATAGAAGGAAGCAACTGAAAACAGGTTAAAGCCAACACAAGCTGCTGGTTTGTCTGCGTTGTCATTAGCACAATCCACATTGAGCCTATGAGGCCAATGCGAATAAAGCAAGATTATAAATACACATTCTAAATTTTCAAAAAACCTTGTTGAACCTTTTGATACGATAAAAAGAATATTCCAAATGTAACACGATCATAATGGCGCCAACTTGTTAGAGCTTGTGATTTTGTGAAACTATTCTAACCTAGAAATGGTTTTGACGTCACCAACCATCACGGTTATCTAGAACTTCCAGATTATGTCTTTATATTCACATTCGATATTACACGTATTTTCATGTAAAAATAGTCGCTTACGTACAACTGTATTGTCACTTTATGATGTGAATTTACGATGCATTGTGAAAATAGAGAAGTCATATTATATATTATGGAAATTCTTACATTACATAGAATGTGATTCACATGCATTTTTGCACTGTAAAAGTAATATTCCACTAACTTTCAGATCTAATGTGATATATCAGACACCTATCCCACTTATCGCTAACAGTGGGGATGACAATAGATCCCGCTCCGCTATCGAGTGTAAAAGCACACTTTCGAAATAAAGGAATATCTGGCACAGCAGTACTAACAGTATCTACCCCAATTGAATGCTTTTGCAAATCAAATTTCTCGACTTATATCAGACTTGATCTGGTAAAGTCGACATGTCATAAACTTTTCATGGATGTAATCAAGAAAGATTATAGTTTCGAAAGGCAAACCGACCGAACTCGAAAGGTATTTATGACAGTCAATCACTGAATCTTTTCGAAATACTTTTGTTTATGGAAGAGTGCAGTTGTGAAAAAGCGAACGGCCGATTGTTATTGGACGGTCGTAAACCAAGACGTTACGGCGACTTTATAGTCACAAAATAGATTTTACCTATCGTAAAATTTATTTTATGTTTCTATTTAGTTGACATATTATAAATATTTTACGGCTTCTTGCCGTGATATGAATTGACACTAGTGTGATGTATGATGGAGAATGGAACGGTACAATATCTTGATGTCTCAATTAGAAATATCCTACCAGCACTATTTTGAAAATAGTTAAAATACAGTATGCAATAAACTTAGAAGTTTTGAGGACTCTTGAATAAGGACCAGGATTTGTGCAGTAGGATTATATATAATAATATGAATTTATATCTACTTGATCCAAAAGTCTTCGACCAAAGTATCTGGGCGAAAAGCTCTGTTAAATATTCAACTAACTGCTAAGGGTATGATCTAACATAAATGTGTCTCATTAATTCCTACAATCGTTGGGAATAAGCTATGTTGTTTTTCATAGCTACAAAATTCTTAGTAAAGCTGTCTCTTGGTTCTGCACGAAGCTCAAATAAGACTGGAGTGCTACCCCTCAGGTTGGGATCTGCACTGTCCATCCGTGACGGAGATGAACCTTCAGATATTATCAAACCGTGTTTACTACAGGTACCGATGGAACTTATTCTTTATGATGCTGTCAACCAACTTGTCAAGCTCTTTACTGTTCCACAAACCTTTGAAAGTTGTGTCTTACAAGCTGTCCACTAATAGCAGGTCAATTTCTTTCCCAAAATGTAATACCACAAGTTCCTAAAAAGATGTCCTCTCCCATAGTGTGATACAGGCTCCTCAAACATGCAAGTTTTTCTCAAGTGAGTTTCATATAAATGAAATTTGACAGCTGAGAAACTAGTCAGTGGTGAACGATTAACTCCTCTAGATCGCTGTATATTAATCGCCCAACAATAATATTTTCGGAAAGTCTGATCTTTAAGTTGTAAAAAAATGCAATTTTGTTTTTGCCACCGATAAAATAGTTTTTGAGAATACACGCTTGCTTCATTAGTTTTATTAATTTTGACACTAGATCCAGTATACGGGTTATGCCATTTTGCAAATATCATAATTCTGATAACAGGTTCGTAAGTAATGACCAACAACCCCCAGGATATACATTTTCGGATCACTCGATTAAGTTCCAGATTTGAGTCAGACTTTTTTGGGGGTAGATGCACTGTAAATAGATATGAACGATATAGAAACAAGACTGTTTTTCTCAAAAAAGGCTAGTTTTATGGGATTCAAAAAGAATACATTTTTTGCAGCTATCGTATTAGACTTCCCGAAAATATTATCTTTGGACCATTATTATAAGAGTGTAAAACATTCCGCAAAAATTGTGTTAGGGCTAGACCATTTCTTGCAATCCAAACGGGATAATTGTTCTCCCTGGACATCATTGAGTAATGTTCCAATTGAATTATTGATGTTCAAATCTCTTTGAATATCGTTCAACATTTAATTAAGAAAAAACGATCTCCAGTAACATCCTCTAGTGGCTTGTATCTCCACAGAAGCGCCCTTAGAACATTTTTGACAGAAACTTGTGGTATCATTTTTTTGTGTTCTATACAGGGTGTTTCTCAATGACTGGACATCATTTCAAGTGATCCATATTTGAGTGGAAAACAAACATGTTTGTATCCTAAAAAAGATAAAGGGTGCCAAAGATTAGAAAAAAATATCTCAAAGATTGTCGAGCCGACTCTGTTGAATTTTTGTCCTATTGACTATTGCAATTAGGGTTTAAGTAACCGCCCAATAAAAGATAATTATGAATGCCAGTGGCATCTCGGAGGGCAATATTACGGATAATATTGACAAAAAAATATACTCTATTGTCTATTTTGAAAAATCTAACTTTTTCAGATTGAGCAACTGATTATACCTACCACCTTCTTGTCTGATGGCTGTTTTCGAAAAGAAAAATAAAAGCAATTTCATTACGGAAAACCATTAAAATAAGATCAAATTAACTTTGATCTTGCTAGGAAATGTTGTTCTAGTGTTAGCAACATATGTTTTACTCCGTTAAAGTTTGGTATTATATTGTCTCCTGTGTCAAAAACCATTTTTTTAATATTGAACACCAGACTTGTTAGTATGCACATTTATATTAAATTTTCTTGAATCTGGTTCAGGAATGTGCCCTTTCGGCCTATCATAAATTAACCCACTATATACGTGGTGTGCCAATTAAACTCCGGGAATGCAGTAATAACTTGAGGTCCGGCAACACTGCGTCACCTGTCAACTCCTGCCTTTCAAAAGAGCTCCCTTTTTGAGTTACAGTCCAAAACTGAAGTCGATTGACGTGTGGTGTTGTGGGTGTTTTTTGAAGGAAAGTTTTTGAGTGGCGTCGTGAAATTGAGTGACTGACATCACAAGCAACGTGTTGTGATCCAATTTTTAGTGAAATCTGGCGAAAAATCCTCGGAAATCTTCCGAAAATTGCAGGTGGTGTATAAAGACACGCGTTTAAATGGACAAACGATTCAAAGAGGGGCGTGAATCAGTAACCTCTCGTACCGATGCAAATGTCGACCGTTTGTGCGCTCAGACAACATATTACCGGCGGCTAAGCATTCGTACATTGTCTGTCGACTTAAATATGAACAAAGAAACCGTCCGCCAAGTGTAACACGAGAATTTGAACATGCGAAAGGTTTGCGCAAAGATGGTTCGAAAATTGGATCTTGCACCACGTCGACGCACTGGCCCACTCCTGTTTGATTATGCAAGACTTTTTATCAAGAAAGGGCATTCCAGCTACGCACGACCCACCCTTTAGCCCCGATATTGCCCCCTGCGACTTCTTCTTATTCCCTAATATGAAGTCACATCACAAAGGAACTCATTATGGTGGCATAGAGGAGGTGAAATCAATTGTAACGAAGGTACTGAACAGGCTAACTTCAGAGCATTACCCTGTTTTGAATCGTGGGAGCAGCGATGGAAGCGACGGCGACGTGTAGTGTTGAATGGAGACTATTGTGTAAGTTGATGATAGAAATTTACGTGAAATTTGATTTGATTGTTTTTTATTGGCAAATTCCCGGAATTCAATTGGCACACCACATATGAACGAGATATGTTA
Organism: Acanthoscelides obtectus; assembly: GCA_963669975.1. Lineage (NCBI taxonomy): Eukaryota > Metazoa > Arthropoda > Insecta > Coleoptera > Chrysomelidae > Acanthoscelides > Acanthoscelides obtectus. The sequence goes on from CAVLJG010000005.1 coordinate 66,605,895, forward strand.
TTCTGGAACACCCGTATAGTAGGAGCTTAACAAAAGTTTGTCAGTCTTCACCGGTCGTGCGTTGTGTGACTGTGTGACGTAGCCTGTACTGTAGTATTGATCTTTTGGTCACCACGTGTTATTAATTATATTATATATTTGATGATTATAGTGCAGGATACGCTTTGATCACTCACAGAACTTCGTCTTTATTACTATTAAGCTATTTTCATGCTTTTTTGGTGAAATCTGTGCTTCGCTAGCTATAGAGAGAAGTGTTATTCACTTGAATGTATTTTTTTTTATACTTTACTTTCAGCGATCGGTTACAGAAAAGTCCAGCAAGTGTATCATAAAATGGAAGGGTTGTAGAACCGCACCCACCGCTAGGTCGTCACCATCCGGTTGTTTTCCATCTTGTTACACCGAAACGCCCTAACAATGTTATGGATATGACAGGTTTACAGCTGGTCGCACCCAAACAGCTACCGATATCAGCAGATTTAACGACAACCAATACAAAAAGAAGAGTTAGAAGAGGGTGCCTTCGGGGATGGCTACAATGAGAGAAAGTCGCACTACGAATAAGAATTAATTGAACACAAACCTAGTTATCGTTTGTCGCCTGACAGCAAATTTAATCGATAAATATCAAAGTTATAGGTTGCTGTTATCCATTGTTGAACGTACTACGCTCGGTAAATCATCTTGCCGGATGTGTAATTACTTGTGAAATTAATTTTAAAACAAATTATATGATGTGACATATAAGTGTCTTCGGATAAATTCATTTTTACGTACAGGGTGACTGATGGCAATAGCAATGCAGATATAATAACAATGCATCTATCAGACTCTTATCTACATTTCTATCTGCATAGGTAGGAGTACCTCTATTGGCTCATTAGTTCTTTTACAAAAGTATTTATAGCCCTGAGTTACTGCTTTATATAAAATAAAATGGATGACCTGACATAGCTTGAATTACTAATATTTTAAAATGTAACGCAATCTGAACCATTGTTTAGTCCAGAACTCGCATAATTTAGAGAACAAAAAATATGCTTCAACGCATAATATTTACAGGCTCGTTGTATAAAGATATACTGACTTGGAAGAACCACGTAATGGAAACAGTACTTTAAGTGAACGGTTTATTTTTCTCGTCAGTCATACGATCCTAAATTTTGCAATTACTCCCAAATCTCTTTGCATCTGTTAAATCTTTTATATGGCCCTGTTCACAACTCCTCATCTCTTTTCGCATATTTTTCTATCAAACACTATTATGTAGAAAAATAAAACAAAGAATAATTCAAAATTCCTATATGAGTTTTGATGGGTGTTGAGATTATTATTTTGGAATCGAGAAAAAATCATATTTCCTTACTGAATAAAGGTCTCGAACAGCAAAAACAAAAATTTTGGCGTCTTAAACTACAGCAGTGACATAAAAACACGAATATTTTTGGCAACTACCAAAAAAGAAAGACCAGTCTTGTACATCAGCGCGTTTTTTAAGCATATACTCCAATGTTGAAAAGTAGTATTTGCATCTATCCGGATTGTGACACTTGATAACCTATTGCAAAACTGTTCCTTTTCAGAACAGACTAATGTCATATCACCATAACAGTGGGGAATACGTATATACCCTGTGCCTTGGCAAAGCAGCATTTTAGCTCCGATATCTATAGTAGCTTTTTGTATAACTTTTGGATGTATTTTGTACTGTAGGAATAATGACATTTGTCTCCTATTTAAAGGTGTTACTCAAATATATCACATAACATTTCTATTAAGGAAAATCGCATGTGAAGGTTGTCAACTCACAAATTAGACCCAAAATAATGTGTTGATGCCATAAGTTTAGGAGGCACTTGGTATAGCAAACAGACCTAATGATTCTAGGTCAATATAAAATATAATGAAAACACTGGCATAAACGCGGAAAAGAAAGATGGGAAGATGTTGGCATCGTAATACAAATGAAAGTCTATTGGACACTGTAGTAGAATATGCTTATTAGTATTAAAGACAGCCGTTTAATATGTTTCAACATATACATAAATGCATAGCGAAACAGCTTATATTTATATATAAAATTAAATTATACTATCCGCGAAACTATCCAGCCAGAGACTGGCATTGCAATTGGATTACCATAATTGTTAGCAAATTAATTCAAAGCATATTGCATCATTGCGTATTTAAATGATATAACCCATTAAATTATATCACATTCGTAAGATGTAGCTTCCATGATCTGACGTACTAATTAAACTGGTTGCGTTTTTCAACCTATTTTGAATGTGAATTTACCTTTTCCCTCATCCGTGTCAGTTGCTCGATTTCGGAGAGTCTGAGACAATACTTACAAGCTTTAAGATGTATCGGCAGTAAATAATAAAAGAAAGATTACGATTTTCGTTTGTATCTTACAATTCTTAATGAAAATAGAATAGTCGTAGGAGACGTGGTTAAAATATTAGTGGGCTGTCATCAGGTGCCATTCCTATGAGCTTCAGTATGGCAGCTCAAACTTTTGAGGTGTTTTTAAAATACTTATTGTTACCCATTGAGATCTGAATAATGGCTTGCAAGTTTTTTTTAACACGCTTATATCAGCTTGGCCTGTATGTATGTAACGGGATCTTTGAGCGTAATTTTCACCAATTTCCAGAAGCTTAATTAATGTGAAACTTTGCACACGTATCAAGAACCGATGACAATGCAATAATTTAATAACAGTTTTCCATTCTCCTTATTAACCCATTTATGCCTAATGTACTATGAATAGTACAGCCTAAAATTGTTTGTTCCTGTAGATATCTGTACGATTTGGTTAAATTGAATAGCTCGCGACGACAGTTTGCGGGTGGATCTCGTACGGTACGGAATAATTTTGCGTATTGTGCAATATTTTGTATGTGAAATCAGTTTTTGTATATTGGAAAATAGAAGATGAATGAATATGGCGCGCACTTTGCAAAGTAAGTAGGTTTTTTATGACATAAATTAAAAAAATCTAGTTTATTTTTATGAAAATATTATTTCCTTAGTTGCGGCTTCTAGATTTTATGATTTTATGATGTTTTGTTTGTGAGGTTATGATACAGTTAGGTGTACTATATTTAGTACACCAGAAAAAAGGGGTCTACGAATATGTCCATAGTCAAAATAAAATAAAATGGTTTTAGGTAAATTATTTTTGAATAAGTAATTATTTTGAGAAGGAACATTTGTTTCAGGGGTTTTTCTTTGCATGAGGCGCTAGCAATGATAGAAGATTACGACATTGAAGCTGAGTCTATCACTTTGTTACCTCCCACTAATGCATGCGATAACATAACCGACGAGGATTCTGGAAACGAAGAAAGACTGGATATCAACAACTTGCCAGGAAGCTTACTGCAAGCTGAGGTCGAAGTAAATAAGAATAAAAACGAGGATATGTCGAGTTTTGAAGATGAAATACCACTCAGTGAAATCAGGGGTAATAATCGGAAGGAAGTGAAAAAGAAGAAAACATAATTACGTAGAAGATTTGCCAAGAAATGAGTATGCATTCCCAATAAACAACGAAAATCAAAATGAACAAGAGCAGTCCCCAAACGAGATATTTTTCAGTTTTTTTGATGACGAAATTTTGAACATAATAGTTGAGGAGACAAATCGGTATTCTCAATAGAAAAAAAGGAATATTATGGTTACCAAATCTGAAATCAAATGTTTTCTAGGCATATTATTGTTGAGTGGCTACAGTAGTGTACCTCGCAGAAGGATGTATTGGGAAAAATCCAGTGATTCACACAACTCACTTGTTTCTGAAGCTACTTCTCGCGATAAATTTGAATTTATAATGACTAACATTCACTTCCTAAACAATGAAGCTCTGGATGCAAATCATAAATTTGCTAAACTAAGGCGTCTTTTCAATCACCTAAATAAAATTTTTCTTTGGAATACGCAGTACCAGAAGAGCATCATGGTATTGATGAGGCAATGGTTCCATACAACGGGAGACATGGTTGTAAGCAGTATATCCACGGGAAACCAATACGTTATGCGTTCAAGTGTTGGGTTGGCGCTACTACTCTTGGTTACATCTTATGGTTTGAACCTTATCAGGGTGCTTCGACGTATGTGAACGCGGCTTACAAATCTTTAGGTGTTGGCACATAAGTTGTATTTAGCTATGCTGATAGGCTAAAAAGCAAATGGGCAAATCTTAGGTTTCATTTTGTATTTGATAATGTTTTTCTTCGCCAGCTTTGTTTAAAAGCTTGACTGAAAAAGGCATATGTGGTACAGGAATAATTCGTGAAAATCGTATACCCATGTCTTCTTTGAAAAATTAAAAACTTATGAAAAAGGAACAACGTGAAGTGCTTGATTATACCAAAGTAAAAGATAAAAACTTAATTTTTGTAAAATGGAATGGAAACAATATTGTAACTTTTGGGTCTACAGCGATTGGAATTGAACCAGTACATTCAGTAAAGCGGTATTCTCAAAAAGAAAAAAAGTTTGTGTAGTATATGTAGATCAGCCCCAAGTTGTCAAGCTGTATAATAAATATATGGGCGGGGTGGATAGGTCAGACCAGAATATAGCTCAATTCAGAGTACAAATCCGAGGCAAAAAATGGTATTTCTCGTTGATCTCTCAATGTGTAGATATGGCCCTGACAAACGCCTATCATATTTATAAAAAGAGAGGAAATAACGTGAATCAATTACAATTTAGAAGAAGTGTAGCTACAACTATCTTGACACAAAATAAGAAGACTTATACGTACCAGCAAGGTAAATCAAGAAATTTTGGTGATATAAGGTATGATCGCTTAGATCATTTAGTCATTCCACAAGGCAAACAAATAAGGTGTGCACACTGTCATGAGCGCACGACTACTAGATGTAGAAAATGTGATGTCGGCCTTCAGGTGAAATGTTTTGTTCAATATCATACTCTTTAAAATTTGCAATATTGATGTGTTTCAAAATATTTGTACTATTTTCAATATTTTTTTTATTATTATTCTTATAGCTACCTTTATTCCTAATGTACTATGTATAGTAGGTATATCCTAAAAAACTAACTGTTTATGTATTTTTTTAGAATAAATTGAAAATACCTCCAAAGTGTCGTCTTTTAATAAGGTTTTTTAAAAAATAATAAAAAAAAACTTTTTTGCAACTCTTTAGGCATAAATGGGTTAAGACCGCTTTTTTTTTTTTTTTTGGTGAGGGGGGAATGCATTTACGCACCATACCATAGCCCGAGCTACGGCGTGTGTGGGACTCCAGGGTCTTGAGGAGATCACCTAATACCCACTAAACCCTAAACCTCCGCGTGGCCCGACTCATCAGCGTCTCGGTAGGCCATGTGTTGTGCGTGACCTGCGGTCTGCTACAACGTCTCCTCATGTGTTTCAGTCTCTGGGAACGCCGGGTTTGTTCCCTTTACCTCGCACATTCTATCGATGTCGTTAAGCGATCATCGTTAGAGGGTCTGCTAGGTTCTCTTGTAACTCTTGTTTCCGAAAAATCAAGAGTTTCAAGTCCTCTTACCAATATGTTGTTCCTGGTCCTGGTCCTGAAGGGTCCTGGTCCTGGTGGGTCCTGGTTGTGGCGGGTCCTGGTCCTGGTTGGTCCTGGTCCCGGTGGGTCCTGGTCCCGGTGGTTCCTGGTCCTCTGCATCCACGCCGTGGGGCGGGGGGGGAGCAACCGCGGGTTCTCCTAGTCTCCTAGTCAAGGTTCCAGTTAGCGGGTGCTTGGTCGCTAGCGGCATCCGGCTGTGTCTACCCAGTAATGGGTAGAGTTGAGCCATGGCTGCTCTGGTTTTTGCGATGACAGCTTCTATGTGGGCTTTCCAGGTGAGGGACTTGTCAAATACGATCCCCAGATATTTGACTTTGTCGCTCCACTGGATATCTTCGTCGAAGATGGATGCTTCGAGAGGTCTTGCAATCCTTCTTCATTGAATGAAGATTGCCTGCGTCTACTGGGCGTTGATGCGGATTTTCCATTTCACGCACCAGTCCTGGATGTGGTCCAGTTCATCCTGTAGTCTCCTACGGATGATCTCGGGTCGTCTATGCTTGGCGGCTATAGCAGTGTCGTCTGCATATAGGGCCAGCATTGTGTCAGCTGTCTTCGGCACATCGTGAGTATAGATGTTGTAGGGCAGGGGTGCTAAGGCCCCTGGGGCACGCCTGCTTCCAGCTGTCGTCTTGTTGAATGGCATGTACCAATCTTCACCGTGAACCATCTTTGTGTTAGATAGCTCTGGATCAGTTGGCACATGTTCGCATCGATTCCGGCGGCTTCCATTTTGGCGATGAGTCCATCGTGCCAAACTCGATCGAAGGCTCGTTCCACGTCCAGCAGGACGAGACCGGTTGCATCCTGGAGATTGAAGCCGCTGGTGATGTTTTCCGTCAGTCGTAGCGCTTGGAGTTCCGTGTTGTGGGAGGATCTGAAGCCGAATTGCTCTGGGGGGAGAAGTTGCAGTTCTTCTGCCTGCTTCTCTAGTCGATCGGCGATAGCCTTTTCGACTACTTTGCCCATCGAGGAAACCAGGCTGATGGGCCGGTAGTTCTGGGGCAACTTCCGGTCCTTGCCTGGCTTGGTGAGCATTATAACCTGGGCTTCCCGCCACCGCCGCGGGAAGTGGTTAAGTCTCAGAGTGGCATTGGCGATGTTGGTGAGCGCAGCAATGCCTTTGGTGGGAAGGTTCTTCAGCATCCTATTGTTGATGCCGTCCCTTCCCGGCGCCTTTCTGACCTTCAACCTGCGGATGATCAGACGGATTTCCTCTGGACTGGAGGGGTGATCCGTCTCCTGGCCAGGTGGTCGACTCCTCATGATTTCGGCTGCGACTTCCACGGCCTCCTCGTGGTTGTCGTCCTCGTCTTCGTGGTAATTGAGTCTGCATTCGGATTCTAGCGAATCGGCGAATGCTTCGGCTTTTTCTTCACTGGAGTAGGCCAAGCCGCGTTGGCCGTGAAGAGTGGGGATCGTGGTGCGCTGACGACGAAATTTTCACTGCATAGTCCAGGCCGTACCATCCTGGGTCCCTAGTTCTGCACAGGCTGCATTCCATCTGCTGTTTTGGAGTTCCGGGAGTGCGTTCTTCAGAGCTAGCGATGCTCTGTTTCGCGCAACTCTCGACTCCTCTGTCAACAGTTGGAGATGTTCTCGCTTGAGTCTTCTGTTCTCCCTGATCAGGTGCCTAATATGGTGCGGTGCTGGACCATTTAGGTGTCTAGGAACTGCCGTAGTCTCGGAGCGGGTGCTGTCCTCGTGCGCTCGCAGGACAGCATTCTCCAGCTCCTCTACTGCGTTGTCCAGTTCCTCCGCTGATCGGATGGTTGGAATTTGAGTGATGTTCCTTTGGACGTTGGATTTGTACAGGTTCCAGTTCGTCCGTTTGGTGCTCAAGCTATCTCGAGTTCTAGACCCTGTGCCAAGTGTTAGTAGAATCGGATTGTGGTCCGACGATCCTTCCACCAGGGTCTCTATCTCGAACTCCTCTGATGTTGCGGAGGATGGCTATGTCCAGTACCGCAGGTCGCCCAAGGCCGAATGGAATGTAGGTTGGTTGCTCCGGACCGACAATGACCCCCGCCAGGGCATCGACGTGTTCCTGGAGCTGCCTTGCATTCCTGTCTTCGACGTTGTTGTTCCATGCCGGAGACTTGCAGTTTAGATCTCCGATGACTATGCGTGCTCCTGGGCCTCTCAGGAGGTCAGCGATGTCATCTTCGTCTAGGGCCTCCCCTGGTGGCACATATAGGGAGGTGATTCTGTAGGGACGGTGGTTGTGATGGACCTGGACCGTGATTCCGTCCCCATTTATGTCTGCGGCATCGTCGAGGACATGACTCGTCAAGGTACGTTTGACGAGTAATATGACTCCTCCACCTCTGCCCCTTCTGTCGTAGCGGTACGTCTCGTACCGCGGGAACGTCAGACTATGGGCAGCATCCAATTTCGTTTCTTGGATGGCCATCACCTCTGGTTGGTACTGGTCTAGTATTTCCTGGATTTCTGGTATCCGTGCCCTGAATCCGTTGATGTTCCAGGAGATAATGCGTAGAGATTCTACGTTTTGCCCTGTAGTCATTTCGGGTCTACTGCTTGTCTTGCATCTTGGCCTCGAGTGCATCCAGGCGGGTTATGATGGCTTGCATCATTGCCAGCAGTCTGTCATCGCCGTGTTGCTTCTGCGCAGTAGTTCCAGTAGCAGTGGCGGCTGCTGGGGCAAAAGTGGACATAGGTTTCTTCGCTTTTTGAGCGTAAGAGGTCCTATTTGTGGTGGGGACTGCTTTGGGGGCAGAAGCAGCTTTCCTCGGGGCCTTACTACATCCCTTGTAGTTGGCGGGGTGGCCTTCTCCGCAGAGGCAACACTTGGCGTTTCGTTGCCCTGTTGGCGGCGCTGGCAGACTGCAGCTGGTGCTGTTGTGGTCCTCTCCACACTTAACGCACCGTTCAGCGAGACGGCAGTTCCGCTGTGTGTGCCCGTACCGCTGGCAGCGGTAACATTGGCTGGGCTCGGTGGACTTTTTCTTCCTCTCGAAGCTGACCGTGAGCATGGTCAGCCTCTGGATCTCTAGAAGCTTTTCTGGCATCTTCGTCTTGACGAGGAAGAGCGGAAGTGGCTTCTTGGTGGTCCTTGAGGTCATCTGCTGAACCTCGGCGTCTGCAATACCTTGGCTCGCTAGATCCTCTTTGATGTCATTGACTGACATCTCCTTTGGTAGTCCACGGATGACCCTCTGGTCCATCTTGTCCTCCTTCAGTTGATAGGTGAAGAAGGGCCGCTTGATGGAGTCCAGCAGTGCGACTAGCTGACGGTAGTCAGCTGGTGTATTTGTGAACACCTTCACACTGTTGCCCGCCGTCCTCGCCTTGGAGAATTTGATCCCCTTGTTGTTCATCATCCTGCTTAAGGATGACCAGTCAGCGGTGCCCTCGATATTGATTGGCGGAACTCCTGTTCCTGCCATGGGGGCCTTGGCGGTCCTGGTTGCTTTGGGACCTCTCTCCTTGGTGGCAGCTGGCATCTTTGGCTGCCTGGGTGGTTCTTCTTCTTCGGAGGAGGAGGAAACTCTCACTCGTTTTCTTCTCCTGGTGACGACACTGAAGTCTGCGTCATCGGTCCTCTTCTCGGCTTCTTCTTCTTCGATATCTTGGGGATCCATGTCCCTGTTCTCCGTAGGCTGCTGGTCCTCGTCTCCCTGGTCCTCACCTTCTTCTTCTTGTACCGTCTTCTTCGCCTTCCTCTTCGCTTTGAGGAGCTTCCCCTTCACTTCCTCTATCTCTTGCCTCGCCAGCTTTAATGCTTCTTGCAGATTTTTCATCTGCTCAGCAAGCATTGCGAAGTTATCCTCCTTCTGCTTCAGCTGGATCGACAGTTTTTCTATTCTCGCCATCGTGGATGGCGATCGTATCGTGATGAAAATCACAATAGGATCGCACTGTAAGTCCGGGTGGGTCGCAGTCGCACAAGTGTATATACTCGCGACGGCTGCTAGCTCGGAACTGTTAAGACCGCCAGGTTTGATAAATTCTTTTATAGATCCTCTGTAGGGGAGCAAGAGAGATAGAGCTAGCGCGCGATCTGCGCATGCGTGGAGTTTCGGACTCAGTCTTTGTTGGTTGGGGCAATTGGCAATTGGCACAGCACAACGGTTTCGACCGTCCACAAGATGAAAGGTTGTGCAGTCGATTATGCAGTCATTTATCTAGGCTCGCGACTGTTTGCTGCTGGACAAGCTTATGTAGCACTTAGTCGCGTAAAATGTTTAGACGGTATTTGGAAGAACTTGTTTGCTCTAAATTAACAGGAAAAGCTCCATGCAGCAGTGAAGCTTTGAATGAAATGATTGGATTACGAAATGATTCGTAAGACAGTTCAATACCACATGTCCACCAAAAACTAATTGATAAATCGAACTATAAAATGAAAAATAAATAATAGTTTAAAAAACTAAAAAACACGCTTTTATAGCTAATCGAGGTAAAAAGTAGAAAATAATGTTTAATTACAAAAAGTTTACATTACAGTAGTAGATGGTTGAACAATCAATCATAATTAATAACCTCAAAATAAAATTATAATAAAATTTTAGTTATTAACAGAATAACTCAATTCAGAATAAAATACGTGGGGTGCATTTTACTACATTTTGGCTCTGCTATCTTAGATAGTTGTCAATAGAATGATTGTAATATTTAATATATCAAGCACCACACTCTTCTTACTCTGAATAGAATTATTCTGTCACTAACTTATATTTTATTATAGTTTTATTTTGAGGTCATTAATTATGATTGATTGTTCGACCTCCACTACTGTAATATTAACTCTTTTTAAATAAAAATCATTTTTCACTTTTTAGTTAAACTATTATTTATTATAACTCTTCAACAACCGCCACAGATAGTTTTTTTCATGTTCACGAGATTCGCTAGACTAGTTTATGTCAAAACGATAACAAATGTTTTCTAATACCTTGATTAGTACTAGCGCTAACACTTCATTGAAATAATCATAACTAGCTACTTAGCAACATTATGTGCACTGTAACGGCATAACAATTAAGTTTTCGACTAAGTCCCCCGTCCGTCACCCTACTGAGCGAGGGCCGTGGCAAATGCTTATTCCGGAAGTTGTTGTATCCAGTATACAACTTCTTCCCGTCCAAGTGATTGTACACGCGTTAAGGAGTACCTCAGTACCGATTGCCGGGTGGCGGTACAAGTCCGCCAACGGGCCACTTTAGGTCTATTTAATATCACTAACACGTAAAAAGAAGGTGGTAGACAAGGACCAGTCGACCAAGGCGGTACCACCCGCTAGCTTTTCCCAGGGTGTCTTATAAATGTCCGCATGTTTCCACACCTAAGCTATGCAGTCGGTTATCTTCAAAAACAAAGAAATTAATGATGATGGATCCCTCGAGCACTAAGAACTCCGGACGTAAACTCACTCCACTCTCGGAATGTCCGGGTGGAGGGTGGGCTCGAGGGAACAACATCGAAGATAAAATTTGTTTTTCAAACATCTGCGGGATTAACAGCAACATTGATGCTGTTCATCACTACCTGCAATCCAATCGTCCCGCCGTGCTTTTCTTGGCGGAGACAAAAATCTCAGAGACTGCACCGATTAACCATCTCAACTTCCCAAACTACGAGGTGCACTCCAATCTGAGAAAGAACGTGGGAATTGTGGCTTTTGTCTGCAGCAGTCTTTCCTGCTCCAGGGATCTTTCTTTGGAATCAGACCGGAAGGACATTCTGTGGCTTCGCCTCAACTCCAAAACATCACCCAAATTTATTTGCTGCCTTTATCGCTCCCCCTCGAACCATAACTGGGATGACCTACTCGAATACCTCGCCGTCCAGATCGACTTCCTGAAGACCGATGCAGCAGGTCGTGCATTCGAAGCGTTCGCTCTTACCCAAGGGCTGACCCAGCTGGTGACGAGCCCTACTTTTTTACCCCGCGTCTCGTCACACGCCAGCTGGATCTCTTTCTGACCACGCATCCTGTCCCTTACAGCACTGCTGTCCTGTCCCCCTGGGTAACTCATACCACGGTGTTGTGAAGGTTAGCTTTCGGTCAAAAGCCACTGTGGCAGCAGAAACTCGTACAGGCCGCAAAACTTGGCATTACGGTCATGCCGACTGGGAGGGGCTCAGAGACTTCTTCTCTAGCTTTCCTTGGAGAGATGCCTGTTTCTCTGACGCGGATGCGTCGACTGTCTGTTCTTCGATAACCGAAATTATCCACGCCGGATTGGAGGAATACATCCCTCACACAGTGAAAGTTCCTAGACCAGGGACAACGGCTGGTTTAACAAATCGTGTGACACTGCTCGCCAGCAGAAGATCAAGGCACACAGAACCTACTTACAAAACCTCACTGTAGAGAACAGACAAGCCGACGTCGAGTCCAGAAACAAATATAACGAAGCGGTTCGCAATGCCAAAAACCAGCACGATATAAAACTTAGGCACAGGGTAATGTCGCAGCGCAATGGCAGTCGGTCTTTCTGGACGCTGGCCAAGCAGATTGAAAAGAACTTCTCACACAGTAGCCTTCCACCACTTACGTGTCAGGATGGAACTATTGTATTCGACTCAAAGGCCAAGGCGGAAGTGCTAGCCAAGATCTTTGCTGCCAACTCCACCATGGACGCACCAACGCCCAAATGCAGTCAATTCAAAGGGTTCCCCACATTATGCGGGAGGTAACATACAGGCATAAGACCGTAAGACGAGTGCTCTTGTCGCTCGACATCAACAAAGCTTCTGGTCCGGACTTGATTCCTGCCATTGTACTGAAGAGATGTGCAGCGGAGCTTGCTCCAGTTCTTTCGCGTCTCTTCCAGATATCTTATGAATCCCGCACCTTCCGAGAAAACTGGAAATTTGCTCATGTCCAGCCCATCCCAAAAAAAAGGATCTAAGACCGACCCTTTCAACTACAGGCCTATAGCTCTGCTTTCTGTTATAAGTAAGGTGATGGAGAGGTGCATAAATCGCGAGCTTCTGGACCACCTCGAACGTCACAGCTTGATTAGCGACGGGCAGTACGGTTGCCGGCACCAACGATCCACAGGGGACCTCCTAGCTTACGTCACGCAATTGTGGAGTAAACTCATCCAGTCTCATGGTGAGGCTCATGTCGTTGCTCTTGACATCACGAAAGCGTTCGATCAGCTGTGGCACGCTGCCCTCTTAAGCAAACTTCCATCCTATGGCCTCCCAGAAAAGCTTTGCAGATGGGTGGCTGACTTTAACTCTGGCCGCAAGATATCCGTCGTAATTGACGGATTCTCCTCTTCATCCCACAACGTCAACGCGGTTGTTCCCCAGGGATCGGTCTTGGCTCCAACACTGTTTCTCTTACATATCAACGACCTCCTTTCCTGCACGATCAACCCAATCCACAGCTTCGCTGATGACAGCACATTCAGAGTGACAAGCTGATCTCTGCCGCTGAGCTGGAAAAAAGAAGACTAGCGACGACTTCTTCTCTGACAAGAGACCTCGAGGCTATCACTGCTTGGGGACGCAACAATCTTGTACAGTTCAATGCTTCCAAAACACAGTACCGTACTTTGACGAACAAAAAGCGTCCTAGCGCTCATACAGTTTCGATGGACGGTCGAGTTCTACCAAAGAACCATTCATTTCGGCTAGTCGGAGTCCAGATCACCGAGGAGCTGATCTGGCAGGAACACATCTCGTCAATAGCTGCAGCTGCTGGGAAAAAGCTAGGCTATTTCTTTAGGGCTAAGAAGTACTTTTCTCACTCTATACAAGGCCCAGATAAGGCCTAGCCTCGAGTATTGCTCACACATTTTGGGTGCTGCCGCCCCGACTACATTGTCCATGCTCGATGCTATTCAGAGGAGGGCGGTCCGACTGATCGATGACTCTTCTCTAACAGACAGTCTCGGGACTCTTTCGCACCGGCGGGCCGTCGGCGATCTAGCTCTTTTCTATCGCTACACCAACGGGCTTTGCTCCTCAGAGCTCTCTTCCATGATGCCGCCGCGCGATGTGCCTGCCAGACAGACCCGCCTGACTTCGGCGTCCCATCCTAACCGTATCAAACTTCGTACATCCAGAACTGGCCGATACGACCGATCCTTTGTCCCGAGGGTATCTAGATTGTAGAACAATCTACAAGAGGAAGCTTTTCCCAGTTCTACTAACCTTAGGCAGTTCAAAAATCGTATTAACAAAATTTCTTTGGGATAATCATAGCAGCCGCGGTGTTCCGGCATTTAGGCTTCTGCCTGCGCGGCTGTTTCGATATATAAAAAAAATTACGAGTATTAAGATGCACTGACACATGTATGAACCTGTATCCTCCATTCAAGACAAGACATGTAGATACTCAATCACAATAAGCGCGCGGCCTAAATTTACTTGTATCGAGATATGTCCTCATTTATTTCAATTTTCGTGTTCAATGTGAGCGCAGAGGAGCAACACTTTTCTTTTGATATATGTTTTGTGTTTTATTATAGATTTGAAGTAGAAGGTATTGTAACCACACGCTCAAACAGAAATAGTTAAATATTCGAAAAAGATGAATTTTGGACAAAAATCCCAAAATTTTGCTTGAGCTTGGGTTCTAGAATATTTAAAGGCAAAATTTTCATACATGCGATCAACTTGAAATTCGAGTCCTTTTCAGGCCCGAAAACACAAACAAAAGCAAGGTTTCCGCCTAGTCTAATACCAACCGTTTGTTCAAAAATAATCACTCGATATCGTGGAAGTCGCAACTATACTACAAAGTAATCCTTCACATTTTCCCTAGATTTTCTTCTAAAATCACGAATCACCTTATACTCTACCGATTAATTTAACTATCCCCAATGCCGAAGGAGTGTTATTGACCATAAATCATGCGATTGCTCTAGTTCCATCATTTTTATTGAGGATCCTTCATTCAATTAGATAGTATGTTATATTCTTGTAGAAATTCTGAAATATTAAAACAAAAGTATAAAGTGTGATTCCTATCACAGAATTCCTTTTCAATCCATGCCAATGGCTCTTTATGCTGCTTTAAGTTTAATTCACAACTGCTAAATTGGGAGCTAATAAGCTGCACTGTTCCTGAGTCCGCTCGACTTTTCTCAATTTCTTGGAGAATCATCAAGTTTTGCAATGATTATACCTTCCAGAAAGTTAAAGATATATCAATAAGCTTCCTGCTTGATGTCCAGATAATCAACTCTAATATAGAGGTTAATAAGACTTAATGAAAGTACTAAAATTTATCTTCATTTAAACCTAAAATACAGATTTCATCATGGTGGTTTTTGAGGTTTTTTAATTTTTGTGATTTTTCAATAATCATCCAAAATCGGGGATTGGAAATTGATATTGTCCGTGTGCTTTAACAGCGACTCTACTAAACCATAAAGGATAATTTCAACGTATTCGAATCATCGCTCAATGCAAAAATGTTTGTGTCTGTGGAGGTACTAAAGAAGCTACATATCGAAAACACGTGAGATGGACAGTTATCAGACTTCAGGCAATAGTACAGGTTATACCAGCGCAATTTTTCTAGCGGCAACACAACTGGTATGTATTGAACATGGTTGTAGAAAAATGAATACATTCATTTCAAATACTTAACCTGTTGGTTTGATTGGATGTCTGTAATGATTTAAACGTTTTCATACTGTATATGCTATATACATGTATTACTTATATAGTTATTTTCATCATTTAGACTCAAATGAGCAATTTCGGCAGATTGAAAATTTTCAAAAACTATTCATTTTTGACCATACATATTGAACAAGGTCAAATTTGTTGCAGTTTATGTTCGCTACCATGTCTTGGAAGAAATACGGTAAATTTCCAGTATATACGCTACCGTACAAAAGTGAAAACAAGAAAACTGATGTAAGTTATTAAAGAAAACATTACAATATCTGTATCAAAAATTTATTTTCTTAATTCTTAACAGCATACAACTACATATTTATAATCAAAATAATCATATTTTCAACACATCGGTATGCGCTCATTTACTTTTAATTACAGCCTAGCAAATGATGGGTAAACGCGCAGCTAATTTTTCTAAAGTGGACGGGATTATTTTTCGCCATTCGTCTTTTAATATTCTCCATAAGTGTTCTTCAACATTTCCGTACTTGTCTGTCTAGTTTATCCTTAGCAGCTCTATCGGATTCAAATCCGGGGATTGGGGAGGCCATTGTATGACTTTCAAGACATTTCTTTCTTCTTTTGCTTCCAAAAATTGTTTACAGAACCTGACTGTGTGTTTGGGGTCATTGTCATTCTGAAAGACAAACCCCGGACCAATAAGACGAGTCCCAGAAGGCACAACATGATTTTGTAGTATGGCTTTGTAACCTTCTTTATTCAGTATTCCCTGTATTCTCACAATATCCCCCAGAGCGCAACCACTAAAACAGCCCCAGATCATTATAGAGCCTCCAACATGCTTGCCTGAAGCGACGGTACATGATTCTAATGCCCTCTTGCTACGACGACGGCGGACAAATACTCTTCTTTTGGAACCAAAAGCTTCAAATTTCGATTCATCGCTCCAGAGGTCCTTCTTCCAGTCAGAAACTGTCCAATTTTGATGTTGTTTGGCCCAATTCAGTCTCTGTTTTTGTTAGTTGCCCTGAAGAATGGTTTCGATGCTGCTATGCATCCCGTAAGTCCAGCTTCGAGTTACCTTTTCCTAACTGTAGACACACTTGTAGGTTTACTACGGCCCACATTCAAGTCCGCTGCTATTTCAGGTGCAGTAATACATCTATTGCGTTTACTTTTCACTATTATGCTCAAGTCTTCACTGGAAGTTGTAACTCTGGGACTCCCTGAACGACTGTTGGATGTTGTGCTTTGAGCCTTAAATTTTTCAATAATGTAGTGCACAGATGACAGTGGCACCTTCTGAAGCTTAGAAATTTCTCGAATACTTTTTGCCGGATTTATGAAGACCGATAACAACTCCTTTTATCTCCTCGGAATATTCTTTAGCTTTACCCATTTTGTCCTGAAGAAAATAAACGAAAACGCACTTGTTGAACAATCTTGAACTATAAGGTATTGTTATAGGTTCACGTACAACACAAATTAAAAGAAATAATCGTTAAACAAATCTTGAGAAAGAATTCCTGTACAAAAACAACAATATTCTGAAGGCAAAAAAGTTCCTATTATGGTTAATGATGAGATTTCAATAATAGTGTGAGAAAATTTTTAATTTCAATGACCTTTCAGTGATACTTGATTTCCATAAATTAAGAAAAATAAATACGTACTGACTAGCTTTTTTTGTTTGTTATGACTTTAAATGGAATTATTCAAGTTCGTCAAATACTTTTGAATGGTAATGTTCATTGTTAAATCAGTCACAAATGATTTTATCAATGTCATTAAGTGTCATGCATGACTTTTCCTGCACACCCTGTTTTATCAAAAAAAACTTATCCACAATAAAACCATTTTAAAGTGTTGAAGTATCCGTGATAATATGTTCTAAGAAAGTAATTTATTAGCAACAATCAGACTGTGGAATTAGTAGACGTCACTTCGTCATTAGAGAACAATAAACAATAGCTACTTTCTCAGATAGAATAAATAGCCATGTCATGCTGAATACTTATCCCTTAACAATAATTATAATAACGGAGTGTCACTTGCTTCGACAATAATTATTATTGTCAGCAAGAAAATAGGCATGTCAAAGCCATAACCTATAAATATAATTAGCCTGAGCGAGGTGGTACTAAGGACAGGACAGTTTGTTGTACTATCTATTGTGTTCGTGTTATTAGCAATTCGCGATATATTTTATGTTTGCGATATTTATCACCGACATTTTACTGCCACAAGGTGGTTTTTTCTTGTTAAGAAGCCCGCACTTTGCAACACCTAGTGATATTTAATTATTGCCTACGGGTAACATCGTACGGGATGTACGGTTGTACTAAGAAGTAGTACAGGATAATTCAGTGCCGCCTAATTCGTCAATGTTATATGAAATAATCTACTAGCTAAGCAGTGGAGACAAATTCAATCGCTCTAGATTTACCGCGTATGTCAATATAAGGGTCAGGAGCTTTTATAAGCACCCACCAAAGGACATACGTCATTTTGATGTAAAAGTAATACGCGATCAGAATTTGAAAGTTTAAAGGCGTTAGATATTCAATGACTTTGGACATCATATTCGAGTTTCGGAAATGCTCATGTTTATAGGTGACACGAAGTTTTAAATAGGTAATATTTTGAGTACTAAATGTTTTGTGATTCGCGAAAAACATCAGCACTCATTCCGGTCTGAACGTTTGTCCCTTTGGTGATCTTGATTCCCTCAATAAGTAAGAAAATGGCACCAAGAGCTTGAAGAAATTTGGCAAAAGGTTGATAAAAAAATCTTCTAGTGTTTGCGAATGGAATTAGTGGCAATGGAGTAGTATATAAAAAATAGCGACGATAGATTGACTCTATACCTTCTACGCCTTCGTTGGAGGAATCAAGAATAAAGGATGATCAAATCGTTTCAAAAGGCCAAATCGAATTTTACTTAGGTACGATAAATCTTCGATCTCTGCATATCAAACTATATAAAGCACATCTATCATGTTTCTGTTTCGATGGCAGATGAAGGGAAATATTTGTAACTTATTATATCTAACAGGTGCTTAGTATCACTGGGATCAGCAGCAGCTTCTTAATAATAGGAACAACCATTTACACATACAGCTTCCAACCTAAAATTTTTATTCCCTCCAAGCAATGTCTGAAAATGAGCAGGAATCTCTAAAACATTGTAACACTATGTTACAGCAATTTTATTTTGGCCGCGATGGAGTAACACAAAGTAAAGGTCAGGCGAAACGAGTGGTACATTTGAGGATCATACAATTCAGAAAAAATATATGTGTGGATATAAAAACAGTTGAATCATCATTTGCAAAACCGTCGTACTACTAATATCCAAATATTGCTAAAATATATAAATATGTCTCCTGTAGTGGTATGTCAGTTACGACATCGCCACAAAACAGCTGGAGTTTGTTACTCGTAGCACCGTTCACGCAACGATAGCCAAGCTAGTTCGTATTATTAACACATTATTCATTTAAAACTTAAAACCCCCTCTCCCCTACTACACGCAAGTTTCAACACTTTAGTTTAAGTGTTTTTTATTTTTTTGCCCTTCGCTCTGCTACCACTAGACCGATTTCAAAAAATTACAAAGATTTGTCTTCCTTGACATAACCTTATGTGAAAACTCCATGAAAATTCGAGCGGTACTTCTCAAGTTATAGGCGGTTATAAAATTTTGCTGACAGTCTGACAAACCAACAAATAGACAGACATACCGACGGAAATGAGTGACATGGTTCTTTGTGAGGTACATGTCATATAACATCCAAAAACATAATATATCAATTTAGAAATTTTTGGCTTAGGAAGCAAAAAACGAAAAATTCTCGGCCACCCGGTACATCTGATGGAAGTACACTTCTTTTGGTGAAATAGTGATAGTAGGTTACTTATACTGGAAGAATGAGGTTAAAATGAACTTGGTGTATTGGGTATCGGTTCAGTAGAAGGTAAGGTGCCAATAAATGAAAACAAGTAACATCTCAAACTTCACTTATGCACATTTCGGGTGAATTTGAAAGTAAGATACCCGTATAAAGGTATTAGTAGTAGCATATAAACGTAATTAATGAAATGATATGTACTTCGAATATACTCGTATCAAACAAACTTTTCGTCTGTAGAGACCGCCTAGCATGGGTTAAGACTGTAATTACGTTGTTAAAGATAATGAACTTGCAAATGCCATTATGTGACCGTTAATTTCGGCGCAACTCTTCAGTAATTTGAGAGAGCCACCGACTGGATTCTTTGTTGGCCTATATATTTTCCTTTTCCTAAATATAAGGAACTACTCTGCTACTCTTTATGCAAAAAAACGCTCAAGCAACAATTCAGGTCGTAGACTTAATGAGCATATTTGAGTTTAGTAATCTGAGCATAGTAAATCCCTGTGCAGTATATTACCATTAATATCACAAGAGAGTAGCGCCTTTTTTACGTAGATTATGTATTTAATAAAACGTACTACCTCTCGACAAAGTCAGAGGTTTTTATTCCTACAATCAGTTGCCCATCTCGGACAAATGGCATTTTCAGGACCTAGACGCATCGAAAGTGTTTTGATATTTTCCATGTTTCTACTTTCTCCCATAAAAATATTACCACTGATATGTGAATATTTCACTGATCATATTTGTGTTATTGCATGATCAATTCTGTGTGTACAGTTTGACATAATACAGCTTGTGTAAAGGGACGACAGGTATCTGAGAAAAACGATAATTATTAGCGAACAACAAGAATAGTTTTCTCCACTACCCTCAAGTAAGTGAGTAACTTAGTTACTACGTCTCACAAACCTTGTTTACATTTAAGAAGCTTGGTCGCTGAAAATATCCATAGTCAGGAATCTTATCGAGTTCTCTTGTTCAAATGCAGCGTGCGGTTGTTGTGACTATATTCTGATAGGTAGATTAGTCTAGTTATAGTGCGTCCAAAAGTTCTTCGAATGCAGAATCATGTTTCGGTATTAATGTATTTCTTATCTTCTGAAAAAAACATATCCCTTCCTCAGGGTTTGTTTCTAGCACCAGTCTTTCAGACACTTTTTGTCCATGATGCCTCTGGCCCCAGAGACTGTGAAGTCGACTTCAACGCTCATGACACTGCAATGGTCGCCCAGTCGTGCACTGCTGATCTGGTTCACGACAGGCTGCAGGAAGCCATCGCTGAAAAAAGGAGTCGCGGCCCTCCAGAGGAGGTTTCAGTATATAGAAATGGTATCCCATGGGACGAATCTAGTAGTTACCTTGCTATTATCGTTGACAGCAACCTGTATTAGCACTGTCAACAACAACAAAATTCCAAATTTCATTTCCAAAATTTCATCCGATATTATATAATCCTCTAAATTAAGTTTTATGACTAAAATTCTACCATACAAAATGATTAGACCACCTTGTGCCTTCTTGGCTTGACGTTACCTTTTCTTGATAAGACTCAAGTGCAAAGTCTCCAATTACTGCCCAACAGGACTTTACGAATAATTACAAACGACCCGTGGTATTTCTCAAACGAGACATCATTCAAGGAGCTTGTCATCTTTCAATCAAGGACTATGTCAAACTCCAGGCGCAGCGACATTTTAGTCAGGCCGAATCCCCCAGGAACCCTCTCCTTAGTGGACTATACAATAAATTGTATAAGCCTCTAATGCCATGGCTCGCAATAGATCCACAATTACGCTTTAATGAAACTTGAATCAAAATGTCTCTTTAGTACCGCTCAAAATTATCTATGCAATAATATCTAGCCTTACCCTTAAACTAATCTAGTTCTCTATACTTTGGTTTTTCTTCTCTTCCCTCATGGGGGCTGGGTAGCTGAGCAGTTAACGTGTTGAGCAGCTAATCAGTCGACCCGAAGGCTCGCGGGTTCGAATGTCTGCCTCGGAAGTTAATTTCGAGCCGTGGATGTTGTGTTTATATTACACACGAAATCGGTGCAAGATCAACACAGAATCCATCGCTGGAGCTGGTTGATTCAGTAATCAGTTACCCGTAGATGGCTTGTGGGGTAGTACAGTGTTGATATTAGAGAAAAAATGTCAAAGGTGGATAGTTGCCAGCACTCGCTTCCCCACCAATGCTACTACTACTGCTTCTTTCCTGCATTATTTATCTTTGACATTGCTTGGTTTCTGCGCAATCAGAACCGACAAATTCGACTAACGTTCATTAAACTGTAGCTGCGCTTACTCCGTAAGCGCTTGACTAGCCATGATATAAACATAGACATACGACGAATAGCACCATATCCGTTTCCACACTAAAACTAGCAACATCTGCGAGTGTATAGTCGAAATCACGAAAAATGACGATTACGTCATCATTTTAGTCTAGAGTAAAGACAAACGACAGCGATATGTGAATATTTTTAATGAAGTTTCAGATATGTTAGACAGAGGCAAACAGAATTTTATTGTCTAAACAAACTGTATTGCTAATTTGCATGTATCCGACAAAGATAGACGATGTTTTCATGTTGCATGATCGATCATAGTTGAAAGATGAATAGTTAGGTTATGTTAAAGCAGGTTAGGTTGTTTTCGAATAATACTTTGGTCTTTGGCGTTCCTGTCTTAAGGTAAGAATACCTTAGTAGAAACTCATAACTGTTTTTTCAAAACAAAAACTCCACACTAAAATTATTATTAAGGTATCACTCAAAACCATGAAATATAATGAAAATAAAAATAATCAGTGAAATAACCTAACTTCGCAAAATCATAATAAGTCAAAATCACGAAAGATGACTATTACGTCATACCATAAATTGTACTGAAGTAATCAATGAACGTACGTCGATGATAAAATCACGATGTCATGAACATAACACAATGACAACCAATTTATATTATGATTTTTCGAAGTTAGGTTATTTCACTGATTATTTTTATTTTCATGTTATTTCATGGTTTTGAGTGATACCTTAATAATAATTTTAGTGAGGAGTTTTTGTTGAGTAGAATACCTAAGACAGGAACACCAAAGAACAAAGTATTATTTGAAAACAACCTTAGATGATTTAACATAACCCAACTATTCATCTTTCAAATATGATTATCATGCAACATGAAAACATCGTCTATCTTTGTCGGATACATGCAAATTAGCAATACAGTTTGTTTAGACAATAAAATTCTGTTTGTCTCTGTCTTACATATCTGAAACTTCAATAAAAATATTCACAAATCGCTGTCGCTTGTCTTTACTACAGTCTAAAACGATGACGTAATCGTCATCTTTCGTGATTTCGATAAAAAATTCATGACATCGTGATTTTATCATCGACGTACGTCCATTGATTACTTCAGTACAATTTATGTTATGACGTAATAGTCATGTTTCGTGATTTTGACTACAACTGGAGGATCATACAGTATGCTAGCTGGGCTCAGAACTTCTACTTGTAGTTGGACAGTATAGCGCGCTTTGTGACGGGTGACAGTTGGTGAGATCAATAGATGCAACTGCTTTCTTCCACTAAACTTGTCCAGTGTGAATGAGCCTTAAGAAGAATAGTATGTCAGAGAATATACCATTGATCCCGTTCACAAGGCGGCTGCTGCAATGCAGTAAGTGGCGGGAGACCCAGGGAGCCCATAAACAACAGAAACCGACATCATTGTCTACTAATGGCCAACATCAGTACCAATAACCAGAGAGGGAAAATAAGAAGAAGCATGTGTTCTACCGCCAGTTGCCGCATCTTCGACACCGTGGCGGTACATTGTTTCACATTGTGTGACCCATCCATAATTTATTGATCGGACAACAGATTTATGGACCCATGCATGATATCGTTTGCGTCTGGTAGGTCTTCTCTTAAGCCAAGCTTACACCGAACTTTCTGATATTATTGCCTAGTGGCCAAAGATAAAAACTTGTGTTATATTTAAAAGTTTGTTTTATATATTGGCCCGATAAAATGTTATTCTTCACACATACCTACAAAATAGCAAGTGTTTTAGTAGTAATTCTTTACTGAACTGCAACTTGTGCGAATGAAGACATTGTCCTGCAAAAACTTTCCTAATAATGAGGAGCACTAAACAGATTTACTCCATAAAAAATTGACATGCAGCGTTACCTTACGAATTTAGATTTCAATTTTAGGTAACATAACATTTCCGTTATATTTTGAAAACATGCCAAAATCAAAACTACTGTGACAATATAATTGTATTGGACACTGAATATTCTCGGTTCGAAACTCTTCGGTACTTGCTAACAGGGGAGTTATGAGCAAACAAAATGTACGTCTATAAAAGCTCTTGTAAGTTCATTGAATTGGTTGCAATTTTTGAGCGTATCCAGTGGAACTCATCAAATGTGCCGAAATCTTCGAAAAAGTTTGTTTCGAGGTTTTTCAAGATCTTGATGTAAAAACTTAGAATGTCTTATTTTTGGCAATGCTGATATCATTAATAATGCTCGAATAGTTTTTATGCCTATCTGACATTTTCGAACTGTTCATGCCTACGAAATTTACCACTCGCTTTAGTGCAAATTTAAAAATTTGCTATTGTCCTTGCAAAATAGAACAATTATATACTGCAATTCTACTAATAGTAGACACAACACATACGTTTCTTATTGCTTAAACGAACGAAATAATTTGGCGTATTGTAATTGAGAAATTTTTTGACAATAAAATATTCTATTTTTTAATGTGTACATCAAGGATTTTGATGAAATTTTCACATAATATTACTCCTATGCCAAGAACTAAAAGTCTTTGTATTTTCTGGAAAGTGGTCCAGTAGCGGCGGAGAAAAAGGCTTAAAACGAAAAAAAATAACATATCGCTTAAACTCCGTTTTCTGGCGTTTTTTTGAAAAAAAAATTAATTTTGGGTGTGGGGATTGTAGGGGGCTCAGGTCTCAATTTGTTATGTTAATATATTTTTATTATTTTATATTCACACGTTTTGGTAATTCTACGCACCTATTAGACATATTTTACTCAAATATTCTCAACAGACGGATCGCGTACCTGCCGGCCGCGTTAGCTTTCTGCTCCCAGCGGCGTGCTGCCGGCCTTGGTGAGTGTTGTGGCATTACACGCACTACTGCCGCACCACAGCATAGTGTTTCTAATGTTGTGGGCGCACTACTACGGTTAGGTTTCGGAGAGAGGCGACATTGAATGATGGACAACAAGTAGGGCACGGAAAAAATGTCTATAGACTAATTGTATGGACCTGTTAGACTGAAATTTTTCTCAAAGGGCCCAGTTTATGCTGAACATTATTATTCTATTGCGTTGCGTGGTAAGTGCAGAGTCAACATACTTGACGCCATTTTGTTTTATTTGGATTTGGACATTTTACAGAAACCGTGGTTTACTTTCTACGTTCTGTGGTAGGTGTATGGTATTGTTGGCGCGAAGCGGCATTAGCTTAGTGTAAACTGACTCTAATAAAGTAATGCGACTGCATGCGATTGGTGCCAGGCACCCCACTGTGCCCGGAAATTTACCAACTTGTTCGCCTGCTGCGGCCTGTGCCTAATGAGGCGGAAACTGACTTTTCGACTGTCAGTAGCAACTTATTTATGCCGATATGCCAGGTATACCGTCTTCACCTTGCTTGTTTTAAAGCTCACAACTCTAATGGGCTTAAACAATCCATCAATATATTCAGACTACAATATAGGGTTAGAACCACTGAAAAGGGTCTTACGCACAAGAACAATAATTAAAATTGAAATATGATTTAATTGCTCTGGATTTTACTATTGCAAAATTAAGTGTTTTAAGAATTGCGCGATATAATATTTTGACACTATCATGGTATTATCAACATTCTTTATGTAGCCGGTAAGATGAATTATGCAACTGAAATGGATGTATCTACTAGTTTACAAGACAAATCATATAAACCGTTTACATTTATCCAAAGGTCATTTTGGTGGTCAATGCCGTGCTACTAAAAATACTCAGCGTTAAGTCTGTCTGACTACCTATAAAGTGCGGTGGCGAACGTTCAGCGCAGTATTATTTCAGTCTTCGCCACAAAAATAATGCACTTTTTTCATTGGCACATGTTATCGGCGACAGAACAAGCAACAAACATATCTTGACAACTTAAACCGATACTATGACGCTCATAATGTCACTTGGCATAGCGTGACTTCTATACATACCCTGTGTTGTACAGTGGCTTAAGCTATAATCAGCACACCCTGTACGAAGAGTTATTACTTTTACGTAGTCCTTGGTCAAAATTCACTTCTTTCAACACTGCCGAAATATGTTTAGAAGCCGAACCAACAGCTCAAACTATCAAGATCATAATGTTCTAGAAGCTATGTGCCTATCTTTGGGTGTTCAGCACAACAAAAAATCTTGATTTCTGAACATAAGTTACATGGATTTACTCGTGTTTGAATCAAAAGATTCTAGACGATGCAACTCTTTACTTTGGACCTATGACAAACGTTGCTTGGTTGCAGCTTAGAACTTCACCCAATCCTGAATTTTCATGTCATGTTGACTCGCCTGAAAATCACTTTGAGACTCACTCAACGTTTTGATTAGGCTTAAATACGAAGTTCATGTGTGAGAAGTACCTGGTTATAAAAACATTAGCAACTTCTATGTGCTTTTGCTCAAGCCAGAGCGAATTTAGCTATACCATGACGGAATCATACCAGCAACGTTCTTCTCTGCCAGGACATCAAGTAAGCTATAACCATCTATCAGGTGATGTCACGTATTGATGAACATCTCTAAGATATGGACACCTAGGCTGACCAATATTTACTCATAAATAGTTCAGTAATATAGGTTTCGTTCGTCCGACCACAGACGACTAACCATGGACCTGTTTTGTGCTATATAGCATATCGGTTTTTCTCCGGATTTTTGATGGCGTCCAAATATTCATTGTGATAAACACCTTTGATTACTGATCTTAGGAATAGTATAACGAGATTTCACTTGTTTTCTTGGAATCTTCTGCAGTTTGTGTTTTTGTTCGAAATTGTCTTTGGAAATGGTTTGATATGAAATTGGAAGGTAATGAATTCAAAAACTTAAAGAAACAAAACTCTCCATCAATCAAATGCACTTCCGAAAATTATTCCATTCCGTACCCATTTTTTATCTAAAATTTGATATCCGATTCGTAATCTCAAATATAATAATATAATAAATAATAATAGGCAATTTGACAATATATTTGAAATAGGCGTCTACTATATTTTGTCTATACGAAACAGCCTTTTTAACCACGACGTCCAAAGAACCCATCGTTGTACCAGTGGCATATAGGAGTATATAAGGTCGAGAGGCGCTGGAGACCTGTTGTTTTCTAAAGACATGATTAAAATGGTTGGATCCATGCATTATTTGAAGGAGTAAAATGAGAACGGCTTAAAGTAGAATAACGAATATGTCAGGATGCTCAAAATCGATAGTGACCTTGATGCTTCAAAAGAGTGTGTTTGACCCTCGTGGTTGACAAGGCATTGAGTCATCCTCACAGTAAGGCGTCACTTGAAAGAACTTTACTGCGTTTTCAGGTTCTTAACAATAAGGTACATCGGCTCATTAAATGGCATATTCTGAAAAATGTAACCTTTATCACAAGAGTACTTGATTATAATAATCTATCTGACTGATGACTTCGATTGTGGAAAATCCTCAAAGAGACAACTGTTCCGTTACCTTTCATCGTAAATTACTCGACAGAATACGATATTAAGCGTATGATATATGCGTATGTTGTGTCTGGTGGGTTAAAATATTAAATTCGGACCTCCCACACAGTGCCGCGCCGCCTCGTCAATCTCTGGATGATCGTAAATATGCGATATTTTGGCGAATTTTCTAGCCCGCCAGTCGAACCGCTCGACTCTATCACCTGTTGCAGATCCGCCGTTATAGCCTAGGAAAAAGAGGTAGTTTTTGCGAAATTCTTCAGTATAATTCTGTTTTCATATTGGCTATGTGATTGGTTATTCAGTGTTTGCATTCCCACATAGGTCTAATATATATGTTTCATTTTTCTGGTCAATGCCTTCTAACACCAATGCCCTATTAGACAGCCTCCCGGTAAAATGTCTGTTTGACTGCTGAAAAATACTTGTTAACATTCCCATCATTTATGTTTCACAGCAACTTTTACTTACGCTTCACTTGAGACTTCCTTTGATTTCTGAGTAAAGATAGAGTAAAGACGGAGTAGATGACAGTAACAATCCAAGAATCCCATCGAAACTGGGTGCATGGTGTTCTAAGTCCAGTTCTAAATAGCCCTGGCCATACATGAGAGCTATACTTTATACACAGCTTATTTTATTCCATTTACATTCCATTCGGAAACCCTTTATGGAGGAGTTACCGATACTAATTTTGGGTTGGTTAAGTTTAATATCGGGAATTATTTCACCTAAGGTACCGTTCTGCGGTTTTGATATCTTGGGAACATGAGTTCTGGGTACCTAGACGACTGGGGTATTCATAGGGAATACAGGAGAAATGAGGAAGTACGCGCACATGTGACATACACACATTCTGGCCGCCCAATCTTAGAGATTCGCTGGGTGGTAACTCCATGTCCAGCGATTTGATGCCACCTACGACCTACGAGTGCTAGACTATCTGACTACGAGTTAAGAACGTCTAATTGACTAGTATTTCCACTGAACAACATAAATATTTTCATGATAATCATAATCTGAATCAGTAGCGCAGGGCCTATCACAAGGTCCCCAGAGATCGGTCTTGGCTCCGACACTGTCTCTCTTACATATCAACGACCTCCTTTCCTGCACGATCATCCCAATCCACAGCTTTGCTGATAACAGCACTCTACATGCAGGAATTCAGAGTGACAAGCCGATCTCTGCCGCTGAGCTGGAAAAAAGAAGACTAGTTATGACTTCCTCTCTGGCAAGAGACCTGGAGGCTATCACTGCTTGGGGGCGCAACAATGTTGTACAATTCAATGCTTCCAAAACACAGTACCGCACTTTGACGAACAAAAAGCGTCCCTGCGCTCACCCGGTTTCAATGGATGGCCGAGTTCTGCCAAAGAGCCATTCATTTCGGCTGGTCGGAGTCCATATCACCGAGGACCTGATCTGGCACGAACACATCTCGTCAATAGCTGCAGCCGCTGAGAAAAAAATAGGCTATTTGTTTAGGGCTAAGAACTAGTTTTCTCCGCATGACCTTCTCACTCTATTCAAGGCCCATATAAGGCCTAGCCTCGAGTATTGCTCACACGTTTGGAGTGCTGCGCCCCAACTACATTATCCATGCTCGATGCTGTCCAGAGGAGGGCGGTCCGACTGATCGATGACTCTTCTCTAACAGACAGTCTCGGAACTCTTTCGCACCAGCGGGCTGTCGGCGATCTAGCTCTCTTCTACCGTTACACCAACGGGCTTTGCTCCTCAGAGCTCTCATCCATGATGCCGCCGAGTGATCTCCCTGCCAGACAGGCCCGCCTGACTTTGGCGTCCCATCCGAACCGTGTCGAACTTCGTACATCCAGAACTTTCCGATACGACCGCTCCTTTGTCCCGAGGATGTCGAGATTGTGGAACAATCTACAAGAGGACGCTTTTCCCAGTTCTATGAACCTTAGGCAGTTCAAAAATCGTATTAACAAAATTTTTTTGGGATCATCGTAGCAGCCGCGGTGTTCCGGCATTTGGGCTTCTGCCTGCGCGGCTGCTTCGATATAGAAAAAAAAAGTCTCTAGTTATGCCAAACTACCTCTTTGACAATTAGTACTGACAGGGATTTAAGTTATTGCTCATCGGCCAGCCATCAAGGATGATATTTTAAACTAGAAGTATCCATCATTCCCAAGTAACGGTAGTTAGTCTTCTCTCCAATTTATTCGCACGTAAACGCCATACTACAAAACATGTAGTAAATAATCAAGTTATTATTCCCTGGACTATTTTTACGAAATGATCTATTATAGATGTGAACGATTTTAGACCACCCTGTGTATCATATCACAAATAAATCCCGCCCGAAGCAGACACGCAGTGAAGATATAGTAAGCGCGTGTATATCCAGTGTATTCAAATTAAATCCCCTATGACAGATTTATGGAGCAGTTGTAATAAACCTAATGAAATATAACTCGC
The DNA here is from genome assembly GCA_963669975.1 of Acanthoscelides obtectus. NCBI lineage: Eukaryota > Metazoa > Arthropoda > Insecta > Coleoptera > Chrysomelidae > Acanthoscelides > Acanthoscelides obtectus. The sequence continues at coordinate 66,635,196 of CAVLJG010000005.1, forward strand.
AAATATACATATAGTATTTTCACGCTTCCACTACTATGTTGTAGTCTTATGATGTCAAAGCTTCTTTCACTTTTTGCCTGGTTACTCAGTCTCGAAATAGACTTATATTTAAGAATGTACGATCGATTCAGTTTTCATCGCTTCATGAAGCAGTACAATACGAGTATACGACCAATAAGTTGAACACATTAGCTTCTAAAAGATCCTTCCCAGACATGCCAAGTCCGTTCCTTTGGTATTTTTTCTATCCTACTTAATTCAGGATCTCAAGATTCGGTGGCAAGTATGTGGAGCTAATGCATCCTTCTTAAACCCAGCCAAAGGTCAGGTTGTCATCTTAGTCAAGCTGGAAAGTGGGATTATGTTTTTCTTAGTATGAGCGATTTGATTACTAACTCGTATACACGGTTTCAAGCGCAACACTGTTGAATATCTGGTGTTAATCAAGACGCCAGACGAACTTTGATAAAAATTCCTCCTGCGCCAGTTTTTTGAGTCAAAAACGACTTTCCCAAAATGATATTGTGCCTTGTTTCTTGATAGAATTACTATTCGTCGTTTTTTGTCAGGACGGTGAGGTAGAGCTTTGCTCTTAGTTAAATGTCCCGCCGATATGTCAGCTCTTGTTGAACAATCGCTAGACAAATTCAACGGGCAACGGAAAGAATAAAAGAAACGGAAGAAAGGAAGTAATAGAGCAAAGAAACTAAGTAAATCGGATGAAATGAGAACAAGCTTAAGTATTATTGTTTCAACTACTCGAATAATTTTTTTATTACAAAAAGTGTAATTTTGATCAGCTTTGTAAAGAAATACTTTTAGATGTTCACAATTTAATTTTGATCACAGTTTTACATAATCTCTTAGATACAGGATGTCAAGATATATGTGAATGGTCTCATTTGATTCGTACCATGGGAAGATAGTGATTGTGCGTAGGGTTCTGTTTTGCAACACTTGCAGTCTCCGCATGTGCGTCTTGGCAAGAAAATATCAAGCCTCGTATGCGTAAGTGATTGCGAGTCTAATGGCCACTTTTTATAACTGAATCTTATTGATCGAACCTAATTTTGAATCCCTGCATAATAAAGTATAAAGTTAGCTAAAATTAATTTGGAATTTTGTTTTTAATCAGTGGGTTTCATCCTGGTCAATCCCTTGTCAATGATGCCTTTAAGGTACCTAAAAGATTTTTCCCATTGTATACAAGTCCGATTCACTGAAATTTCTTTCGAGGGGCTCTGGATCGTATAGAGCAAGACACCTTGTTTCACTAATTTGAGTACCATAACCTGCCAGGATATAGAGTAATGTTCCGGCAGACGCACTGGCGAGAGCAGGGCCAGAGGTCAGCCTTGTTGGTGCTGGGCAAGCTTAAGAGGAGTTTCCGCGAGAAGAATCAAGAGAATGATAGATCAGTTGATCTCATCAGACACCAGAGCTCATTAAGTGTAGACTTTTTTCCTAGATCTTGATCTGTCCACCCCACGTGTAGACATCAACTACATGTTATGTGATTGACTGAAGATCTCGCTTGTGCAAGCTAGGAAAGGAGTCATCAGCCCAGTGGATTGGAAGTTCTGAGATAACATATAACAGCACTTTCCTCTGTCCCAACGGGTCATAGAAAATATGAACAACGAAGAGCAGGGCAATTCAAGAGCACTACTGGGAAGAAACATGTGCCTATAGAAATTTATAATGTGACTGACCCATATGTCACCACCTGTTGCTTGTTTTATTTGGCGACCAGCAAAGAGAAGGGATTTGTGAGTTGGTTTTTTCTTAACGTCTCCATTGGGACTGTGCGTCGCTGATTCATTGTGCGTGCAGAATTACAATTACGTAGTGACAATTACAGGGAAACAAGGCAGAGGATAATGCGTACGATTATCATTCAGAAATGCATATGCACGCACAGCCAATGAAATCATTACAAGGCTTTTATGTGCCGTTTTGTTATTGGTTACATGTATGAATGAATGAACGAGTCTTCGCATCAATAAATACTTCCTTATTCAAGATTTTTATTTAGTATCAATAGCAGCCAATTAATATATAATTCGCATCATAATTGGCACCCTACCACGCGATGCAACAAAATTTCAGAATGACCTTCTTATCTACCCACAAGAATGAAATTTTGTTGTAATATGCGTCTACCTGATTTTTCATACAACAGAGTTTGTTCGTAGTTAATTAGCCTAGCACAGTGGTCGTCAACCTTTTCAGTGTGTTGAGCAACTTTGATAATTTTGGCATAAACACTGAGCTACCTAGAGTTGTAAGCAATGTAAGCCAACTTGAATGAAATTATACACAGTTGTATGCGACATACATGTGATTATTTTACTAATACTAATACATACTAATAAACTCAAATAAACTGATAACTAATACATACTACATAACTACATACATTCCTACCAATCGTAGGTATTTGAAAAATAAACAAAATTTTTCGTTAGCTACAATGCCATGTGAGCTCTAACCTTGTTCACAATTTATACTACCAATTTAGTTTTAGAAAATGTCTACATAGTGCTTGCTGATGGATAATGCGGTGGTAACAGAGAAATTGCGGAAAACTTTTATCTTACGGCATAACTCCACGAGATCCTTGTCACGACCCACCATAGCTGTAGAGCCATCGGTTGTCAAGCCTACCATTCTCGATATTGGAATTTTCCCAGGAGAAATAATATTTTCAGAAGAAGAAAACAAGTGCTGCCCAGTAGTCTGTTCTTTTAGTGGAATAAACTTCAGAAGATCTTCTTTAACCGTAAAATCACTGCGGAATACGGCCATCTGAGAGTTGTCAACGACATCTGTGGATTTCTAAAGGTGGCAAATAATGAATCTGCAGCTTCTAAAAAAGCCTGTTTTATCATTTCTCCGTCTTCATAAGGTTTCTTCTTTTGTTAAATTATCTGGGACACTCGGTATGATGCTTCAGTTGCAGCCTTACTTTTGTCAATTGTTTTTAAAAACATTGTCTGTTGACCAATTAACTAATTTTTTAACTGTACAGTTTTACAGTGCCTCTCGATATTCCCCTTTTTAGCAACGGAAACAGATGTATTACATAACAAACATACATTTTTGCTTTTAACTTCTTTGGTGTGTAATGGTAATTACAACTGCTCATAATGTTTTTAATTGCAGGCCAACTCTAACCCAACCGCTGGACTTTGTGCCGTTCAGATTTTAACTTAGCACACTGTCGCCGCGCTTTGCGTATTTATTCCGTTCAAAGTAATCGAGATCGTTCACGAACAGATCGCTCATCGCACTGTTGCCGCTGCTTGTGTTTATTATGAGAATTTACAACATTTACGGAAGCTTCTTTGATTTTCACACCTTTTTTAAAATATGTTGTGTGCCACCAGAATTGCCTTTGCGAGCTACCGGGAGCTCGGGATCGACGGGTTGGCAACCACTGGCCTAGCCTATACTACAAAGCTCAGTCTCAACCATTTACCACATTTTCGTCTTTCGACTACAAACAACAATTCTTGGTACATGTAGGGAGGATCACCATACTAGATTAGATACCATGTCGCTTTTAGAGAAGAGGACCAAATATCTTAATTGAGCTTTCAATATGTTTTTTGAAAACACGTATTCGCTGTCTTAATCAAAATGTGAAAATGTCCTGTATCAAAAAGGTTGGGAGTCGCTGCTGCATTGTACATGGTCTGCAAGATACTCTGATTAAGAATTATAGACTATTTCGTAATTTTGCAGCTTGCATCAGAGTGAAAGACGACAGAACAGGTGTTATGGAAATCTGTATTGGAGACAATACTAAATCGTAGGAAGTGCATACATACCAGTATAATTTTGATGGTATCGCCGAACCCATCTCGAGTTTTATGACACTAAGTATTTCTTGGCGGAGCACCCTTTCTCCGAAGAGAACGCTCTCTTGTGAAGTAAAGTCAACAATATTTTATGATACCGCACACACCTAGTTGATGTTTATTGATAACAGCGTTCCCACTTCGCTTAGTGAAAATAGCCAACCATAAGTTTCATTAAATGGTGTTGAACAAGTCGTCGTTTTAATCCAGAAGTGACAAAAGTCCATTTTGGCGATTTCATGCTCTTTATATTAACCGATAAATTGAAGCACTGTCATTTAATGCTAAATTGAGTCGAAGGAATTACGGTAATAACGTCCTTTGGATTAGTAATGAAAAGCAGAAATATTCTATAGATATAAATTATCCTGATTGGAGCTAATTGAGGCCAAGTAAATAGGATAGTTTTCTAGAGCTTATCAATATTAAGTTTGAGTTTTTCTTTGTAAAAAATTGATGCGTGTGTACCAAATAATACCCCTATTTCTATGTCGCAGCACTGACGGAGTATGACCAATATAGCTAAAATGTGAAAGCAACGGTCGATACCGTCTTGAATTTAAACACCCTTGTGTCCCATCTATTTCTATCTTCAATGCAAATTCCACGAGCGACCAGCACAAATGATACACCTTAGCTACGGTAACTTGATACTTTCCGCTGTCGGCAAGGTATAATAATGATAACCGGTCCCCGAGATAACATCTCTGCACGTTTATGTCCATCTAGTTAGTAAAATAGAAATGTAAAATACATAATCTAATAACAGTGTCTGTGTGTGAGAGAGTGTAAGCGCATCAAGATAAAAGTTTGCTGGACCTACCTTTTGCCTGCATACCCATTGGATGGGATCGGCGATATAGACCGAGAGTTTTCATGCAATCTAGATGCTTTTGCCAGAAGGTTCCTGTCGTACTTTCGCAGTCTAAAGTAAAAGAATGTTGTGAAATTTGAGCTAACTCGATACTTCTTAAGCATTAATGTTGAGTCTACTTTCAAAATACGCGCACACCAAAATTTGTATAAGCTAGTTACTTTTACAGAGAATATCCCTATTCGAGAAATGATGATTTTATTCATGATTTCTAGAAACAGAAATCGTTTAGATAAAAAGAACTCAAGGTCCATAAAATTTTCAATTTTAAGAAACTTGATTTTTAGATTTCATCATCGAATCTGGTACTTTAAAAACGACAGATAACCTCACGCTCACTTGTCGCTTTGGAGGCTGGACGTCCGTTTGGGAGCGGGAATGCAGGACCATTTAATCTAGTGTCGCAACGCACTTATAAGAATGATGAGAAGAACAAACAGATGAACTATTACCTGGAAAACAGTTAAACAAAATCTACGGTGATTATTGTCATTTTAATTGAAAAAGGTCTTATAATAAACACGAATTTACAAATGTCTGTGGTTTGATTCCTCCAGACAATGGAGTTCTACTAAAAGCTATTTTCTTTATACCGAAGCAGCCGCGCAGCCAAGAGCTTAAATGCCGGGACATCGCGGCTGCTATGAGGATCCCAAAGAAAATTTTTTGATCCGATTATTGAACTGCCTCAGGTTAGTAGAACTGGGAAAAGTTTCCTATTGGAGATTGTTCGGGATGTACGAAGTTCGACACGATTAGGAAGGGAGGCCAAAGTCAGGTGGGTATGCCTGGCTAGCACATCGCGTGGCGGCATCATGGAGGAAAACTCTGAGGAGCAAAGCGTTGGTATAGCGGTAGAAGAGAGCTAGATCGCCGATGGGCCGCCGGTGCGAAAGGGTCCCGAGACTGTCTGTTAGAGAACAGCCATCGATCAGTCAGACAGCCCTCCTCTGGACAGCATCCAGCATAAATAATGTAGTCGATGCGGCGGCACCCCAAACGTGTGAGCAGTACTCGAGACAGGGTCTTATCTGGACCTTGTATAAGTGAGAAGGTCATGCGGAAAAAAGTACTTCTTAGTCCTAAACAAATAGCCTAGCTTTTTCTCAGCACCTTCCGCTATTGACGAGATGTGTTCGTGCCAGATCAAGTCATCGGTGATTCGGACTCCGACCAGCCGAAATGAATGACTCTTTGGCAGAACTCGGCCATCAATAGAAAACGGATGAGCGCCAGGGCGCTTTTTGTTCGTCAAGGTGTAGTACTGTATTTTGGTAGCACCGGGACATTCCGAAAGTGGAGTGAGTTTAAGTCAGGAATTCTTAGTACTTGAGGGATCCATCATCATTAATTTCTTTGTTGGAGGAAGATAACCGACTGCGTAACTTAGATGTGGAAGACACATGGGGAGATTTATAAGGCGCCCTCAGAAAAGCTAGCGGGTGGTACTGCCTCGGTCGACTGGACCTTGTCGATCACCTCCTTTCTGCATATTAATGATGTTAAATAGACCAAAAGTGGCACGTTGACGGACTTGTACCGCTATCCGGCAATCGGTACTGAGGTATTCCTTATCACGTGTACAATCACACAAACGGGAAGAGGGTGTAGACTGAATACATCAACTTCCAGAACAAGCATTTGCCACGGCCCGGCTCAGTAGGGTTCAATCAAAAGCACAAATATTTTCAACGTAGATTTGTAATCAATGACGCTACGGTGTCTTATTTCAAGTGGAGTAATTTTTTGGATGCAGGAGTATAGTATTAGGTTAGATGTCTTTCAACAAAAGTATCTAGAGTATTAAAACCATACTTTTAAGCCTAGGGAGAAACGACAAATATTTAAACGACACACATTTCTCCAACATTTTCCATCATGCACTAACGATCAGTTTGTCTATAAAAGTAATGCAGTATAGATACGTTTATAATACGGAACAAAAAGAGTGTATGGTATATCTGAAGTCACTTGAAATAGCATAAAAACCTTTAGTCGGCGCGTCCTTTGTAATTTCATGACGTATCATAGGCGTGCGGTGATTTATTTAGAACGATAATAATAATGTTTTTATATCACAATAAATAGATTTTACTATCTTCTCATTTTTTTGATTTGGGATAAAAAATACTTATATTGGGAGTTTAATTTATGTTGACTGAAAGTTAAGAAATGGAAAAATTACAGAATTCCAACGTTTGACATAGGCGAATATTTACATAGCAGGTAGGTATATAAAAAGGTATATAAAGACTTACATTATAGGTATTTATATATCATCCTCGCCTTCGGAGCTGTCGCTAGAGTCATCTTGTAGAGGAATTACAACGGGATTTACAGGAGGCAAAACACAATATTCATTTTCTTTTTCAATAATATGCCTAGAACACTGCTTCCATAGGTCTGTGGCAGCAATATGAGATACTGCATCTCTTATAGTGGCCAATAGCGATTCACTTAATTGAGGGGTCTGATTATGTTTTCTTACTTTTTTTTTTAAAGCAGCCCAGACCAACTCAATCGGGTTAAAAATGCAGTAATAGGGAGGTAGACGTAATACTTCATGGCCATTTTGCTGAAGCAGATTGTCAACAACATACTCTTTTTCAAATTTTCGTCTTTTAATAAGATCCAATAATATGGCTTTGGTTGATTTTTGTGGTATTTCCATTCCCTTATCCTTCATAAAATCAATAATGTCTTGTTTTTTTGTGCCTGTATTCGGAATTTTGTTTTTCTGTCGGGAATGGTATGGCGCATTGTCCATAATAATCACTGAATTTGGGGAAATGTTTGGTATTAACTGCTGCTCTATCCACTTTTCAAATAAGTCGGAGGTCATGTCCTCATGATAGTCGGCACATGATTCTTTGATATTTTTGGCAGATAACAGCAAGGCATTAGGTATAAATCCATTTTCACTGCCAGCATGGAGAATAATGATTCGTTTTCCACGGTTGCATGGTGCATTTAAAATGCACTTGTTGCTGTCGTCAACCCAGCCGTACTGCACAACATCATGAGTATCATACCACGTTTCATCCAGGTAAATCAGATTTCTTTTCTGCTCTCTATAGATTTTAACTTTGTGCAAAAATTCTTGGCGCAATTCAACGATTCGAGACGACTCCATAATCACCATTCTTTTATCTAATTTTTTGTATTGAAAACCACACAGTTTTACAATACAGTGCAGTGAGTCTAAGCATTTGTAATTATAAAAATCTTCAGGATAATCTTTTAATTTATCCCGTATCATTTCCAACGTGGGCACCAAATTTTCTTTATAAAATCCGTATATTATACGACGAATATCTTCCTGAAAACCCACGTCTATTCTTTTTAATTTTTGCCCTATGCGCTTTCTGTGGAAGGAATGGTTGACTACATCTCCCCTTTTTATAACCCGATAAATGGTAGACCGACTGATTTTTGTCAGGATACACATTCTGTTTAAAATTTGATTTTGCGAGGAATCTGGATTTTCGTTTTTCAAACAATCATACATATTTAGGATTACTCTTTGGGTCTGTTCCTCTAAATCTTTATGAAAGAATTCTGCCTGCACAGGTTCATCAACCATCTCCTTGTGGCTTGGAGCATTTTCCCAAGATCTCCAAAGAGCCATATTTAGGACACACAAGAACAATCAACACAACAATTAAATCAACAAGTAAACTGAGTATTCAAAAGTCAAAAACACACAAATATGAATCTATGAAAAAACACGGACAGACTAAAGAAAACACGTTTATTCACCGCTGCACAGCACTGGCTAAACTGTTTCAATTTTCAGTAGCCACCTGCACTTTTTCGGAGCTCTGAAATACACGCTTTCTCATTGGCTATGTCCACGCATAGGCGTGCTTTACTCCACGTGGACCGGTGAAACTGCCTTTGATCTTATACGGGGGATATTTGCTGCGAAATTTGGTGATTTTTGCAGCAACAGAGCGTGTTAAATATACGTATAGATATATAAAACGCACCCGGTATTTCACAGTGTTTCAAGTGACTTCAGATAAACTATACATGTGCAACTCAAATATCACATTATGTTACTCATGATATGGTCTTCCGACTAAAGTACTCGTGTTTGTGTTATTTTATGACCAATCCATTCCTTTTATACTTCATAACGTATTTTGTGAGAATTACAGTGACCCACGTAAGGCTACCAAATAGTTGGACTGATACATTCCTATCGTACTGTGTATATTCTGCATGACATGGTTGTACGTCGAGTGGTACAACTAAATGTTTCTTTTCGGAACATGTCTAATCTTTTTGTCAATGGTATAAAAGCCAACAACGAAGTTATGCTTGCTCATATAGTGCACATACTCGTATTCGTTTGACGCGGACGACTGAAACAGGTCATACAAAGTGGCTGGTCAGGCTGGTGATATTAACGTCCAACAACGATTTACCAACTGTGCAACGATGTAATTTTTTCTCACCCTCTTCGAATAATTCATTTCACGTGGTCACAACCATGAGTCACTTAGTGCCTTTAGTTTAAGAGTGGTAGAAAAAGCAAGCAATTGACTTTTATAAATGCTTTTGAAAGAAAATATTCTGCACAAACGCTAAAAAAGTAATCGTTTAATGTATATGCACCAGTGAGAGCTTCGATTGGTGTCAGCTTGTCAAAAATGAAGAGTGCTTCGACTCTGATATGAAGCATACGGTTATTTTCATGAGAAAGGATTTTTTTATTGAATGCATGAATAGAATGGGTTTGTACATACATATATGAGCTAATAAATAAATAATGAACAGATTTTGAACGTATTGATATGAATCACGTCATCAGGCTATTATCGCCAAATTGGAAACATACTAATGTAGACCAGGCAGAATACAGCAAAAAAATATTGCACGTCTGCAAAAAGTCCCACTAAGCTGAAAATTAGTACTCACCTTGATTACATCACCATCATATATCAAGACTCATATATCCTTGTTTTATTTGGGTTGAAATATAAAAAAATATCACGTTTTGTCATATTTCTCTAAAAGGAAAAGATACCACAAAAGTACCTTCCAAAAATTTTAGAGCATACACGTATCTAGAAAAGTTCTTTAAGTATTTTTATTCACCGTCCATGAGGCTTAGTGATCTGTGGACTCTCAGGTACTCTTCTGCTCTTATGCAGCATATATTTTGGACGCGCATCGACCGTTCCATATAAACGTATATGTGGAAGCAGCATTTCAAAAAAATGTCAGTAATTCTTGTGAGAATTTATTCCATAAGCAACCAAATACATAATAGTCGAACGCGAAGTATTTGGAAACTCAAGAGAGGTAAGTAGTATTGATCCGTACCATTCAAACACATCCTGGTCTGCTCAAGGTGCGCTCAAAATAAACGAAAGGGCAGTCGTGTATTTGGAAAAAATTCGTACCTACTTGAAAATTGCTTCAGGCCTTCAATATCTTATTGCAATTAATAGGTATATCAAAAGTCCCCACCGAACCTTGGAGTGCACATTTTCTATTGGAGATTATTACTTGTCAAAATTACCATCTTTATATTTCTCTGTAACGGTACGAGTAACCAGCATAATAGGTTCCATCAAAATTGTAGAGCATGCAATTCTATAAATCTTTTTTGGTACTGTCGCAATTGTATCCAAAATAAAAAGCAAATGAGAATTTCATGACTACAAGCCAAAGTGGAGGAACTTATAAATGGGATTCATGACATATGTATTTTCTGAGGCACGATCTACACTCATAAGCAAGGTTCAAGAAGGCGTGGAACAAACCACTCGTCAAGCAGTTCCTTCTTATGGATCAGTTGTTAAAAGAATGTTAATTTTATCATCAAGCCTAAGAATACTGATCAATCGAATATTGAAACGAGAAATATAGTTCGTCAAAATATTAAGCCACTTGAAAACGATATAGAATTTTCTCAAGTGACAAATGTGAGGAGGCTTGGTAATAAAATGCGACGATCTTGATCATGCAAGTAAATTGAAGGAGCTGGCTTCTCGGCATTTATCAGAAGTCAGGATGTTCACCAGGCTCTTTTGGAATTGGATCCTGTCGCCTATTCGGGCTTGTTAGACCAAGGTAGTGTTCTAGTGAATGTTGATATCTGTGTTGTGTATGATGCATTGAATTTGAAAATCTGCTATAAGTGTTGAGAACTAGACCATTATGTAAAAGACTGGAGGAAATCTGATCATGTTTGTATTAAGTGTGCCGGTGATTATAAGGTTTTTGAATGTAGTTATAATTAGCTAAAATGTGTAAATTGTGAATGTGCTAAAAATACTAATGTTGGTCATGCTGTTTGGGATACAATTAAGTGCTGCTATTATAAATTGAAGTTGAATGAATATAAAAAGCTACTTCTGGGTACGGAATAGCAATAAAGCAATGTCATTTCAAACACTGTTATGGATGATTCTGATCGTGAAGCGGACCTTGCAATATATTATCAGAATGTAAGGGGTTTAAGGACAAAACAAATGTACTTCGGAATATAACTTATACGTGTACGTATGATATACTTGCTCTGAGTGAGACTTGGCTGGACGGCAGTACTTATGACGCTGAACTTATATGCCCAGAGTAAAATGTTTTTAGATGTGATCGAGACTTTGAAACCACCGCTGCCATCAGTGGTGGAGGTGTGTTATTAGCCACCCGGAAGGCGTATAAAGTGAAACGTCTGGATTTCAACTTTACAAGCTCACTTTCTGCAATTGATATCGTTGGGGCCAAAGTCCACTTGCGTCGGTCAGTCGTTTCTGTTATCCTTCTTTATATGCCATCTAACTTGTCAGTTGCTAGATATGAATCTCTGATAGAACAACTGTTGTCGTTGGACTTTCTCAACACTGACAATGTTATTGTCCTATGGCATTTCAATATACGGTCATACATTAATTACATCAAGGATAACAATTACAGCAATACCTATATATCGGCACTCAATAATCTGATCAATTTTCAGAATATGTCTCAACACAATTTGTCCAAAACTCAAACAACCGGATTCTAGATTCAATAAAAATGCATTGAAGGTGATCTTGGCTTCAGATATGTTGCTTCCAGTTGATAGCTATCATCCTCAACTTATATACTTTTTTCTATGGAAGATGAATTCGGCAATTTTGACGTTAATGCAAGTTCTGAGTACAATTATAGAAGAGCTAAAATGCACACATTGTATAACGATATCGCTGCTCTAGACTTCACTCCTCTCTATTCTCTTGGTAACATAACCCAAGCATGCGATCAGTTCTATGAAATACTGTTCTCGGCAACCACTCGGAATGTACCCCGAACACTGCCAAGGAACACTTCTTACCCTGCTTGGTTTAACAATTCTATTATTTCTGAAATCAAGAAAAGCGAAGATTATGGAAACAGTGTAAAAGAACTTGTAATCCTGTTTACTGCGACGCTTTTCTAAATCTTCGAAGAAACGTAAACATTAGCATTGATATTGCATTTCAAAGGTATACCACTAAAATTGAACAGGGCATAGCTACTAACCCTCAAAGATTTTGGACTTTTATTAATTCTTTGAATATACTTCTCATATCTCTGATACCATGATGTTTGATAAAACTCAACTTAACAAACCATAAGATATTGTGAACGCTTTTGCAGATTTTTTCCAGTCCACATAGTCACCTTCCACAAACTTTACACTTGCGCCTCATTACCCTTGAATATACCAATGATTACTGAGAAACAGGTTGTTACCGCTTTGAAAAAGATTAAACCCATTCTTCCACTCCAGATCTAATCCCTGCATTTTTACTGATAGACTGTGTTTTTGTTTTAGCTGAGCCTTTAGCTCATCTGTATGACACATCTCTTAATACTACAACATTTCCCATAGCTTCGAAAACTCCTAGGATTGCTCTCATATTTAAAAAAGGCGAACGTTGTGTCATTGAGAATTATAGAGCTGTTGTGATTATAAGCAACGGTAAGGTGGTAAGGTTTTTGAATGTACATTGCATGATATAATTTTCTCCCATGTTAAGCACGAAATTTCTCCATCTCAACATGTTTTTTTTCCAAAGCAGATCTACTCTAACTAATCTAGTGTGTTTTAAACAGTTTTGCTCTAAAGTTGTTGATGAAGAGGGGCAAGTAGATGTTGCTTACGTTGACTTCTCAAAGGCTATTGATAAGCTAGATCACGGTATTTGTTAAAGAAATTAGCTACGCGAAGGTTGACCCATCAATTCTTGAATTTTTTCAAATCTTATCTTACAAACAGATGCTTGAAAGTCGAATACAGGGGCTTCACCTCCTCTCAGATTATACCTTCTTCCGGCGTACCTCAAGGGTCTGCTCTCGGCCTTTTGCTTTTCCAAATTGTCATTGATGACGTCGTTGGTTAGCTACACAGTAGCTGTCTTCTATATGCAGATGACTTGAAGATTTTTTGTAAACTTGAAACCATGGACGACTGTAATATATTGCAAAATGACTTGAGCAACCTAAATAAGTGGTGTCATCTTAACAAGCTGTACTTTAATGCTGATAAATGCTACACTATGTCTATTACACGCAAACTTGTTCCAATCAGATTCATATGTAACACTGATAATTCGCAACTTAACATGTGTGAAGAGTTTCATGACTTAGGTATATTCTTTCATACCAAACGTCGTCTGCCTACTTTTAATATGATATTTTTTGTTCATTCAAAATTATGTACTAATGCTGTCTGACACTATCCGTAACTTTGTACGAAATTTAGCGTACTAAATTTAGCACAAAATTTCGTTTCGTGACTTTAGCATACTAAAATTTAGCACAAAATTTCGTTTCGTGACAGACGGCCTTATGACTACAAATATATAAAAGATAAAATATTCAAATCATTCAAGGATCGACGGAGATTTTTGATTTATTAATTGCAATCACATATGGAGGCCTAAAGCAATTTTCATGTGGGTACTAACTTTTCCCGAAAATCGAGTTCCCCTTCATTCATTTTGAGGCCACCTGTATAAGTGATGAGTATTTTACTATAAGTCGCATACATCAATACTCCCATGGTCATATTGAACGGTCGATGGCGTGCACAATATAATGCTGCATAAGAGAACAAGAATATCTGAGAGTCCTGCACATTACTTTATGTCAAAAAAGGTAACTCAAGGAATAAACGTACTCGAACAACTTTTATAGATCGAATTCTCTGCAATTTTTGTATACGGTATTTTTCTGGTATCCTTTCCCTTTCAGAGAAATATGACAAAGCTTGATATTTTTGACACTCCAACCCAAATAAAACAAGGATATATAAGGATATTTGATATATTATTTACTCATTCGGGTATTCAAAGTCTATAGCAATTCACAGCTTTGTGGGAATTTAAGGAATTTTATTTTGACTGGATAATAAAGGCAAAACTTGTATCGGTATCATGACTACATTACCGATTCCGCCTAGATGTAGGATACGGAATATGCTATGTCCAAGATTCACACCTATGTGTAAGTAAAAATGTTAATATGTAATTAATAAAATATTTGATATTTTCAATAGTCTATCATATCGTGGAGTGACTGTGTGGAGGTAGCATAATGGAAATTCAGAGAGAACATGTCCAAGTATGAAATCGATACAAAGAAAAAATGTGCTACAAAAATAGCTGTTTCTAAAAAACCATTAATAGTAGTCAAGAAAGGAGAAGCATAAATAATGTACCTTTTTGTTATAAAACCGTCGTTTTCTGGCCGAGTTCATCATTTCCCGGTGCCAACAATCTGCAAATTTCCAACAGCATGTAATTGGTTGACGCCTTCAAGTTTATACGAAGGCGGATCGCTTCGGTTGCAATCATGCTTGTGCTGATCCGTCTCATCCCATTTCATCTTTTCCAAAAAAGTGAGAGCCATAAAATCTAATCAAGATATAAATCGAGATGCGGATGCAAATAGGCGACCTCCGTCGCCTATTAGTTCATTAACTCATGGTTCGATGCTCGCCTCGTACCACCTAGAGATTGCCTGGCTGGTCGGCTTCATACGGATATTTATTTGAGTAACGTCAACTTAATTGACCGTACGATTAATTATACTAATTAATATTTATTGCCGTACTATCGTTATTCTTCCAGTAGTGGTATATTAATCGGAAGCTCTATCAACTGTTAGAGATGTCCGTCTCTAAGAAATTAGTCATGGTTAGCACTGTAGTTTTTGAAAAAGTCTTTCCGCTTGTTTTTCGGACGACTCACGTTATCAAGCTGAAATTGGGGGTGATGCAATTGGTGCCTAAATTCTATATTTAAAGGTAAAAGCGTCAGCTGGAACCATGTGGGAACTTTATATTACTTTATATTGAATCACTATGAGATACGGCAAAACACCTTTGGTCACGCCAAGATTTTTGTCAGAAAAATCTGTCAAAGTGACAGGCGTTCATGTTTTTCACAACTAAGTCAAGTTGTTTTTTATTTATTGTTCGTACACTATTCTCACATGCTGGTATGTTGCAAGGGCAAGGTGCAGAATCCGAATAGGGCGTTCTTAATTACTAAATTGCGACTGATGTATGCAGAGTGTGAAACCTAAACCAGACCTGTGCCAATATGATACGAATGTGTCATCCTGGGCTTCGGCCCCTGAAGCCATTCTATATAGCAAAAAGAGATTCTAGTAGTGCCTTATCGATGGTAGGTTATGTATTACCTCATTTCGTAGCTCCTTATCAGAACTTTGTAAGCCCAGAGTACAAATGTGATTCAAAAAGGCGTACTGCCAGCCTGTCGAATCTTGACTGGTTTTGTATATTAAATCGCTACTAACCAAGAGGCTATGATATGTTATATCAACTGTCCTTGAGAGATTTTGACAATATTTTAAATGGAACGTTCCATATATCTTTACATTTTCAGTTATTCGTATAGCTCCTTTCAGAAGAAAAATATTTATATAACATACATTTTGATTAGTCGTTGTGTTATTAACTATTCCCTGTAGAAAAACGCTCAAAACTGCCTGCCAGTTCGCCATTCTAAAATACGATGATTTCATATTGCAGGGCTATCAAGCACTCACAAGTGGCTTCAAAATAAGACACCGGGCTGCCACATTAAAATTGCTAGTCTAACAGAGCTGTGAAGAGTTTGTAATAGCTATGCTGTAAGCTTGATATACATCGTTGGTCGGCAGAATGCTAGAGAAAAGCAACACTAGGAAATACCCCGAGATAACTATATTAGCAACAAGTAGCATAGCTTCCAGTATCAGGGATTAACTGGGGACTTCTCACCCTTCGTAAATTTTAACGCAGAAGTAACAACTGAAAATTTCAGGATGACGGCTGGGCGCCATCTTGTGAGCTTTTTTTCAAATGTAATGAGGAATCTAATGAGACCTTATTTTGAAGACCCTAAAAAATAAAATTATCATGATTAACTGGTAAGCTGTCAAGGTTAAGCGCTTTTGAATATTGAATCGCTTATAACTATTAATCAAAACGTTATAGTTATATCATTCCCCTTGTTTTGGAGGATTGTATCTAAATGCGCGGTAAGATATTCAGCTAAAAAAAATGTCAATTTTTGAAATGGAATGTTTCATATTATATTTTATATTTTTATATAACCTTCCAAGAGAAGATTGATATAACGTACTATAGCGTTTTGAGGACTAATTATAGAATTATACTTTGACAGGCTGCCATTTCATCATTTGCAAAGATGATGATTTTAGTTTCAAGGGTTACAAAGCACTTGTAAGGATCTTCTAAATAAAATACCGCAAGGTCTTGCATTCCATTTAGAAAAACTTCCCAGAGCGGCGCCCAGCTGCCATCTTGAAATTTTCTCCTTACGCTACAATTTAGTATTCATGTCTCAATTCGATTATCTGAGATTGCTAACTTGATCGATTCAAATAATAAGTAGGTAAGGATCTTATTGTATAAAAACTAAACTCACTTCAGCATAATTCGAAATGCTGCGGAATTACGATGCTTTTGGGAGGGGATGTGACATCTTTAGAATATGCTTTTGAAATTGTGTGGGTAATCTGAAGGTAACAAAAGCTCAATCATCACGTGGGAAAAGAAATAAAAAATACTGGTTCTTTTAGTATTGCATAATGCGTGTAAGTAACAGAGCTAATTATAATATTCATATAAATTAGAAAATAACAAGATTCCATTTAATGTTATACAAGTGTGAAAAATAGCTAAGTGTGATTTAAGAGTACAGGGATTCAAGGACCAGTTGTGTATTATTCACATAAACTATGTGTTTACTATCTAAACCTGTCTGTTTATGACATGACATGCAAGCTAGCTGATATCCTTCTAGATTTCAGAGAGTTATATTTACTTTGATGCACTACACTCATGAAATAAGATTTACCAGAGTGACTATCACCACATTCATTTTGCAAGGAAGACATATATCACATTTTTGCATTATTATACCATATACGCTTTTAGCCGCGGTAATTCTACGCATCTATTAGACATATTTCACACATAAATTTTCCCATACATTTGCCCTTGAGACTTGGAAATATTTTCGATATTCGCATCAACCGTTACGAAAAGAAATAATAAACTTGTCGCCAAGGGGGATGAGTAGCCTAACGAACTCACTAGACTGTTAATAGCGCATCGGATCTGGTTTATTCAATTATCAGATACCTGATTCCAGTAGATGAGGAGTATAGTGTTGGTACTGATGGAATAACGGGGTCTGCATAAAGGATCACAGGGAACCCAGCTCCCACGCTTTTTGTCCCTACCACTATTGTCGCTGGCAAGGTTAACTCAACGCGACGTGATCGGATGATCGTTAGGGCAGAGGAGATATTTTGGGCTGACTTGATCCATTGAATTCTTCTGTTATATATGCTAGTAGTTGATTTCTTGCCAAGAGGCCTAGGTATTAACTAATGAACTGATGACCGCGTTGCAGAGTCAACCTACTTGACGTCATTTGTTATTGTGGATCAACCAGAAAGGTAGAGTCAAGGTACCAACTTAGAGTTGCTGAGATTTTTGTAATGCTTGTAATTGTAGCTGGTGAAAAATGTTTGACAAATTGTTCCACATTCCACTAGGAGAAGAAAGCTTGACGGGCTTATCTTGCCGACCGTCTTTGGGACTAGATAATTCTATCCCAATCAGTAAAATATCTAGGAATTATCCTGGACTGCAAACTGAACTGCAGAGAGCATGTTGAATACAATGTTAGCAAGGCTTGCAATTCAATGTGGGCCTGCAGACGTGTTCTCGGTGTGAGGTGGAACCCAAAGTGGTACACTGGCGCTACACGACGCTAGTACGTCCATCTCTCTTGTACGGATCCTTAGTCTTGTGGCCTTGCATTGGAACTGAGTCAACTAATCCTGTCAAGGTCATACTGCCATCTTAGTCGAACTGCAAATGGAGGACCCCGTTCTTCTGAGCAGGGGTGATCTAATCACCCCTAGATGTCGCTTCAACCGCAAGTTTAATGTGGAGTATCCAACGAGGGAGGAGTGGGACGCCGGTAGCCGGATGCTCTCCGGAGCGAGTGACAGGTCTGGCACACGAACGGCTCGGCCACCGAAGAAGGCTCTGGCGCCGGGGTCTCTATTTTCCAGATGGAAATCTTTGCGATTCTGGCTTGTATATCCCGCATTTTGCAGGGGTAAGATTACCAATCTTCTCCGATAGCTAGGCTGCAATTAAGGCACTAAGTGCCTGTAAGATTACTTCGAGCCTTGTATTGCAATGCAGGGAGGCTCTGGATTGTCTAGCAGTAGGGCATTCGGTATCGTTAATGTGGGTACTCGGGCATGCTGGGGTAAAAGGCAATGAGACGGCGGACGCTCTGGCGAGACAGGATCAGCCGGCAAGCTCGCGGGTCCTGAGCCAGCTTTAGGAGTGCTCGCGCAAAGAGTTAGGAGGAAAATGGAGAAGTGGATTGCAAAACAACATTCTTAAAAATCGAGAAGTATCTCCAGACATCTGTCAGGCACGGGAACTCATTGTAGGGCCCAGCGCTAAGGATGTACGTTTCTGCTTATCTTTGAATAGAGCCAACCTAAGGTTGCTGGTGGGACTGTTGGCTGGTCATAACACTTTAAGGCGCCACCTGCACGTGATGGGGGTGGCTGAGGTTCCCTTGTGTGAGCACTGCACGGTAGTGGAAGAGACCTCGGCGCACGTTCTGTGTCGCTGTGAAGCTCTGAGCTACTACTTGCTGACTATTCCGGGGTCCATTACTTTGGACCCCCAGGACGTCAAGGAGCTTCGACTCAAAGCCAAACTCAACTTCGCTAGAAAGGCTAGGATTAAGGTGCATAAGGGTCTGTTTAAGCGGCCTATGCGCTGACTTCTTATGGTGGCCGGAATGCCTGAAAATTCACGTTTCATTCATTCATTCATTTAATGACATTGTGTATGTGTCTCCGAAAAAATTCCCCCTTGTATTAGCTGTGGGTGTTACCTAAACGTCATGACACATGGTTTGGCTTTGATGTCAGGTAACGTTTGCTTCAAAAATTAACTATCGGAGGCCATTTACAGCTCCTAAGACCTAAGCTATGAGTTTATACTATAGCCGGAAGGAAACGCACAGTGGGATTAGTATACTAATAATATGTGCTGGTGAAGATTCCGTTGGTTTCATAAAGCACGCTGGCGAAATTTGAGTTGCAGCATCTTAGGCGACATGGTCGTTGAGTTATTCCTTTATAGGTAGCGCTCACAGCGAGTTGAGCGCGGAATGGGCTAGGGACTACTTAATACACAAATTGACATTATACGAATTTTAAATGGCATGATATCGATTTTTTGCTTAATACATCTACGGGCCACTATTGATACCGGCGAGTAGGTTTAGAAGGCTCAGAACGAAGCAGCATTATGTATGAGAGCCCAGAACGCAAATGATTTTAACATGTCAGTATAAGGGAGTCAGATCACCATTAATACTACGATGTAAGAAAGTCTTGAGACTGTCTCTTGAAAAAGCGTCTTTAATGGATAGTCGAAGTAGCATCAGTACATCAGACATACTCAGGAGGTCGAGGCCTGCGGCTGAAGAGGCCACAGCCGAGAGCGCAATTCGCTGCCATTTACTTTGCTGTTGAGACAAATTAAAGAACGAAGGGAGGCGGTGTACTTAAACATTGCATATGTGATCTTTTAACATTTGGGGGCTCCCATCCAACCGCGACCCTTGACTCGTGCTCCTTGTGTCCTTAGGGTAGAGACGGAATAGGACTATATAGCCTTAAACAGTTTCTTTCCAGCCGCTGCCGCGATTGACGAGATGTGATTGTAGCAAATCCTGATTGGAACTTCAATAAGGCAAAACGAATGGCTTCCTGGCAAAACTCCATCATAGTCCAATAGGGGAGACTCGGGCAAAAAGAACCATAAGGGCAAAAGGAATCAGTTGAAAGAAAAATTATTTTAAAATTTCCGCCACTATTTTCTATTTACTTCTGGCAGATACTGTAGTTCTCCAGTGTTTGATTTGATACCCATCCCGGTAAGCTTATTTTTCATATTTTTACCGCCAATTTAGAAAATGTAACCGTCTTGAATTCTTGATCATGGTTTAAATAGATGGAAATTATTTTAGTATTGTTATAAATTGAAGCATTGAATTATGTGGCGATGAATAACGTTTTGTGTAGATTGTAACCTCACATTAATTGTGGCGCTGTTCAAGGGTTTGACATTTATAAATAATATTTCAATGTGTTGCATACCTACTGGTCAATAAGAACCAGGCAAAAAGAACCGGTTCCATTTGCCCGGCTCCTTTTGCCCGCTATTCCGTTGGATATACTTTTTTTTTCAAAATGGAATATTGTTTCAGAATAATGGTTTTCAAGTATAAACGAAAAACAGAAAGAGCCCAAGGACGGGACGAAAACGTAATGAATCGCGCAATAAATTCAATTAACCAAAGAGAAACATCTATTCGCGGTGACGTTCTGCAGTTTAGAATACCATATCCCACTTTACGAAAACATTTTTTAAAGCAGCCCTCCAAAAAACAACGGTTTAGACTATTTTTTTCTGGCGATATAGAACAGCAACTTGTACAAAATATTCAAGAAATGGACGCTCGTTTTTATGGGTTCACAAAACAAGACTTATGCATTTTAGCATTTGAGTTCGCAAATCGAAATAATTTGCCACATCATTTTCGTAATGGAACAGCTGGGGAGCAATGGTACTCAAATGTTATGAGGCGATATCTCGAATTACGCCTTAGAACTCCATAACCTACAAGCACTGCCCGGGCTTGTGGATTTAACAGGCCCCAAGAGCGGTTATTTTTTGATTATTTAAATAATATAATGAAGAAAATGTACCATTCCCCGACTGCGGAGATATTTTAGGCAACTCTAAGTCTGGCGAAACATGGATTGAATGCAATATGTGTCAAAACTGGGCTCATCAATTATGTGCTGATTACAACAGAGGTATCTATATTTGCGATAAATGCAAGTTATCAGTTTTGATTTCCTTGAAATAAATAACTGTTAATATACTTCCACTTTTAGTTATGTTTGAAATAAAGTTCTTCTTGCCCACAGGTATTTCATATTTATTGCCCTCATATGTGGGCAAAAGGAATCAAAAGCATGTTTTCGTTTAATGTTTTTTTTAAGATATGTTACTATAATTATATATTTTTATAATATATATTTTGTTTCTAAATGTAATAGAGTCTTATTTCAAACTAAAAAAACAATAATTAGGATTTAATAGAAGATTTTAAAAGCTCACGACTTAAGGTGGTTCCTTTTGCCCGAGTCTCCCCTATCCATCAACAGCTAGTTGAGTGGGAGATCATAACTATTGGAAGGCCTTTTCATTTATCGTGAAAATCAAATTATATTGTATAATGGAGCGCTCACAATCTGATTTATTGTTTCAGGTGTCCAGGGCTGTGAAGAGTCTTCGTTTTCTGAGACTACGAGGAAGCTGTAGAAAACGAGGTTATGTGAAGTCGTCCGGCGAAACGTCACCTCACCTATATGCTCCAGAAGACGGAACGGTATGTAAAGTGGCGCATTCTGTTTTGTGATTTTTGGCCCAAGTACAACAATCTCCTAACAAAGAAAATGGAACTAAATAACTTTGTTGTTAGTTTCGGTGATATGGTTATTTATATTACAAAGTATGGTGGAAACTCACATAATCATCTACGTATAATACATCGCCATGCTAATTATATGGGTTTCTTATGTTATCCATTCATAATTAAACAATTCCTTCTTTATATATTTTTATGTGCGTCATAAATTTTGGGGTTCATAAATAGGCATAGTGCCGACCTGCTTCAAAATTTAATCGGTTCGTGACTATATAATTATTATGGCTGTATGTTTTCAAAATGGAGTAAGGATTCGTGTGATACCTTAGTTTGACGATTCCTATGAGTGCTTTACAACCGTAGGATGTAAAATTACTGTCTATAACAATGGCAAACAGGGAAGCTGTCAAAATTGAGCGTTTTTGTATACTGAAGCGCTCATAACTCAACAGCTAATCATTAAAAACGTTATAGTACAGTACGTTATATCAAGCCCTTTTTTTTGTAAGGCTCTATCAGAGTGCACAATAAAATATGAAACAATCAGCTTGAAAACATTAGCAGATTTTGACAGTTCTTTTGAGTGGAATATTCCATATTTTATGAAATATTCGGACAGTGTCTTCCAAGAAAAGAAGATCGATATGACGCTATGATGATTAGTTGTTGAGTTATAACATTGATTAGCGAATTCTACCTTAAGATAGCCAAACTAATGCGTGTGCACAAAGAAAAATTACTCGAGTTAAAATTGAATACATAAGGATTTGTCACAGCTGTGTGCCTCATAGATAGCAGTGCCTATACGCTCATATATGCCAATTAATTGGCTACAGCGCCATCTATTAGACACTGACCTCTTTAAGACAGTAACTAGAAAAACAACTGTGGCAAATTCTCACAGATGACGCTGCAGTATCTCATTTTATCTCGGATAATTTTTTAGGTCGTCTCCAGGTAGAATACGTTAGTCAATGATTATAAGCCACTTAATCTACAAAAACGCTTAACTTTAACAGCCAGCCAGTTTGCCATCTTCGTGGATGATGATTTTATATTCTTGGATGATACAGTACTTCTGAGGAGCTTTAAAATTACTCATACCCTTCTAAAAACGTTCAAAATGGAGCCCAGGCGTCATTTGAAATTTTCAACCGCCACTTCAACGCTAAAATACAGTATTTAGGGGGATTTTTGTAAAAAGCACTGTATATGTATAGTTTGGAAGTATTTGGTGTTAAGAAAATTCAAGTGTGATGAGCATTTGTTGGTTCTTCATTTCTTGTCCAAAAAGATTTCCAAATATTTTTTTATTGTACTTGTGTCACCTCAAAACCAAGTCTTATTCGGCGATTTTTTACTTCCCATATACTAACGAGTATCCATGATAAAACATTTGCTGACATGTACCTCATACTGGTTGAGTTTAAATAACATACGTATTCAACTAAAATTTCTCTATCATCTATCTCATCAATTCTGGCATAGTGTATAAAGAATATTCTGTTTGTATCTTTAGTAACAAAAAATGGCGTCAAGTAGTTTGACTCCGCACTTTTTATGCAACGCCGTCATCAGTTCATAAAGGATTAAGTTCAGCACGAGTTGAGCCCTATGAGAAAAAAAGTTACAAATATGTATAACACAGCAACTAGGCGGACCAACTCATTCAAACGTACAACAATCCATAGACATTCCTTTCATGGCTTACTGGTGCGGCGAGCTGTCAAGCTTTAAGGACAAATCTACGGAAAACCCTATGGTGTGTTAAATGTTTCTAACGGCGCCTCTGAGAAACGAGGTTTGTGCGATTTCTATAATTTTTTTCTCGTGTTTTTACCAGCATCTTTGCCGCCACTGGACCAATTTTGAAAATCTACAAATTTTTTTCATCCAAATCCGAGAACTACTTCTCAAATATTAGTGGACAAACAGACAGACAGAATGACGGAAATGAGTGCCATGGTTTTTCGTGATGTACATGTACCTGTATAACATCAAAACAACATTGTCATCTTCGAAATTTTCGCGATTACAATACTTCCTTACAGTGGCTTAGGAGAAAACATACAACTCTTAGGCTATTAGTGTAAATGTAAAGAGTCTCCTTTTAACAAGTCCATAAACATAAAACAACGGAGATAGAGGTTTGTTTGTTTCCTAAGCACTCGAAAAGGGGCTACCTTGTGTTCCTGTTACACAAACGTGTTAATTGGTGTTGGGTGTGGCGGCGTGCTTGAAACACGTCGTGTTTCTCACGCAAATTAGCATCAGACTAAACGCCCGATCGGCCATTATTCACATGTGGTCGAGAACCCCTTCTACAGGGTGGCGTCAGAAAAGGAGCAACATTTTTAGAAGGGGTCTATCTAGTTTGATCCAAAAAATTAAGTGTGTATTGCTTACTGTATGGGTATAATTTTTTTAATACCTATATGCCTTACTGGATATCACTTTTACTTTCTACCGACAAGCCAAAGTATTACTGTGATAGTGAAATTTTTCCAATTCAAAATTCCTTGAACAGCATAACGTCTTCACGAAAATCTATATTACTCATTCAATATCTATCAGTATGATGTTCTATTGGCATGTTTGTTGCATGACTTCAGAAACAGCTGCACCGATTTTGATGAAATTTGGAAAGGGATATGTGAATACGTGGAAACTACAGAGTTAATTACACGACACCGTTTATTTAGCCTCGTATATACGTCTTCAAAATCTGATAATGTGAGACTCTAGTACCCATGTTCATGAAGAAAGTTCTCATCTTATTCTTAGACTCAATTTTTCCATTATGGATTGGATCATCCTGTGTGGCTTCCCATGCCTATCGTATGTATGCCACCACCCCGCTAAAAACGCAACCAGACACAGAGTATACATCATCTTTGTTTGGATACAAAATATGAAACGGCTAGCGTCTGCGGCAAGTTTGCTTACATATCGGATGGCTGAAATTCCTCCTGGATCCTGTTGTTATATTTGGAAGAAATGTTGCTGCTTTTACTGTTTTTAACGCCACCAGCAGACTATTGCAAGATGATATACCCTGTAGTCAGACCAGCATAGTAGGTAAAGGTGAATTACATATTAGATGATAAAACCTAAAAGCAGACAAAAATATGAAAACCAGCTCGAATTATGTTTTAGCGTGTAACGTTTACTTTTTAATATTAAGTATCATTTATTTCAAACATTCGCAAATTATATTTGAACATTAATAAAAAAAGATCAAAAAATCTTACAACCCCCTGATTTGAAAAATAGCTCCTAAATCTGGACCGCTAGTGAACATTGTCAATCATCAATAATTAAGATTATATTCTTAATCAAGGATACTCGTATAGAGTACATTTAAAACAAAAACATAGTTTTTATTTGTTTTGTGATAAAAGTTGTAGACTTCCTTTCCCTTCCCTACCGACATCTACTAACGTCGCAGTTCCCCCATACCTGACGCGTCAGACGTGACACCGCGGCAGTAATGATAGGTCGAGACTGACACGGCCACTGGTGAACCCAGAAAGCAGAAAACATTTCTCTATTATTCTAAGCTTTAATGGCAGATGTAAGGGGAAATCTAGGATATGTGAAATATGTATAATAGGCTGGGGTTGGAAGTGTATAAATATATTACATAAAGAATGGAGATATCCCTAACCCACAATTTTTAAACGCTAAATAAACTTGTCTGGAATAGTCAAAAGTCTCTAAAACACCAAAAAACAAGGTTAGAACGGTTTTTACTTTCTCCATTTTTTGCCCATAGCTCCTTCGCCAAAGCGTTTTCATCCCCGATATAGTAGTAACCTTGTATCAAAATTAGCAGACAGACCGGCTGAAGTGGGACATGGTTTTCAGTGATGTCCGTACGTATCATGTAGAATCCAAAAAACATAATATCTCAATTTCGAAGTTTTTGGCGATTGCTGTACTTCCTCGCCAGTGGCTTGGAAAGTTATATTGTATACAGATTTTATAGATCCTCTTAGCTCTAAAGCCAATGCTTTCATCTTCGAATTCAATTTAATAAAACGATTCAGTGTTGATATGTATACATTGAGTATTCCAACAAATTGTCTTATTTCGAAACCTGGAGCTATAGTGATAAGCAATTCAAAGATGTACAAAATACCAATCACCTCACAGTTAAACGTAATTCAAAGATGGAATATCTAAATGAGAAGAATCTAGTAATTTACGGCACCTAATTAAGGAAATAATGTTTCATTTAGATTTAATAAACATTATGAAAATGGTGTTACTGAAATTACATCATTCATAGAATTCCTGAGAAATTAAAATCTAAAGATACTGATGCCAGTTTCTAATAGGGAAACTCTTTTCTAATAGATTATGCGATACTTTCGATATCATAGGAACAAAAAGGCAATCGTACCGGTAGGTTATATAAGCAAAGTTGGGAATTACCTTTAAACAGCGTACAATTTTTGCAAAGATAGACAAATTTTCTTTATAACTCACATACCAAAGTCTCATGATAGCCAGCATTTAGGGTTTTAGGATCTGCAAGAATATTCCATATAATGCCGGAACCGGGAATAAACATGGTTCCAGTGTATTTCTGATAAGGTGAGACCACATAGCGCGTGTTAGTATTCAACCCAGACGTCGTGCTGTTGTTTGTTTACAAAGCAGATTAAAAAAATAATTAAAATTATAGCAATAGCGAACTTTCGATATGTTACTCCGTGGTGAGTGCTTTCAAAATGCTGCCACGGATTCTTGAGTGTACTAAGATCGGTATCTAGAAGTTATGTCTGCATCAAGGTGGCAGCAGTGCAAGCCCTAGAGAACCCTAATCATTTCGAGCGTCTAGTAAGAACTTGTGTTTTGGAAACGGCGACTTACTACAGATTACAAAAAAGGGGTTGGCTTCTAAGCCTTAACGTCACTGCGACCCATATGGATCTTTTGTGACCCCTCATATGCACTGTCTAAAATATTGTGTTCAGCCTTGATCCTTTAATCAGACTAGCTTTAACACATCAAACGGCGTCAACTTCGAACTATTCTAAAGGTCATGGACAGGACGGTATTTGAAATTTGAAATCAAGTGGCCAGTGAGTACTTTCTTATATTTTTTCCGCTTTTTCGCTGCTAATTGAAAGCATATTAGTTTCATTGATGCAATTGAAGCTCTTGGTGGAAACGACAGTCTCAACGTTCAGAACACCTGGAAGAAAGCTAATTACTAGAGGAAGAAATTTCCTTGAAATATTTATGAAAAGGGATTGCTGACCTCCTCCGTCTATATGAAAGACGCTTGATGCTGAGGAAATATCAATGCATTGAGAAATAGGTGAAAGGATGGCAACAAGATTCGGTGCACATCTTTCGCATGCTGTTACGCGTACTTGGTACACTCCTAATACGAGGAGTTTATAACTGACGATCTCATAGTATGGAGAACTTTTGGTATAGATGGAACTTGGGTGATTAAATGGCGTACTTTTGTCAAAGACCCTTGCAACTACTTTGGCCTTAAGCTTGAAGTCGGTTAACCTGCCCACTCACATACATATAGGGAGTCACTACTTGACTTGATTTTCAAGCTACTTGACTTGCCTTCAAATCATGCCAAGCCTAAGTCAGGTAATAGATATTAGCAATCTGATAACAAATCAAGTACCTTTCACATCAAGTACTTTAAACTTCAAGTAGTCATATATTATTTGATAATTTTTGTCATATAAATACGAGTAGATTAAGAATACACAACGGAATGACCTTATTTGCCACAAGTTCCTGAGAAAACAATACATATTGAACAAAATAATTTATTCATAACAAGCTAACCAAGAGTTAAGACACACGAGCGACCTAACGGACCTATAATGGTGGGAAAATAAAAAATAATGGAAGCGACTAGTGACCGGGTTTTGAAAACTACACCCCTATACCATAATAATTATTTTTAAGTTGTGCCCGTTCTACAATATGTATGATAGCTGAAGATGTGTGAACATTATATTTTATTCTTGTAAAAAACATGTAAAATGAACTGTTGAGTGTTTTTCTTTTTTTTAAGAAGTTTGTTTTTATATTTATAGAAATCCTGTGTAGCTGTGTAGTGTGCCGACAGTACACGAAAACATACTTTTCATAGATGATGATTTTTTCCTTTCTGACGATTTTGTCCTTAAATCTACCAAATTTCAACGACACTATCTACCGATTTCGTATTTTTTTTTCTAGGTGATTATTTGCATTAAAATACAGAATAAGGCAAATAAGACCCATCGGTTGACCAAAAAAAATATCACTGAAGGTCTTTAGAAGACCAAAAATATAATTTGTATCATCAAAACATCAAGGCCAGTCAATTATTAACTTTTCAAGAAATTTTATTTTTAAGCCAAATCAAGTAGTTTATGAATATATCAAGCTATTTAACTTGATGAATGTCAACATAAAGATCTCGAGGGAACCAGGCTCAGTATACCAAACCAATCAAAATTATTTTTTGAGTTACAAAATTATTCGAGTAGTATTTCAAATGGCTTACTTCTTTTCTTTGCTCTATTTTCTCTTTCCTTCTTTCCTTCTTTCCCTTTTCCCCTTAAACATGTTTGGTATCTGGGTAGCTAGACCTGACAGACTAACAGACCGACGAGACTTTTAACGAAGAGCAAAGGTCCACCGGACCGCTCTGACGACCAATGACGAATAGTAGTAGGGAACCAGAGACTGACAAGCTGTTGACTGTATGTCAAAATCACCATTCCCACCTAGTTTCCTATGCAACTGCTTATGTCTCACACACTAATGGAGACCAGTATATGAGTGGTGATTTTATCATTCTGACATCATGTCAATAATTGCCGATCTCTTCGGCATTCCTCTGTGAGTGGACATTTTTACACATCGTTGAGTTCTGAAATTTTATGCTTATAACTTCAAACTGTTTGATGGCCTAGTGCCTACGCGGCTTTACACGAAACAGTACTTCAAAATGAGTGACGCGCCCTAGAGCGACGCCACACTGCTCGAGGTGGCTGAAAAGCCGAAGCACCCAGAAAAGAGCAGACGAAAATACCTGACGTACCATGGCATCGCTCCTGGCTGCCGCTGAACGAGAACAAATTATCTGGTTATATCACAATTATCCGATTATGTCCTACACTATTAAAGTGATTTAGCGCTGTTATACCGAACATCGGACATTCATGGCGCTCATAACACTTTGCAAGTGTGCTCTACCGACTTTAGAAATACCAATAATTAATCCACAGCCTATTCTTTGGTATGGTTAGTGTTCAAATGAGGATTCACAGTAGTACGGCTTTGTTGTATCGAATAATTCTGCACATATAATCCCAAAAAACAACTAGAATTAAATAGACATCATAAGAGTCATAAGAAATGAACAAAATCTTAAACTTTGTAGAAAAAATGGCGTCAAGTAGGTTGACTCTGCACTTCCCATGCAACGCCGTCATCAGTTCATCAAGGGTTATGCTTAACACAAGCTGGAACCTCTGAGGAAAAAATTAGTGAGAGATGACGTTCTTTCGATGCCCTACCGGTCAGACGCGGCAATAGTACTAGAGCACTAAGCAGGACCAGCACGCCGCCGGAAGCAGACGCAGACGTGGCCGTTAGGAACGCGATCCGACTGCTAAAAAAATTTTAAGGTGCGTAGAATTACCAAGATTGGGAGCGTATAAATTCGCCAACAGCAAAAATTGAGTACACCCTCCTTACCCCCTACAACCCCACCACCAAAAATTTTTCTCATAATTATCAGGACCCTCTGAACGTCGAAGTTAGAGCAATGTTTGCTTTTTTCATTTTTGGTCTATTTCTCCACAGCCACTGGACCGACTTTCAAAAACTATTTCGGCCTTGGAATAGTACCTTGTGTGAATATTTCATCCAAATCCGAGCAGTACTTTCCAAGTCGCAGACAGACAGACCGTCGGAAATGGGCGGCTTGGTTTTTCGAGGTATACATGTTATATTATGACATCTAAGAAGCACAATACCATTTTTGAAATATTTTGGGGTTACAATACTTCCTCGCCAGTATGGCGTTGGAAATAAAAATCTTATTAGCGTTGGCATCTTTCCTCCAAAACATCGTAACGTAACATGTTACAGAGCGACCATTAGGATGGTCAGTACAGTCAAGCGCCCCCGTCCTGCTCGTACTTGCTGGCTAGCGGCGAATTTTACCTTATAATGGTCTGTTTCATGTCAGTTTCCACCTTTATATCCTTAAGGCCAGAATTTGTCAAATGGATAAGCCAAAAACAAACCATACCCTTGGAAAACTTGTGTATACGTTCTCGTGTACGCTGAAGAACTAGCAAATATTGGTCTGAGTGGCTTAAAAAAGAGTTATAGGAGATTAAAAGAGCTTTATACCCCTACAACTCCCTTCTGAATCAGTTCTACCCCAATACTTCATAGTTTTCTTAATGAAGGAGAAAAAAGTATTTATCAAATTTTGACGATAAATAAACAGAAACATTTTTTCTATATCTAGATAAAGAATTTTTCCATTTACCCTCAAGAATATATTTCTGTTAGAAAGAGATAGAAGCCGGCTGGATATCGAAGCCAATCACCGCGATGCCTAGCAACGCTAACGCAGCAGTCTGTCGCGTTGCCAATATGTTACACCTGTTCCTTAAATTGAGATGCATGTTGAAAATATGCGTTAGCTTATTCTCTATGCCTAAATACCTAGTGGTTTTATTTTGAGAGTACACATTTTTGAATTGTGAATTGTGTCAAATCTGTTTAGGATCGATTCCGGATCGACCCTAACGACTCTCCATTTTAGGTCGAAATGAAAGGCCAAGATCACCACAAATTCTTCAACATTGCATCATGGATCCGCTTGGTAACACCGCATCTCGGATATTCCAAGGCAAGGTTTCCACCTCCATGATCATCTATCAGCGATTTTGGTCAGTGCCCATCTAGCGCTCATTGGGGAGTGTCATCTTGCTTCGAAATGGTTTCGACCTACGTAGAAGCAGGCAGAAATAATTTTTATTGTGTAATGCAATTTGTTACATTTGCCGACCGCTCGACATCGTAAAATGTAACAATAACCCACCATCGGTGGAAATCAAAGGTTCTATAATAAATTAAAACACTAAGTCGCATCAAAATTTAAATAAATATCTAATAATTCTAATCAAAATGAAAACAAAATATTAAACTGAAAAAATGTTCGAACTGAGCTCCTTCTTGGGTTTGACAGTAACCTAACCTATTGTAGGAGACTGTGCGAACATTTTCTGGTGTAACATATTGCCAACGCGGCAGATTGCACGACCTTCTGCGTCAGTGCTGCTAGGCAATGTGGTGATGACCTTCGCTCTTTAGTCGACTTCTTCCTCTTTCTAACATCGTTGATACGCATTTCTCGCGCTTCTCCCTCGTACACATTGAACTCAAGCCGTCACACAGATTTGGTGCTTCAGAGGTGGTCGTGCAACAGACAAGAATATGAATAAAAGTTACTGTAATTACTTTAATAGATTTCAGCTAAATACTATCAGCGTTATGTTCAAAAGACTAATCGTTAACCCATTTTGTGCGATTGAATCGACCCGGCCATAGATATTCTGGCGGAATTTCTCAACCGCTTTTATCTCAAACACATACTCAACCGAACACGAGCACGGCAGTTATCACATACTTCTGATAGAAAAGTATGCGTCAACACCTCACTAACTTGAATAGTTTTAACTCTGTATTATAAATTTCCTTCTTAATTAGATAACGGCTTTGCCATCGTGTAAACTCTCAAACTTGTTCGCTCAGACATTTCGTCAGTTAGTTTTCTGTGGTGATTTTCTGGTTATAAAATTAATTTATTTTACAAATACAATTCAGTATTTTTACAGCTTCAATCAACGTTTTGTGGTAGACTACTGTCTACATATCTCTCGAAATAAGACATCACAAAGTGTTACCTATGACCAGAATCGACTACTGCAATTCCGCTAATAGATTTCACGTTGTGTTGTCTTATTTCAATAGATCTTTTATTCTGGATAGTTGCTCCGCCTTCGTTTGTTGCCCAATCTGAGACCACGCCTAGACCATGCTCACAAGTTGCACGAAACTATTTTCCGTCTGTGGTCGGGTGGACAAAAGCTATATTACCGGTATCTCTCGCCGGGACGCCATGGCGATGTCGCCAGCATCCGTAGCTAAACTAAAATTTTGAAATATCTGGCAGCTCTCTGACGTAGCGAGTAGTGGCGACAGACGCCAAGCTCGATACTTTCCTAGGTTGGTATAGCTACGGAAGCTGGCGTCCCAGTATGGGGTGGCTATAAAGTTTTATCGTAATACTAATAATAGCAGAGAGTTACGGGAACTTTTCAAGCTATTTTGAAACTTAAGTCAATGACGATGTGCCAAAATAGCATATAAGGTTAATGTTAATGTACGCTATAGTGCGACTACTAACAAGTATTCTTTTATTACTGTATCGTGTACGCACATGGTATATGTTTATGGTTGAAATACGTTCCTCAAGATTTTATCAGATATTCTCCTGTATATGTACAGCTAACAA
Source organism: Acanthoscelides obtectus (assembly GCA_963669975.1). NCBI lineage: Eukaryota > Metazoa > Arthropoda > Insecta > Coleoptera > Chrysomelidae > Acanthoscelides > Acanthoscelides obtectus. The sequence goes on from CAVLJG010000005.1 coordinate 66,667,569, forward strand.
TGATAATAAATTATGAAATTCGCTTGACATAAGTTGCAACTGATATGAGTATATTTGGATAGAATTATTTTCACATAAATGGCCTAGAGTTGATGTGTACTCTCCATTATCTTCACTATCATTATAAAAAGATTATCTGTAGTTTGGCTGCACTCAATTAATTAAAAATCGAGTCGGAGACAAGATGCTAATAAATGCTGGTAATTTTCTGAATGCCATTAACTTCTAGAAAAGTTATAGGTTGCATTTGATATTGGAAATATCTATTAATTTAATAATTTAGCTAATAAGATGAATCTCAATATTTGAGCAATATCATCCTTATTTATTAATCCTGACATTAGCCACCTCAAGGTTATGCCTATAAATTCTCATTAACCTTTTCCCATAGTCGATCCGGTCGGTAGGTAATAAAAGCGTGCAGAAGTAAAAATGTCTAATTTACAGTTAGCAGGAAAGCTCATTTGTAATTCGTGTCACTGGAAGTGGATACACATGATGTCTACGTCTGGTGTTCACCTGTTGTCACAAAGATCCGGCATTACTGATAAAAATTCCACGTCGCGACAAGACATTATCGGTAGCTGGTCTTCTCAGTGGCGCTCATAATTTTTTTGAGGAAATCATAAGCATTTATATTCATATGACCAAAAGATTTTATATGATCATTCAATAATATTAGAACCGAAATGAATTAAACCAACTAGTTTTGATAACATATTTACAAAAATGCGAACCAACTGAGTTTAGTTTAAGTTCTGGAGTCACCTAACACCAACGAACCTTCTCCCGCCCTTCCACATCCCTTTCAGAGGTCTAAAGGCACCGACATTTTGTCAAGAGACTGGAAGTTGGCTCATTCCTCAAGGCATCCAGTCGATTGACTCTCCACTTCCCACTTAACGCTGTCAATAACAGTACATAAAAGACTATGTTTGGCACAAGTTAGCCCCTTAAAGGTTAACTATAGACATGTATAACAATGGAATTAAATAGACCATGTCAATCAAACATACCCCTCCCATACGATTATTTTCACTCTTCACTTATTTGCCAGCCACGACAATGTTGCGATCAAAATTGCGATAAGTAAGCCGCCAGTTGCAGCGGCCACCTCTTTACGAGTTTATATTTTCGTTGCATTCGATGCGGGTATGAAAAATATCTTAGTTTTAAGAGCAACTATACGAAGGAAAATGTGTGTGAAATATAAAAATAAGTGGGTTTAACTGCCGGGAATATTAACGTCAATTTGATAAATACCCTCTCCCACCTCCTGCAACCCCCCACCCCTAATTTTTACACCCCAAAAAATTACAAAAATAAGATATCTGAAACGTCAAAAGAAGTCGTTTGATTAGTTTATTATTTTTTTCCCGTGGCTCCGCCGTCACTAAATCGATTTTCAAATACTACACAGCTTGCCATCCTTAGCATAGTGGTGACTTTGTGTAAAAATTTCATCAAAATTCGAGAAGCGCTTTCCAAGCGATAGAGGGACAGATAGACCGAGAGAAATAAGTGACAATGGCATTGTGTACATGAAACGTAACATTAAAAAAACAGCACCTCATTTTCTAAATAACTACTCTATTACAATACTTCCTCGTCCAGTGACGGAACAGGAACTGTACTGATCCTAACAACAGGACTATAGATATGTCTTCTGTGTTCAGCAATGTGGCAAAAATAAATTTTATTTCCTATAAGTACTGGCTGTATGATGTTCTATGGAATACTCATCACGAAAAACCATGTCACTCATTTCCGTAGGTCTTTCTGTCATTCTGTCCGCTCATCTTACAACCGTCTAGAGCTTGACTTCACCGCTCGCATTGCAATGCAATATTTACACAGTGTTACTACTATTTCATGGACGTAGGATTTTGAAGGTCGGTCCAGTGGTGCCGGAGCTAGGGGCAAAAACAAAAAAAAAATAAAAGCAGCTCAAACTTCGTTTTTTGATGTTGAAGGGCTCCAGATCATTTTCAGAAAAAAGATTGGCAGCAATATATCTATACAGGTCGAACCCCATTAATCTTACGCATCTATTTGTACATATTTGACACATCATAGGGTTCCCCGTACATTTGCACTTAAATATTTGTAGATGCGACACACGGTAACCTTGATACGCTGAGTACTGTCTCCGTGTCTGAATCTGCTTGACTCTAACTGCTTCGTCGGTTCTCTGGAGTTACTATACTAGTGTGGTTCTGCACCGTTACCAGATGGTCCAGCAGAACATGGAAGAAACTAGCTTTAGCGTTATCAAACGGGTGGGGACTATGGAGTATGGACTAATTGCATGGGCCTGTCTGGCTGACTTATTCCATTTAATCTTTTTTTATACATGTTTGTGGCTAGTTCAGAGGGACGGATATAATCTTCATGAACTGATGACAACGTTGCCTGGGAAGTACAGACTCAACCTATTTGACGCCATTTTTTATTTGCTTGTCCACGTTCCATTCACCGATACTTCATTGACGCTTATCAGAAGTGACATCGGCGGTCAAATACGACCGAAACTGTGGACTTAACAGCTATCTAGCGGATATTTCAAAAACTAAATAAATGACTACATTTCAATTTTGCAGTGATTCTTAAATTCCATACGATCAATTGTTTATACATTCCAGTAATTTTTTTTATTGAAGTATTGTGATAAAACAGTGCGAGTACATGGCAAATCCACGGATTTATCATTTGTTGAACCAAACCGTTCAAATTTTCAGTTATGCTATATTTCACAGTATAATTAAATCAAAACTGTGCTTCAACGTATCTAATATTCTATTACCAGTGTTTTAGGGAATGTTTTACAAGTTGGTACACAGGAATCAATTTTGATCGATGATCTTTATTAATCGTCGGCACATGAGAATAACATCAACTGCGTACAATTTTCATTTATTGACAAGATAGTTTTCCGTAAATGATGCAAATGCAAGTGTAGATATTAAAGTTTTCTTCATGATACTTGTTCATGACCAATGGATTAATTGAGCGTAAAAACCAGCAGGATTTATGAAGTCCTCAGATTGTCCCATAAATTTATCCTGTCATATTTATAAAGTTATTACATTCATAATTTACTTACGTGTATGAAACCGAACCACTGATATTGGAAACTGGAAGGAGGAAAAATTCGAATGAGCAATGAGCGATGCTAATAAACATGTCACAAGTTCCAACAGTATTACAGTGCTGATACCGAGCTAGAGATAAGGTGGTAACTTGATATTTGTAACGACTCCGGTACGGCTTTATTATTTATTAATAGAGAAACATAAATTAATTGTTGGTTGCCATTAAATGTGGTAATTGCAGTTTTGTTATCTAATTGCGTCCGCAATTTAATACTAGGCATAGATTGTGCAATAAATACTAAATATAATTATAGTGTTTTTATCTGTTGCGTGGTGACAACCAACATAAAGTGGTGATTTGAATTGACAATGGTTGCTACTGTGCAGTATAAAACTTCTGGTCATTACAAGCGTATTCAAGCTCTAGGACTTTTTACCCCTGTACCTTTCGTAGGATTCAGCACAGAACCCCCACACACCATAGCCATTTGAACTCAATAACTTATTTCAATATTCTACAGATATACGGAGTAATTCGTAAAACGATGGCAATATTTTTAGAGCAGAAGGTATAATGAAATTTTCCTATAAACATACAACCCTTTTGCTGAATTCCCACTGACCTAACATTTGAATAGGCACGACCTACATAGAAACTTAGAAGTTAAATATCTTATAGAAAACATTTCCAAAAGAGATTGATATGATTGATTTTGATGTCGAATCCACATATTGGGCAGCACCTTGGAACCAAATGGTACGATATGTTGGAGCGAAAAAGTAAAACGGAGCCTCCTCACATTGATCAGCACTTGACCAACTGTAGGGTATGATACAAGTTCATTTGATAAATGAGGCGCTTCAATCAGTTGATGACAGTTTATTTAGTCACACAAACCATGGTCAAGAGCAAAACAATATTAGGTCTCAGAAACAGAACAATAAATTTAGTCTTGCAAGTCATGTACTTGTATATAGAATGTATGTGTAATAAACAGGATATTTCTTATTAACGAGCTAATCTTCCAAAATGTGATTCCTCTCAGAATGTTATGAAGCAAAGCATTTTTATTTTCATCTTCGGAAGTAACTTAAACGTTGATCCACTCTTGTCTGGATGTTTCGATTAGGATTAGACCTATTATACCAGTTAGCCAGTTAGGACTACCCGATATTTGCTGATAATCGTTATCGAAGAAGAATCCATCTGTACTCCTTGTCACTATACATGTATTATCCAGCATCAGCCGCCATGCAGTGCCATTCATGATCAAGAAGGCGAAGAGGCGTGTGAATATCAAGTCGGCCTGGCACGGCGCGACGGTCTACGACAAAAGGCCGACAGGCGACGCGAGCACGGCTCCGGGCACGCTTCATTTTCATTCACCAATCACTCAAGGTAAATTAAAAATAAAATTCACACCCCGTCGAGCGATTTGCACCTTTTTTATTTGGGATCAGACGCAGATTGCTATAGCTAACCATACACTCCATGGCGCCAAGACTAAGCTCGTCACTATGCCAACGTTGAGAGAGTGTTCTTTTTTCCATATTATTTTTTGACGGATCCGGTTTTGCAGCTGACAAATAATTTTGCATCCGCTGAATTTTCCTGCAATTGAACCAAATGTGAAGGAAGTACCTTATCTGATTACTTTCGTACACAAAATACCACTTTCTGTCAGATTTTTTTGCTACAGCTAAATGAGAGAAAAAGCCCCCAAAAGATAACTCTTGATACGTGATGTTGTCATACAGATATCGCAAGATGTAACTTTAAAAGAGAGTTCCCCACCCCAAAAAAGAACACTGGAAAGGAATACGCGGGAAATTCACTAATATTTGGCATGCACTATCGCTATGTAACTGAATTCTCCATGGTTATCAAAATGTCATCTCGTTTCTACAACATCCATTTCGTGACACATCAGTTATGGTATAAACTAGAATTGACTTTTAAAGCCGTTGCTTTTAGGGTCTTTTAAACGATATTCGCGCGAAATTATTTTTCCTCTATCCAAAACTGGGCTGTATACAGTGTCATTCAAACGTTTCAGTATTTCTAGAGCATACAGAAATAACAAAAATAGTTCCTTTAAATATAGGTCCTAAGATTTCTCATTACTTAGATACATGGTCTTGTAAATTTCTAAGCTACCGATGTGAAAGAATAAGCACAAAAACTCATATATATTGTTGGTATGGTGAGATACGATGACTCTCCTAAAATACTACGAACACTTTTCAATGTCAAACTTCACTAACCCAGCGAGTTTTCAAAGTAATATATTTATTTTACCTGAAATAACCAAATTATTTTTTCTCGAAAAGGAGTACCCTATCAAAAATGTCTCAAAAGAGACGATCCATATAAAATAGATTATTTGAAAATGCAATAGATGTTAAAAAAATCTGCGACAGAAAATAATTTATCTTTTTCTTCTGTAGGGGTCAAAATTCCCCATACTTATTTTACGCCATGATTATGCGGTTAGTAGTACATGTACAATTTTAAGTCAATATCTTAACACACTCCAAAGATAATTTTTTCTTGACTTCAAAATTTAACGTTCAACACCTTCCATACTTCCGTAAGAGGGTGTTTCAGGACCTATATTTATACTAACTATTCGTGTTATTCTTAGGTATACTCTCTACCCATGAATATTGTAACGATTGTTTAAGTTAGCCTGTATAGTTAATCATTTCTCGAAAATAGACGTTATATGTGTTTACTCATCCTACAAGATCTGAGACCTGTTCACAAATGTATGGTAGCTTTACTGACTGTTTATTTCTGTTGTACCGCCCGCATTTTGAGGCGAATCATTCTGTAGCGAATCGAGGACAGACGCCAAAGGATCATCTGTAACTGCAAGACCTGCAGAATAATGAAATTGTTATGCGGGAATATAGGATTAATATCACTCGGATATACATGAGTATGAACGCTCTTTTGAATAATCTGTAAGGACTTATATTCAGTACCTGCATCAAGTGTAATTAACCGTAGCGGAATTGGATAAAAAGAAATTGTCAGGTATAACAAAGTGTCTTGTTCATAACGGTTTATAAATAGCATAAAAACTAAGGTTGTAGATTGGAGATGATCTCACTTGGTGATAGGATTGAATAGTATAATTGTCCGTACAAGATTCATAATAAAACACTGGAGAACTCATTCCACATCCATTTTAAAGCACCATCACATTGACATTGTTGTTACAAAATCTCAGAGGTCTGTTTGGCCATTGCAAAAGGCAAACACAGTGTTTAAGGCCAACCTCTACACACAAAAAAGAGTGATCTTGGTTCAAGATCAACTATCTCCAATTGAGGAACCGTGACTTCGATATGTTTCTAATTGAATGGTCAATTTCTCAATTGTAAGTGCTACGTTTCTTTAAAACAACGAAGCTACCTGATTGTAAGTATCTCGAACCAATACCATAATTTCATAGAAATTCATGCTTGAAAAGTTGGAATGGAGAAGTTTCAACTCACTCTATTACCAATCTCAACCTTTAAGTGATTTGTTTCACAATTTAGTAAGATCCTGCTTGTTCCCCTTCTTATTTCAAATGATACTGCTTTAGGGGTGTTGAATGCCCCCTAGTAGATACGATACAATGTAATTCATGGAACTTATAATGTAGTATTCCTGAGCCGTTCTGGTCAACAACTTAAAGTTACAAATATCATATTAAAACAATGTTTTACCTTGAGTGCCCCTAAATCAATTTTGGTTTTCGAAAATGTGTATATTAAAATGTTTATCTGATGTCAACAACCAAGGCAGTAAGGTTATAAAGTCAGGATTTTATTGGGCATTAACGTGTATTAAACAACCATTTAAATATTTTTAATTCTGGTAACATTTGTCGCCTATTTTAATTAGTTAATACTATGATTAACAGGTACCTCAACACCGGTAACACTCGTGCAAGGTTCACTTAGATTAATACAAATTGTATTAAAATTACCATAACAAATGCGTGGTAATGGATAAAATGTAGGCGTAAATGCACATTTTATGACCAAATTCAAAATAATTTCTAGCAGATTACTTCAGTTTACTGCATACCTGCTGCATAGAAATTGCATATACATAACGATACTCAGTTTCGTATGTGTAGCATAGCGGCGTTTGCCTTGGAAACTGAATTAATGGCTAATATAAATAATAATTAGTCTGTTAATAAAAATTCTCTGTTCATAATTAAATAAAGTTGGTCCCGCCACGATTTTTTTAGTGTACACCAATGTTATTAAATGGCCACCCATAAATATTAATAATTGTTTACACGATTAAAGTTTCCATCGCATACGATTTTCATATTAATTAGACCTACAACGAATAGAAATGGCTGGATTTGCTGATGAATCAATAAACAGTATAATCTATTTGATCTAGCTCTGGCTAAAATGGTGAACTATATTTCTGCAGAATGCATTTTCCGTACAAAACTTCATTTGATTTAAATAGGAAAACAGTTTTATGGAGCTGAACCGTTAAAATAGCATACTGATAAGCTAATATTGCGAATTAATGTCCAATCTGTCGAATATGAAAAAATGTTTCCAGGGAAATAAAAATTGGTGCCTTTTTACAAGATAAACTTTGAGCCTGCACCACCCGGGAACCGGGTTAATGTAGACATAAGCTAATGTGTAAATGTAAACGACTGTGCAGAAAAGCCTAAAATTTTTATTTTACTACTTCGTATACTTGCTTTCGTGACACCTCATTGAGTAGAATATGTCAAGAGCTGCAGGGTGTTTCCCAAACATGGCATAAATTTAAGGAATGCTTATTTAGGCTTTTATAGACGTTTTTGTACTTTAACAATTTTTGGCAGACCGCTCCTTTTTTGATCATACAGGGCGAACAAAATTTTCGTATATAACATTTTCTCTCATAGGCAAAAATCGTTGTTCAAAAGACAAAAGAACATTAAAATAATTTTAGAATTCGTGATTTGAATATTTCCTCATGGTTTGGAAGCAGGCTGTGGAGATCAAATCTCACGTTTCTTCCAAATATTTAGACCTATACCTTGTTTATGATTGCTAAAAGGTATGAATCAACATTCTATAATATGGTCGGTTATGGTGGATGGTACGGTACCATAGTGATTACTTAGTTACTTCCATAAACGAATGTAGTGAACGACCTTCTTTGGCTTCTATAAGGAGTCTTTGTCATTCAGAGGTGGTGGGAAACTGTGATTTCCTGCTCCGTATGTACGAGTAGTAGTCGCGATTGACGAAACTAGTTAATGCGACCTTTATTTTTCGCAGACTACGATACTGAGTTTTTAGCAGGCCCACATCCGTTTGTCTGCCTTCCGTCGTCTGTCTCCAGACCTATATCGTACTGACTATTGCTAAGAAGCATGAAACGACGTTGGTTATTGTCGCACAGATGATAAGCAAACAGAATATCCAACCTATCTTATCAATGCGAGGCATCGTACACCTGCTAATCAATTTCTATCTCGACTTAGCAATGTGCTAGTATCTCAGACTGTATTACAACGTGCGAAAAGGGTTCGTGACAGAAATAAGGCGTAACGCGACTCGAATCGCAATTGTTTTCGAACTGGCGGGCCTGTAAGGTCGTCTGGCAGGATCCTGAAAACGATAAATACATAATACATACATGAATATATGGGCTTATTGTTTTCGATCGACGGCCGATATACGCCTACCATTGGTGTAACAACCATCTCCAAGAGCTGCAAAAGCTGTCTCCAACTTGAGTAGATTGAAAACCAGTGACTATCAGAAATTACCATAGTGCCTTTAATGCCAAATACAGTTTTGCCACGATTATTCACAAAAAATGCCTATTTATAGCAATTCGCATCACGATCAGCATATTAGCAACTGTACCGGAACCTGCTGCAGACCGTTTCCATGTCTGATACATGGTGCCCGGCACAAAATACGGAGTAAATTCGCTGCAATTAAATCGAACCGTAACCCAGCTTGAACTGGCTGGCATAAACCTAGCTGCAAACGATATTGTCCGCAGAAGCATCACGCATTGTATCATTAGATAAGTGTTGCAAACCCACAATGGAAACAGTACCAGATAGTCATTTCGATTGAGTACTATTAGGTTTAAGCCTCGTAACTCGGGTCCACTGGATTTTTGAGATTTTTAGTGAGATGCGTTTAAAACACTGTATATTAAACACTTTACTTACTTTACACATTGTGTGAGCTTTTGATATTCGATTGTTTTCTTATTTTTTGTTTACTTTCTACGCTACTGGGCGAGAAAGTCTTATAACCGAGAAACATTTCGAAACTTAGATATTGTTCTTTTCGATGTTATATGACATATATGTTACTCATTTCCGTAAGTCTGTCTGTCTATCTGTCTGTCCGCTGATATTTGACCTGTCTATAACTTGAGAAGTACTGGTCGGATTTTGATGAAATTTTCACACAAGATTACTATTATATCAAGCACAAAAACGCTTTGTAGTTTTTGGAAATCGTTCCAGTGGTGGCCGTGAAAAAAAAACAAAAAAGGAAAGAAATGAAAATCGCTTTTTTTGATGTTTCAGAGGGTACTTAATATATATATTTATTCGCTCCCAACTCCAGTAATTCTATGCACTTGTTTGCCATATTTCACTCATCATAGATTTCTCCGTACATTTGCCTTTAAAACTTAAATGCTACAGAAGTAATAATAATAATATACGCCTTTATTACAAAAATATGTTCATGTTACATACTGAAAGTGGGACTCAACTGGCGAAGTTTAGCAATGCTACTCTCACACTTAACCAGCTGAATCAATAAATACTGTGATGTTAAAAAAATATATACACATATATATACACACATATATACATAAATATATAAATATATACATATATATATATATATATATATATATATATAACTTGAGACGTGGTCATTGTCGTCTAGACCAGTTAGGTGAAAAATTAAAGCTTATTGTTGTTTACGTATAGGATGAGGGAAACGTCCAGTAACATGGTGAAAGCTAGATAGATGGTACAATGGTCAAAATTATATAAAATATGACAAGAACAAGTTAAAAACAGATTAATTTTTTTTTAAAAAACATGAAAGCATTACATCGTGAAGCCACTTGATGATTGCACAAAATGGTGGTCATGGAATAATGAGTGAGATGAACCCTTTGACAGAAGGCCGAAGGTTGTCAATGTCTGTGTAGAAAGATGGAACGAATTGTGGGCGTGTGACCAACGTTGCCAAATCACTTCAGATGATGTGATTTTCAGAGTGTTATGTAAGAAATTGTTAAACCGACCAGAGGCAAATGAATTAACTATATTTTAATTAATGGGAAATTAAATGAACAATTATTATTAAATCGTGAGAAGAAAATTATTACAATTTGAGTGGAATGTAGTTTATTGGTGCAATGGACCAAGAAACAGATTCCATTTATGGTTGTGAAGAGTTAAAATTTGGGGAGATATGTAAGTTCTCCAATTTTTCGCAGCTTAGCAAATATGAGTAAATGACACTCAGTTGCTTAACATCTGTCTTTTTGTTGATACAGTTGTTATTCATGAAAATGTGGGACATTTCCAGGAATAAACGTTTGGAAAGGTGTTTTTATACTTACCAAAAATTTCTTCCGTTCGATTCTTTCTAAAAAAAGCCACAGCTTCATCTTTTTCTTCCAGTAGTTTCTTAAGGTTGAGGTTCAACCAAGGAGCAGGTTTTTTGTTTACTCTGAATGTTCTGATTGGAGCGTGTTCATCATATGCATCTATCACTGCTTTAGTTAAGTATTCAACTTTGTCTTCAATGCTTTGTAAGTAGAAAATTGTATCTAATTCCTTTGATTGAAGCTCTAGCAAAAAACTTTCCTCATTGAACCGTTTAAAGCCTCTTACCGTGATGAATTTCGGTTTTTTAACAGTATCTTTCACGTTCATACTACAACATACGACTTTATGGTCTGAGATACCACAAGCATCCAGTATAAAACATTCATCAAACAGTTGTGGTTTATTGGTGAAAATCGGGTCCAAAGGAGTTTCTGTATCATTCGTTACACGAGTAGCATCTTTGACGAGCTGAGTAAAGCCCACTCAACACAAGAAGAAAGGGCGTTCTATGGACTAAAAAGATTAACATTTAGATCACCAGTAATAATAACTTTGTCAGAATTAAGACAGAGTAATGTCAGCAGAGTGTCTAAGATGTTGACGCATTATGGGACACTTTCAGATGGAGGTCTATATAAGACACCTACAAGAAGTTTACATTTGTTAGTAGATATTTGTAACCACAAGCTTTCCAAACACGTGCCTGCATTAATATCAAATGTAATACGCTCACAGCAAAAAAAATGTAATCTCTGACACTCACCGAACTGCTAGGAATGCCTTGGTCCAACCATGTCTCTGAGAAAGCAAAAATGTAGAATTTTTCAACTAATATTAAGTTAACAACCGCATCGAAGTCCGACATGAGAGATCTGCAATTCAAATGACCTATTCTTAAGTTATTATTCATATTGAATTCTTGATTTAAGTTGATCTAATTTATTTAGATAGTACGAACATTGTAAGCTGTTAACATAGTGATCAGTCGGACAATTGGTTTTCAATTTATTGTTACTGCAATTGATACAGATAAGATTAGCTGAACTGCAGTTTCTCTTTTCGTGACTACCTGAGCAATTAGGGCATATGGCAGAATGATTTTTGCAGTCCTTTTTATAATGTCCAAACTTATTATATTTATAGTACCTAACAATATTAAATGTTCTTTTATGCCACATTTCTTCCAGCCAGCCTACAAAAAACCCCTTTTAGATAACGTTTTTGAAGACAGAAGGAGAAACTTCTAAAACAACAGTAACAGTATTTTTATGCTCAAGTTTTGTAACCACTCTAACATCATTTACAGGGACCCTGGGTTCATTGTCTCCAATTATGTTATCCGAAATCTGAGGATTATCAGCAGCAGACTTATCCACACCCTGAACTAAAATCCTTGGACGTAGATATCAAAGTTGTTTCCAGCTTCCCGCTTAAGGCCATCTTCCAAATTCTGCAGAGATTTTATGTCAGCACAATTAATTAGTATACTCTCTTTGATCAGTTTTGTGCCAGTAACATTGGCTTTCATAGCACCTGGCCTAAATTTAGATTTCACTTCTTTTTCTAACTCCGCATTCCCCATGTTCTGATCTGTTGATTTGATTACTACTACTGCTGGTGTGTTTTACTTCTTTTTGCAAGAGCTGAGTATTAAACGTGTCAGTATATTCTTTGTTGATTTCTGCACAGTTTTTACAGCGAAATTCTTCTCTCTTCAATGTGACAATCCTAACAATTGCATGGAAACACTTCCCATGAAGTACTGTATCACAGTTGGCATTAGAACATTTCACTTCACTGGGTGAACAGAATTTAGCGCAAAATTTGCATTTATTATCGGGAGGTCTAGTCGGTTCGATCGGCTGGCTCGACATGGCGATCGAATGATCAATGTTTTCGATCCGCGTACTCCTGCTATCTAAGCTCACCGCCCGGCGAACCGGTCCGGCTGACTACCGGTGGGGTAGCGAAATAATTATATGGGCCTGTTTGACTGACAACCTGTTTAATTTCTCGGTTGTACCTACATGTTTCTAAATGAATTTTTTCTCAGAGCTGAATTTAATCCTGTATGACCTAATGACGGCGTTGCATAGGAAGTGCATAGTCAAACTATTTGACGCAGTTTATTAATTTCCTTTATATATGCGGTTATCAGGTTTATAATATAGCTTCAGATTAAACCAACAAAAAAGTTTACGTCAACTTATGTATCTTTCGATGCAAGATCTTAAAGTGGATTTCTTCTATTACTGAAATTTTCGATTTCTCTTAGATCACATTAGTGAAATTCTGCGAACCGGCGGTAGGCATTAAGAGACTTCATTTTTGTAGTGGTTATATCCAACTGAATTACCACAGGGGTGGCGCTATCAAATTGGAGGCCGAGGTATCATTGACCTTTTCGCAGCTGTATTGTCTCTGCTAAAATGAGAAACCGGGGACCTAGGACACTTTGCATTTCACACATCAGACCTATGGCAAGTGTATTAAAAGAGAACACGCACAAAGGTGCATTAAAACGTCTTATACCTTACGTTTGGCTATCGCTGGGCAACTCCTCAGTTACCCTGGTGCATGAAACACCACAATGTGTGTCCATCAAAAAGCTTAGGATTGCCATTGGCAATGCGACGGATTTCCTCCCATTGAAATAGAAATTCTTATTGGATGCCTCGGACATAATTTAAGACTAACGTGTCTAACCCGATAGCGGTACTCAAAATGGTAGCAAACGAATTTATGAAGTACACTAATCAAACAAATATAGTATTGAGAGTAATTGATACAATGCCCTCATCAAAGTGCAACCTTTTTCTTTGATAGAGCGCCAAATAATCAATGTAGTGAACAATTCAATGAAAATGGTTGTATTTTTAATGGAAATAACTCAAATAGTTCAAAATTAATTCATCAAAATGTGCAATGCCTTAGTAACAAACTACTTGAGCTTGAAGTGTTTCTAAATGAAAATAACTGTGATATATTATATAACTTGAAGACCTTTTAAATATTTTAAACATTAAATGTAAAAAATGTGGTATTGTCCTTTGTGGTGATTTTAACATAAATTTTAACGAAAACTCTTTAGATTTAAATTGTCTGTTGGATGTTTTAAGCTCATATTCACTGAAGCCTGTTATCAAACAACCTACGCGAGGATCTAATTGCATAGACAATATTTGTGTAGGGGTGGATGTAAAGTGTGATACTGCTGTAGTAAACAATAATGTTAACGATCATTTTGCTCAATTATTAACTCTATACGATCAAAAAGATGAACAGACACCTCAGATTTCCTACCAGTACCAAGACCTGTATAATAAATCCAACATCAACAATTTTTTAGCTCTCCTAGGTCAAGAAACCTGGGACCACATTTATCATTCCACTGGGGATATTAATGAGAAGTTTGATTTATTCCTACAAACGTTTCAGTATTACGTTGACATAGCATTCCCAGTTATAACCAAAACCGTAAAAGCAAGAGCCAGAAAACGATGGATTACAAAAGGTATCCTAATATCAAGAGATAAGCTTCACTATCTGTATAATTTGTCTAAGACGGGAGATGTATTTCTTATAGAGTTCTATAAAAAATATAAAAAGGTATATGCCAGAGTTTTAAGAGCAGCTAAGCGACTATATTACAACAAAATTATACTAAATGCAAAAAATAAAACAAAAAGTGCTTGGAATGTAATAAACGAAAACAGAAACACACCTAAGCACGAAATCATCAACTTAAACATAGAAAATAAAATAATAACCGAACCAAAAGAGATTGCCGAAAAATTTATGCAGCATTTTAATGATATTTCAGGCTCCTATGAACATAATGGAACATGAAATAATGGAAATAATATAGATAGAAACAGTCACTCTTTCTATTTTCAACCCGCTGTAAGTTGTGACGTAATATCAATAATAAATAACCTTAAAAACTCCAACTCTACTAGCGCAGATAAAATTAGTGCAAATATTTTAAAAATGTCATCTAGTTTCCTTAGCTAACCTCTAGCATTTCTAATTAATTGTTCCATTGAGGAGGGGACATTTCCAGATAAACTTAAAGTTGCAAAAATTAAGCCCTTGTTCAAGTCTGGTGATAACCACGACATCTGTAATTTTAGGCCAATCTGCCTAATCAGTCCCTTTGCGAAAGTATTTGAGAAATATGCTTCCTTACAAATTGTCAATTTTTTTGACAGTTCCAAATTATTCAATAGCATACAGTTTGGATTCAGAAAAGGTTTGTCAACCAAAAACGCTGTGCTTCATTTTCTTGATGAACTGTATTTGAAAATGGACAATGGCGAAAAGTGTGTAGGAATATTTCTTGACTTGAGTAAAGCTTTTGACTTAGTTGACCACGTAATACTTTTGGATAAATTGGATAGATATGGAATCAGAGGTAAGCCATTTGACTGGTTTCACAGTTATCTGAGCAACAGACAACATTATGTTGAAGTACTGACTGCACAGTCTGACCAGCACCTATATCATACAGGGGTTCCACAGGGTTCCATACTTGGTCCTCTCCTATACATAATATATGTCAATGACTTTCCCGCCAAATTCTCGGTAATGTATGCTGATGATACCTCATTACTTATTAATGGCAAAAACCTGGAGTCAGTGATAAGAAATGCCAACACAAGCTTAGCTAGTGCAGAGCAATGGTTCATTAATAACGACCTGGTCTTAAACCACAAAAAGACAGTGTTTCTGAGATTTAACTACTCTAACATGCACATGGATCGTAGTCTCCTTATAAAATCAAGCGATAGATCCATGGAACAAGCAGAAACTATAAAATTTTTAGGAATACGTTACACATATCGCAAAACTGCAAATGGGATACGCATATAGAGAAAGTTAGTCAAAAGATTACCTCTCTTTGCTATTGCATGTACCAGCTGAGTTTTATCGTTGATAAGTGGATATTGTTAATGTTTTACCATGCACATGTCCATTCTACTCTGACTTATGGAATAGAAGCATGGGGAGCATCCTCCAAGTTACAAAGGCTTCTTATATTACAAAAAAGAGCTATTAGAACTATTGCAAAGGTGGGAAGGCGCTTTAGTTGCAGGGAACTATTCACAGATTTGAAGATTTTGACGCTGCCTTCAGTATATATATTGAATATATTGATTTACGTCAAATCTCACCTGAACAATTTTAGTTCTATAAATTCTGGAATTTATAATACCAGAAACAGAAAAGTATTGGAGGTGCCGGCACATAGGTTGTCTAGAACGGAGGAGAGTGCCAAATACATGGGAATAAAACTCTTCAACAAACTACCCATTGATTGTAAATCACTACCGCTGATATTATTTAAAAAAAGAATCAGGCAAATTTTACTTGATAAGGCTTTCTACTCTATAGAAGAGTTTTTAATGAGTGATAGTCTTTTTTAATTGTTTTAATGTATTGTTCAATTTTAATTTGTTAATTTGTATTTTAATTTGTTTTCATGTTTATATACTTCGTGTTTTTATTTGATGTTTTGAATGTTATTTATGTATGTATTCTGTTTATACAAATATTCAATTGACTTATCCTATATCACTTTGTGATCCACAGGATGAATAAATTATTATTATTATTATTATTATTATCACTTGAATTATCCAGATCTCCTTGAATGGGGGTAATATAGAAATGTAGAAGTAGATGGCGCTGGTGAGGTTGGCGGTTATGTCTAGGGTTATAAACAGATTACATTTCTATCAAGTTCGTCTTTTTCACATCTACTTTTAAAAATTTCACTTTCAACCACACCAGCGCGCCTAGCGGGAGTAAAATTGGATCTTACTGCCATTGCCTCGGATCTTCTCCCACTGAGATAGAAAGTTTCCTCAAAGGTCTATGTTAATGTTTGTCTACAGTGGATTTTTAGAATTGCAAAACTACAAGTCCAGTATGGCCGATAATCTACTATGGCAGCCGACTTTCCCCATATTCGGTCAAACGCTTTAATTTCGTAATACCAACCTCATATGATTTGTAATCAATGACCATATCAGGATTAGCTGCTTAAAACCTTAAAGGAGGTACAGGTGGAAGAAAAAGTAGGAACGATGGTCCGTTTGTTGTTTTAGTAGATCTTGATCAGATCTTTTTGAATTTTTTCGGCAAACGATGAATTGGGGTGGAAAAACCAGCTCAGCCTTAGGCATTTTCCTCTCTTTCGATGATACGCTCGTGTCCGTTTTGGCTCGTGTATGCATTATGGTTGCAAATCCCGGCGCGGTGGTGGTAACGTATGACTGGGCATACATTAAGCGGGAATATGTTGTGACAGCTGAATACGATTTTTTCCTTAAGTCGTCTAGTACTTCTAGGTAAAATTGATTATTGCGCTGTAATATCTATAACCTCGTACGTCTGGTGTATGATATATCGCTCTCTATACTTCTGATTGTTATCATTAGATCGTGACATAAGATACCTGCAACCTCAGTTTCCCTGATTTATTAGAAAGGGCGTTTAAATGCATATATTATGTTACTTCGAGTACTACGCAGTGGAGGCATCAAAAATGCTTGCAGCAGTTGTAAGTAACTGTACCCAACCGATGTGAGATAATGTGCAATAAACCAGTAGAAAAAACGTAGAAAAGTTATTGCAGAGAAGTAGCCACTATTCATTAGGTCAGAAATTTCAAGTACTGCCTTGTATCACATGTGTTGCTGGTAAATAGCGTATGATCTAAAAGTTTTCGCACAAAATTCATTCAAACACAAAATAATATCAAGTTGCATTTGAACACAAAAGTTTGTTTACTTACTTTCCTGTCAGTTGACATTTATTTATTTTGAAGTTTTCGCTTTAAGATGTCGTATACAGGGTTAGTAGAAAAAACCGGAACGGTGGATTATCTCAGCAACCGTCAAATATAAACGTACCAAATTTTCTGCGAAGGGGTAACTTAACATGAAGAATTCCAAAATTATATTTGCAAGGTTGCCAGGTTTATAGTTTTCTCCCTAGGTTGTGGATTTTAAAATTTTAAGTGAAATAGCCTAATTTTTATTATTGCAATCAATTGCCTGTATCAACTTTATTATGTTCTGATATTATCGTTTTTTTACTCCTGTCAATTACGGAGATATGGCATCATGCTTCTTTCGAAATGAATACAAAAACGACAAGGTATGGTCAATTAAGCCTGGTTGCACGTGGTCCCAAGAGTTAAAATCCATATGTACATAGAAGACACGAGCTATACGTCATTCTCAGATTAAATTTTCCATTTCTTAACCAGATAGATCAGCCGATAGTTTAGTTAAGTCATTAAGCCTTAGCGGCCCATTTTAAATTATCTGTAGTGTTGTATTTTAAAATCCTTAAGTTCGGTTTTGGTCCAGTTGGATGTAATGGCCACGCACAGGTTATCCATTAGTGGTTAGTACTTCCTCCAATATACCATATTCTATGAGTACAGTCCATACTTCACTTACATATATGGAATTTCACTCAAATCCATATACATCACTCATTTGTTAATTAGAATAAAAAAAGATTTTATTGTGTTACGTCATCGTTAGTATATAAGTATTTTCTGTTTTCCTTTAACCGCACACAAGGGCCACCCTTCTGCGGGCTCTTCATTTATTTGTCCTCTATAAAATTCTATGTGTAATGGTTGTGTATATTGGAGACAAATAAATATTACTATTACTATCTCGAAAACGATCCAACCGAAATTCGTCAAAACTAGTACAGCGGAGTAACTGGACATTCTAAATTCATGAATTGCATTTGCGATGTTTCCAAGATTCTATTTAAAAAAAGTCAAGGAACGGGAATGAAGGAATTTAATTATCAAACAAGTAAATGTTTGTGCAAAATAATAACATAATATTAAAAAATACCAAAATATCTGTCTACTTAAGCAGGTGCTGAAAATGGTTACCATCGTTGGCTAAACAATATCCGAGGCGATTGTAAAATTTTGCCAAAGTATTCGATAACATGTCTGGGGTAATTTGTGCGGATTCATCCAAATCTTTTGCCTAAGTTCTTCAAAATCGTTGGGCCGATCTTTATAAACTCTGCACTTCGCTGGGGAGCGAGGTGGCCATTCCAGAGTGCCACGTCTTCCAATCAATCTTCCTGGAAATTGGTTATTTAAAAACTCGATGACCCCTGGAGACATAGCTGGAGCTCCATCATGCTGGTACCAAATGTGGTCCATATTTTCAGTTAAATTACCAATTTCGGGTATTATGCGTTCGTTAATGAGATCAAGATATTTTTGTCCGTCAAATTGCCATCTATGAAAAATGGACCAATAACATGGTTGCCCAAAATTCCCGCCCAAACATTAACTTTTTCCGGATATTGAATGTGAAGTTCCGACATCCAGTGAGAATTTTCCCTACTCCAAAATCTGCAGTTGTGCCGATTCACTTTTCCATTTAAACAGAAGGTATCTTCATCGCTGAACAAATTTTTTTTGTGGAAATTGGGGTTGTTGTTTATCATTCCCATCATAGTTTCTGCAAACTGAGCTCAACGGTCTGGATCATCTTCTTGCAGTTGGTGGAGGTAAATATTTTGATGAGTTTGGGTTTTTCATCGGCCAAGACCGATTTCTAACTTATTCGCGAATTAGGGGCTAATTGTGTGGTACTTGTCCTAGGGTTTTCTTCGAGTTGTAAAGGAACAAATTGCACACTTCTTGATAAGATCTTTGTTTACTTCAATATCCTCGAAAAATAAGAATTTCAATTCGCTGTTTTTCGTTAAGTACAAATGCCATAATAACGGCCGAAATATTTGTCAGTTTTGAATTGTTTTGACATTTCTAATTGTTATGGTTCTGAAGTCTATATGACATTACAAAACAAATTCGTTTATTTTGGAAAACAAACAAACGGATGATTTCTTACTAAGGCCCGTATCGTCAGTCGACCCTACAATTGTAGGGCGCGTTTATGGCCTCCTTGATTGTCATAGTTTTCTACTTCTCCGTGTCAAAGCTCTATTTTGAGGTTATGTCACAAACATCTATTTGCATCAAATTGTGCTTGCTTTTGAGATTTATCATGTTTTAACAGCCTGAAATTTCCTATAATTTAAAAGGAAAACATATCTTAACAATACGAGAGCGCTGACGCTGACACGGAACGAGTGTAATCTAGAAATTTTTGAAGGAGAGAAAAGAGTATGACAATCAAGGAGGCCATAAACGCACCCTACAATTGTAGGGACGACTGACGATACGGGCCTAAGGTGCAAGTGTAAGGAATGAAACAAAGTGTGATTCCATATCTGCGAAACTGACAGGAGTAAAAAAGTGATAATATCAGGTCATAATACACACGTGCATTAACTACCCAGTGGTCAGGGAGATTGACGAGAAGAGCAAAAAATCAGGTTGGAATGTCAACAAGGAGAGTGGCTCGTCAATAAAAGAGACTTATGTTCCCCAAATACTCTCAATACTCTAAGTATTGAGTTGTTATTTATGATAACTAGTAAGTGTTTGAATACATTTCTTTATTAAAAAAATCCGATAAATATTTTGAACCAAAACTTTTGAAACATTCGTTACTGCTTTGGCGTCCTTCGATTCAAAAATACAAGTTTCTTAACTTGTTCTTAAATTTGCAGCACTTGCACTTTCGACTGTATACACCTCGATAGCCTCTTCACGAAATAAACAAACCTAAACAGCTCGGGATAGAAAATTCCAGGACAGCAATCTGAATAAATTTAGTGGGATCTTGGAGATGCTTGCAGTAAACTAACATCTTCTTTATTGCTACACGGAAGTGCCAATGTCGGTTTTTCAAATTCAATTTGTAAATAAACTAGGGAAAACCACAGACCACGCGACGCCTGATTTGGCTACTCACGCATATCGTACCACTAGGATGCAGGGTAGGGCAGGTCCATTAAGATTTTTCTGAACTTTATAATATCTGGGTACGTATTATTAGTAAAAGTTCCCTGTTGTTGCATGATTTATACGCCATGTATAGTAATGTGTCAACTTTAAGGATATCCTGTGTTACTAAAATGAATGGGGGGTCATGTGATACTTCATTTTGAAGTTTGTTTGCTGTATTTTATAAAGCTAGACTGTCTTGTTGAGCGCTTTTGTACATTGAATCGCTTATAACTCATCAACTGATCATTGAAACGGCTATAGTATGTTATATCAGCCTTTTTCTTTTGGAAGGGTCTAACTGAATAAATTGGCTGGTTTTGACATTTTTTTCAATACTTTCAATAAACACAAGTTTGCTATAACATACTATACGCATTTCGATGGTTGGTTATATGCGATTTCATATACAAAAACGCTCGACTTTGGCAGTTTCCCAGTTCTCCATTTTGAAAGATACCGATTTTATCTTCTAGAATTATATGGTACTGATAAGGAGATGTTTCATTCTATTTAGAAATATGTTAGAAATTGGCGCGTATCGATGAATCAGTATCATCAACGCTGAGTTTCAGCTTGCTAGCTTAACGCATTTAAAAATAGTCTCTACTTTTTGATAGGAATCGGCGGAAAAATTGCATTACTGTGTCTCTGTGTTAAAATCAGCACTTATATAAAATTTCTGTTACATTCTGCCCTGATACTTTGGCTTGAGTGCCAATACAAATTTCTTAGTCCTGGTATTTTTGATATTAAAAAACTTGACTGTCGTTTTAACGCCGCTCTTAATAAAACAAAATACCTGTAACCTCAGTCCCCACTGATTTATTAACTATGGAAATTAATCGTGAAAGCAAAAATGGAGATTAAACCAGCCATAGCAAATTTCATAAATTGGAATTTATTACCTTGTATGTAATTCTTATCAAGATCGGGATAATTTTATTGACTCGTTGTTGTCACTTATCGTTATGATTAGCATACATTACAACTCATATTATTTGAATGAAAATTGATGGTAGCGCATCACCCTTTTGACAAATATAGGCAACATTAGAAAATGTGATCGAATAGTGCAATTTGTTGTACAACTGTAGATGTCGTATAACTGAAGAAGTCTTGACACGTTTCACTTGTATTTAAAAAGTATAGTTAGACGATGAAACGCTTTACGACTAGAGAAAGATTTGTTTGTGAGGATCAAAGTGCACTAGACATAAGAAAAATTTTTCTGTAATTAAATTAGTATTTTAGGGTTATTTCTCAAAAGTGCGTTTGCAGATAATTGTAGTACTAGACGATTTCACGAAAACATATATATACGAGTTCTTCGTATGTAATTTGTAGAGTGACACAAGCCTAATTATGTAAGATGCTTCCACCGGTAAGTATTATTATTATTATGTTGATACAACGCTGTCACTTTGGTAGACAATGGTAGTCAAATGAGCCGACAAACGATGCAATGTAAACATAAAGGCTTGACTCCTAATCTATCCGAAGTTATTGGTTCTCTCTAGTGTTTTATTGTGAAACTTGTTCAACAAATTTTCTATTCGTTCCCATGATGAAAGAGTTTTACCAACGGCTCCTACAATCCTCAATATTAGTACACATTTTCTATATATTGTTCAAACTGCTCGTGTTTACCCGTCGGAGTCGATTACCAATTATTTGCCCTCATCATCAGGTTATCATTTCTGTTTTCATTCGGTTGCTACTGGTACCATTACGGTCTTTAGTATTTTCAAACGTTTCACACACTCACCAACCTGCTATTTGTATCTGTCATTTCTCCTGAGGTCGCTACATTCTTGGTCGGTCTGTCATGCTGCTGATATCTGGTACCTACCTAGTATCGGACCCAAGAAAAACTGAAAGAGTTGACAACCCTATTTATTAGTTAGCATTTGTAGTGAGCACGTTTTCCATTTGATTTGATCAACGACTTTGTTGTGGAAGTCGTACTACTTCGCATTTATCTGGGGAGTCGGAAAAAGGAAGATCTTCACCCGCATAAAGAATTTTTGGTTCGATTTAATTCGATGTGAACTCGTCCGCGGAACATTTCGTAACATTGCCATTCATATGTCTCTGTCTGTACAGCGTACGCGGATATTTATAGTGAAAAGAGACAATAAGAAAACAACTGCCTGTATCCATTAATTACTATCATACGGTACGCTGAACGTGTCTAACGCTTTGCCTAAACTAACGAATTACTCCTTTGTGCTACTGCTACTTATTGAAGAGATAAGCAAACAAAGCTATTGCTACAACAACAACAAAAATTGGGTTAGGAATGTGCGGTCTATAAGCTGAAGTACTTAGATGTAAAGGAACAGTACACATCTTTTAGAAATTGTTTTCTGATCTGTCACATTATCCATTTTTACTTCCCACGCCTATGCTTCTAGGAAAATGCTAGTCGGAAGCGAGTATCATATTCTCCCAAAATTGACAGGGGGCTGTTTTGACTTTCATGCCAATGTTAAATTTTTTTAAAATCCTCATAGGTACGGCCAATTTTTAGCACTGAAGCAAGACAGGTATTATTTACGAAATTCACCGAGATATTCGACATACATACAACAATAATTGAAAAGAGACTGGACAACAAACGCTTTAGTAATAATTAGTTTGAAATTTTATTCGTCACATCATTTTTGCGGAATGCTGCCAGTATAATGTCACTGTACGTTGCGCATTCACTTAATGTCGACCGGGCCTGTTTTTTGCGTCTCGCTCGTCAGGTGTAATGACAGGTTTGCACCTGTCAGCCTGTTATTATGCAAAACGGTCGTCGTGTTACGGCGTAATGTGACAGGACACTTCACGTTATACATGCTTGCAACTTTAACTCATATGCACACGCTAATTATTCAATTGCCTTGGTTCATATTCGTTTAACCACAATTATACACGTATAACTAAGCCGTTTCTTGTATCCAAATAGAGTATTGGGCCTGCACTTGACATGCAGCAAATAAAGCGCTTCTCACCATTAAGCCTCCTCAATATTATTTAGTTCAAATTAGGTCTGAAACAGATAAGATCAATTCAGTTCCATTTATCGATAGCATTTGCAGCACTCTTTATTGGTAAACAGACGGCATTGTTGTATTTTCCGATAAATGTAAACATTTCTACTGTATTCATTATATTCATTACTTTTCGATATCGAGTATCCAGTTTCAAGAGTCACAGTTTCTGAAGAAGCTAAAGATTCTAATATCGCAAGGTCTGATGACACGTATTTTCCTAATGAAAAAATGTTAATCTTGGGATGAGCTGATCTCGATCTCAAGTCAAGATCCTCAGATAGCTAATGACAAATTCTATATGATATTTTGAGAAATTATCAACAATCATACTGCTGAGGTTGTGATAAAATTCAAAAATCATATACGCAAACCTTGGTTGGCATATGGGCAGCAGCGGTGGCCGCAGTAGTCCGTGCGCTGTGCGGGTTCCAGTCCCGTCCCAGGAGAAATTTTTCTCTTGGCTATGGATGTTGTGATTATCCGTTGGTGGTAGACGGTCTCTGACTGTCGAACGCGGAGGTACGACCCGGCGGATCTCGTAGGCGGAGCCAGAATGTGTGCATGTTGCATGCACACGTGTTCACTCGCCAGAGTCTGTGTGGCGTTCCCCCTTTCCCCTGTATCCCCCTAAAGCCCCATGGTACCCAATGGGTGTTTAGGCCTTCGTGGTAGTTGGAGTATAAATAAAAAACATAAGGAAACGAGATTCATTGAAAAAACAAATGTCAAAAGAAAAAACTGTATTCAGCTAAAGGAGAAATGTAAAGCACACAAAAACCACTTGAGCAATCTAATTAAAGCAGCCAAAAATGTATTTATTACACAAATAAAATAATTGAAAATTCAACAAGCTATAAAAAAACATGAGATTAACGAAATGTCAAGTGAATCAAAAAATAATGCCGAGGTAAACAAAATAAAAAAGGACGCAATATTAAAGGGATAACTTTTTCATCGGGGTTGACGAGAATATAGCGAACATATTAAAAAATATATAACATAGCTAAACAATGCTTTTTGAATTATTCCATATTCGATATTTCAATAAGCAACAGAATATTTAGGATGTGAAGAGATAAGATCTGCTTTGAAAAACAACTCATCGCGGGGTAAAAGATCGAATTTCTTTAGAGACAATTAAACTTGTGAAATCTTCCATCTCGTGACCATTGACTCATATTATAAATTCAATATTCATAACGTCAGTAGGTAAAAGAGAACTTATCGCCATAGATTGGCGATTAACAATTTTGCCACAGCATTTAGAAAATAAGAGGCTGTAATCGTTTTTAAACAAGTTTGATCTGTTTCCTCAAAATCAGTTTGGATTTCGGAAAGACAGAGGGCTAACTACGCAACTTCAATAAAAATAAAAAAGATGCTGCTATATTTCTTGATCATCAGAAGACTTTTGATAGGGTGACACATTGGAAACCATTACAAATGGCCTAGAAGTATTAGGGGCAATATTCTAGTTGTTTTTGATGACTATCTCTCAGATAGGTATCAACAAGTCCGCATAGGACATGAAATAAGCGACACAAGAACAGTCAGATTGGGTGGGCCACATGGTAGTGTTCTTGGCCCTACTTTGTTTCTGATTTTTTTAGATGAATTTCTTCATTATACGAACTGTATTTGTATAATTTTCTATGTTGAGTGTAGACGATATTTTATTGAATTACTCTAGGATTACATTGGCAGAAGCTCATGATATGGCGGAAAAATACTTGAATAATGTAAAAGATTGGTTGGATATAGATAATATCGGTTCAAATATGTCCAAGATTAAGTTCATTGCCTTCTCACCAACATATGCATCTTCCTTCAGTGATATTTCTGTTTCATAATTCGCGAAAGTAATCATATTATTGAACAAGTTCCATTCCAAGCAAATTGGTTAGCTAGAAAGTTAAATTAATTTATAAATTATACGCTTTACATAATCTTCTGAATAAAAATTTGCTTATGATTGTCTATAATAAGTTTGGTTAAATCTTTGCTCAGATACGCTATATATGAAGGGCGATTAGCTTAACTATACGTGACAAATATCGAATATTCCGCGAGCACTCATCAAAAGTGTGATTTTTTACTCTAACAGAAACAGAAGTATTTACAAAACTAGTTCCCGTAGTTGATTTACTTTTAGGACCCTATGCGACATAGTGTAGCATCGTAAATTCAGTTTTAAATTTATTCAAATTTTTCCTAAACTCAAATATCCTGTGAACTTCGCTTCAATTCCTTTGTTAAATATTTTCGTTGAAAAAATTTCGCTAAGAGGGTCTAACTAGTGTCCGAACTTTTATGAAGTGCGCTTGTTCTGTAACAGGTACCCTGCTCTTTCAGTAGTCGTCAATGATTGTTTGACTTCATGGATGTTTAGCGGCTAGAAATTCTTTTGTTGGACTACATCGACCCCATATTCCACACATCTTTTGCAGTTCGCTATAACCAAACACACTGTATGGAGTATGTATACTTGACCTTGTAGATAGCTGAATGAAGACTTTATTTCAAAAGTGTAGCTGTTTATTTAGATTGCAACCTTTCAAGACCGCTCACGGGGCGTGTAAATATAAAAGCGCATCTTTATGAACTGCTGAAACTAGGATGGCTTTCCATCTGGAAAACGAACCCGTGCTAGATTGATATGTGTATTTTCTCTGGAGATGATCAAAGGCTTTTAGGTTGTGAATAGTCGACCTTTTAGTTTGGACTGCATGTGTCTTTTTGTACATAAACATGTATACGTTATATGAAGGAAAGCTTTCCACGCACACATCAGACAGGCTTAGACGATATTTTAGGCTTGTTTCATTCATGACGACTTAGTGTTGCAATATATATCCTTCTATTAAAAGGTACACTAGTCACACACATTTGATAAGATTGCTGATTTGTTGTGTGCTACCATATTACAGTAAAATTCTGGGTGCGAGAAGTACAAGGTGTAATCAAAATTGGAACTTTACTTTTCAGAAACAACTATTCTTGAAATAACATCTAATGAAGGGTGAAACAGCAGTGATAAAAGGAAAACGGAAAGATGAACACTGCTTCTGTTCGTTTGATAGGAAATTTCACGTACCGCCCTGCTATACTCTTCGAAGTTGTCGTCACTAGATTTCGTCACATTTTCCACTCAATGTTCCTCCAAAGTGCCTTGTACAAGACAAACAAATCAACGTACCTCAAGATAAAACGATTTGAATGCATTCTCGAAGCTTCAGCAGCATCTTAAATACAATCAACCTAAATGTAAGGATAATATCTAGGTTATTTTCAGCCTTTGGCGCGAATGTGTTATTAGGGAAATTTACTTATTTTCACAAGAACTGCACCCCGTGTAAAATAAAGTAACAGGTTTAAGAATATCCTCATATGATACTTTTCGAGAAACATTCTGATATAGGTGAAACGATATTGATAATAAAATAAAATGTCTAGACCAGTGGCGGATTTAGAGGGCGGGTGCCGGAGACGCGCCCCCCCCCCCCTTAGACGTCTGACACTTGCTTTTGTAATCTAACACCATTGTGTTACTTTCTGTTGCACCATGGCGACAGCGGCATACTAACTATAAGTTATAGCACACTATAAGAACTGACCATTACGATCCTTTCGTATTGAAAATGCTGTCCCTCTTTGACATCACCTGTTCACAGCACAACTCTTACGATTTATACGAAAATACGAGTATTGTGACTTATGACAAATCTAAGTTTAATATTAGCTATACAGATTGCACGTAAAAAGTGATTTATGTTCTGTTTGTTGCTCAATAGTAATTTGAAAAGTGTGTAAAGCTTGACTGATTTTGTTCGGGGTTGGTGTTGCTGTAAAGCACTATGTTAGATGAACGCTTAAATTGGCAATAGACATTTGCGAGATTTGTTTAGCGGTGCGCCTGTGGCCTGTCTAGAAACTGCGTCGATCGATGCTCAAAGTCAATACCACACGTCCCGCATCTCTTCTCGCGTATGTGTGTATTTATGTTGCTATATTGTATTCGTTTAAATCACAGAGCTGCTGCACTATACGTGAATATGTACAGCACTGTATTCCTGTACTTGTTTAGTACAAACATACATTATCAAAATAATTACAATCTAACAGATATAGTTTTTTTCAAGGATTTCCAACATTTCTACATGCTATCAAAACCGATTCGAAAACTGAGAAAACAACAACTATGCCGTAAACCTAAGTTCAACGATAAAAGTCTGAAAAATAACTGTAACATCTATATTGAATTTTAAAAGCCCCAACCCCCACTGAGCGGGGCCGTAGCAAATGCTTGTTCCGGAAGTTGTTGTATCCAGCATACAACTTCTTCCCGTTCGAATCATTGTCCACGCGTTAAAGGACCACCGAGGCGGTACCACCCGCTGTCTTTTCCCAGGGTGTCTTATAAATGTCCGCATGTTTCCACACCTAAGCTATGCAGTCGGTTATCTTCCAAAACAAAGAAATTAATGATGCATCCCTTGGGTACTAAGAATTCCGGATGTAAGCTCACTCCACTCTCGGAATGTCCGGGTGAAGGGTGGACTCGAGGGAACAACATCGAAGATAAAATTTGTTTCACGAACATCTGCGGGATTAACAGCAACAGTGATGCTGTTCATCACAACTTGCAATCCAATCGTCCCGCCATGCTTTTCTTGGCGGAGACAAAAATCTCAGAGGCCGCACCGATTAACCATCTTAGCTTCCCAAATTACGAGGTGCACTCCAGTCTGCGAAAGAACGGGGGAGTTGTGGCCCTGTCCTTAGCAGTCTTTCCTGCTACAAAGATGTGTCTCTAGAATCAGACCAGAAGGAGATTCTGTGGCTTTGCCTCAACTCCCAAACATTCCCCAAAGACATTGTTTTCTGTGGAATGGACTGGGTTATGTCTCGAGGTCCCTCAGAATGTTTTATTTTTTGTTCAGTTAACAGAGCAATTAAGTTTTTTTTTTAATCTTCAATATTATTACACTAGTTAATTATAAATGCCACGTACTTATTTTGTTCTCATATAATAAAATATTGGCTTTCTGAGATTGACCAGATAGAACACAATGGATTTAAGGAGCAATAATAGGATAAATTCTAGAAGTTCCACTGAGGTTAAAAAATGACCAGCCCCAAATATCGTTTGAATTCGCCCGTGTCTAGAGCCCAATATTTTTAAGATTATTATTTAGTATCTTAGTCATATTATTATCTGATCCTGCATAATGTACAAAATGGTAGCGTATTTACCTTTCAATTGGCGACATTAATAATGTCCACACACATTCCCTATGTTAAGAAATTAATCAGGTATAATATTATGGAAATGAGTGGATTTTGAGGCGTGAGGGAAAAATTGTCGACCGACAGACAAGCGGCGCCTGTCGCCAAGACGCCGTCAAATGGCGCCGGCGCCATTGGCACTGGCGTCTGCTTTAAAAGAATGCCAACAATTTAGATATAATTATTATTGTATATCATGATTGTAATAAATATATATGCATGTACACCACGTTGCACATGAATACATATACGCATAATAATTATTTCTTAGTCCAGTCACCGATTAATACGCATATAACAGTACAACAAAGCTAAACACTTAAAGACTTATTTTTGATTGCAAAGGAATATGGTTCAATTCCGTAACGATTGCCGCTTAACAGACTTTTTTCACCACTAACCTGAGAATTCGCCATTATTTACCGCATTCCTCTAAGAAGTTACGTTTCTCCCCTAGATAATGAATGTGCGCTGTATCTGCCATTGGAAATTGAAGAAACGGGGGTAGGAGGCAACGTAGTCTGATACATCCGTACTTCTGAGAGTGAATATCCTTATGACACAGCTCTCCTCCATGATGCAGCAGCGCGATGTGCCTGCCAGACAGACCCGCCTGACCTGACAATTGAAGAGCAGCGAACAACAATTGTCCAACGCGGCGAATTTCCAATTTTCTTAAGGCTCTTTATCGTCCCTTTGTATTTGCATATTACTGACGTAGAGCCTCTTTGACTTGCTGGGCACCGAATTGTCACTGCTATTAAATCGTTTATCAATTTTTTAGTGGTTCTAGTAATTATTGATTGCTACACGTCACCATAAAGTCTATAGTCTACTTGAAATAATTGCTGTTGATTGTATTTATTGGGGGTTGTCGGAAAAGTCATGACGCTTTTTTTGTTTATTTTAAGGCCATTTTATTCATATACAGCACAAACTTCAATCAATAATGTATTGCCCATTTTGATCGATGACCTTTCGCCATCTTTCAGGCAGCTTCATAATTCCTCGCTCGTAGAAGGATTTGTCTTTACCGGCAAAAAATCGAACAAGGTGCTGATGTACAGCTTCATCTGAAGTAAAGCGTATTTCTCGCAAGGAATTTTGAAGCGACCGAAACAAATGAAAATCAGATGGGGCAAGATCAGGCGAGTATGCTGGATGTGGTAACACATCCCATCCTGACTCCAATAACTTTTGACGAGTGAGCAAACTTGTGTGCGGTCTCGCGTTGTCATGGTGGAACACAACTCCTTTGCGATTAATGAGCTCCGGACGTTTTTGCATGATGGATTGTTGCAAACTGTCCAATTGCCGACAATACACAGTTGTATCGATGGTTTGGTTCTTTGGCAGGAGTTCGAAAAACACGATCCCTTTAAAATCCCACCAAACAGAGAGCATCACCTTTTCCTGATGACTCTCTGCTTTCGCGATCGTGTTACGCGTATCTACACTTCGGGACCAAGACCGTTTGCGAACCACATTGTTGTAAACAATCCACTTTTCATCTCCCGTTATCAAGCGCTTTAA
Organism: Acanthoscelides obtectus; assembly: GCA_963669975.1. NCBI lineage: Eukaryota > Metazoa > Arthropoda > Insecta > Coleoptera > Chrysomelidae > Acanthoscelides > Acanthoscelides obtectus. Next base: position 66,698,056 of record CAVLJG010000005.1, read on the forward strand.
GAAAGGATCGTTTTCCTCACGTTTAAGGAGCATATCGCAGATGTCTACACGCGCCGTCAAATGAACCTCTCTCAGTTCGTGTGGTACCCAACGATCGAGTTTGCTTACGTATCCCAGTTTCTTCAAATGGTCGTGAACGGTTGAATGATGGATTTTCAAGGTTTCTGCAATTTCCCGTGTGGTGTAATGTGGGTTTGCTGAGTTTGCTCCTACCAATGCCTTTAATTCGTCACTATCCAACTCAGTAGGCCGCCCTGATCGATGTGCGTCATGGATATCAAAATCCCCATCTCGGAATTTTTTAAACCATCTCTGGCATTGCCGTTCTTGTAGTGCATGTTCTCCATAAACCTTTCTCAACTTTTCACACGCTTGTCTTGCGTTCTTGCCTTTGCGGAAGTAATACAGCAAAATGTGACGAAAATGCACAGTTTGGTCGTCCATCTTCAACGTCCTCTAAAATCGACGAGACTCAAATAAATCACTTAATTTTTTGGTGCAAATGAAGCTTGAAGTGTCATCTGTCAAACTACACAATCAACATACAAATGTCATTGACTCACGTACTTCCAACCATGCAATTGCATACTTTGTTGCATATACGTCATGACTTTTCCGACAACCCATTTACCTCATTATTTTGACAGCTGAGAAATCCCATGGTACTTGACAAATTGGAGTAATTGGAAATGGATGGGAAGCGAACGATGTACTTTTTACAGCTATTCGGTGTTCTGCAGGGTTATTACATGTAAAAGACTAGAACTAGGGCAGTTCACTATAGTCACAAAAATTCTAGCCTTCTGGAGCCATGTAACTATGAGTCCGACTATAATTTTTAGCAAGGTGTTAAAGGCTCTAGTCCCTACAATTTGACAATGTCATCAACCTCTAAAATAATTGATATTTCATGACCTTAAGCGGTTCTAAGTGGTTGTTATAAGACTGGCCTACCTTGAAGAAAAACAGTTCAACTCCACTTTTTTCATTTATTAAAAGCTTTGCAACCTTGTGCGAACTTTCTAACTTCTTTGTACTTGTTGAAAACTTGGTGCTTAAAGTTTGGTCAGGGCTTCAGTGTATTCCCTCAATTCGTCATTGTTGCTCTTGTTTGTATGCTTAAGTGTCTTCAACGTATTTTATGCAATGAATGTACTACAGAAGTGTGATATTATCAAATAAATTGATAGATTTACATCTAGATATTTTTATGTTATAAGTTCTAATTAGATAATTTTGCAAAAAGCATACTTCATTTTCATAAAATCTGTTTTAAATATTTATGGATTTTATAGATATAGATGCAACTCTGGCTCTAACATAGGAATTCTGAAAATTCCTTTGTATCAATTTGAGCAAGAAGTAGCAGAACAAGTGCTCAAAAATCATTAAGGTTTATATTTCAGAGAATTTGCTGCATATTGAAAAGGTATTACTAGGACATCTCATTCACTAGGGCTCATTCCATCCAACGTCTAAAAACCGATTAGTAGTCCGCAAGAACGTTGCATGCAAGCCAAGGTTAGACAATCTAAACGAATGAAATATTCTCCGTCATATTCCTAACCTATAATTTTGGTTTTTATTTTTACCCTTAGAACCCATGGTTTTAAATATTCACAAACAAAGTTTCAACCACCGACCAACCAACAACCAAACGTATATCTGTAAACAATCAAATATAACCCCATAAACCACCGAACCGACCCAGGGACAATTGCATGCAGTTGTAACTTGTAAGTTACCAACTATTCCACCAATATTACAGAGAAACTTGCATGAAAAATTCAACTGGTTGATTTTCGCGCAAGACCCCGGCCGTTGCAAGAAAATGACAGGAAAAATATCTCGCTCTTGCTGACTGTAAAACGAGTATTAGGTAACTGCCGAATGGCAAATCAAACCGCCCCACATTGGTGGCTATATAATCTACTAGGAGTTTAAAGATACACTAAATTTTTATTATTAATTTGCGTTTGATATTTTCTTCACATCAGACAAATTATATTTTGACACATGTCAGAATTTTAGCAGGGTCTACATATTATCTTTTAACCACATATGTCTGTCGACTATAAAAACGATTATACTTATAGCCCCCTTTCTAGTCCTAAGACTAGAACCAGGTAACCAATTCCAAAACGACAAAAATGACTAAAAGTCCGCTATCATGTGACGGCGCGACTACAAGTAGGGCTATAAGGTGTAGATTTAACTGGCTATAAAATTAAATTACATAATAGCACTGTTGAGCCACTGTGCGTCCATATTAGCACAGTGTTATTGGTCCCAATGTAAACTTTATATGATTAATGCTACACTATGGAAAAACCTTCAAATGTCTTTGTCTTCCAGACTACAAACTGCGTCCTTACCTGTGCCTGCAGCCCATACTGACACGATCACACTCACACAATTATGATCGCCCTATGATTTATATTGAATGAGTTCCTCCGGTAGGCAGTGGAAGTATGTGCTTGCGGCCATTCAGTTCATAATAATGGCCATCGTATTTATATGTTGTGTATATGAGTATGATTATGCATTTAAGTTGCGTACCACAGAACGTGCCTCGCACCTTAGGCGCCATATGATTATGTCTGACACTATTTTTTGCGTAATTAAATTTTTTATCTCGGTTAATGCCAGATGTGCAATAAATACCAATTATAGAGCTATAAAAAATAGCCTCATTGATAATAATTGTGGATCTATGTGTGAAGAAATAGAGATGGATTCTTATGGCACACTTTAAGTGCTGATACCAATCATGGATCATCAAGCAAATGGTGGTGTGGCGCCTATTATGTGCTTGCAGCACATAAGTCTCTTTCCAAATTAGAAGTATATTTGCAACGAACTAGAAGTGAGAATTCAGTAAATACAAAAAGTTGAACGGTTAATAATTTCAGAGTACACAATACCTACATAATCATGAATTTCATTTGAGATGTCTCCAGCTTGACAAGTGAAAATTCTAAAATATTTGCACTGAAAAAAAGTTGTTTGAGAAACAGTAGTGATCATTTGAGCTGGATAGAAGGGGAGTGGTAGCATCTAACTCACTAATACAAGACGTGGAGAAAACCACTGCCCGGAGATGCATTTTGGTGCTGTTCAGCTAGCACTTATTCTGATCCCGATTTGATTCATGGCCGAGCTTTCCCAGAAAGTCATCTATTTCGTCTTACCACAAAGTTGAAATCAATCAGAACTTAATGTGAGGCACAAGTTAAAAATCGCGTTTTTCACGGGTGCTACGAAAAAGTGCAAATACACTGACGATTTATTTTTCTTATTACTATTTTTCTTTTGATACTAAATTAAATCGTATAATATTCCGCATAGGACCCTAAAAGTTGGTCAGCCTACAGGTTTTACGAATAACCCGCCAGCACCTGCGAAAAGTCTGAAAGCTATTTGATAATTTACAGGTTTTGAGAATAACTTCTGTTTTCGTAAGGTTATTCGAGTATATAGCATATGAGCTGATACGGCGGGGAACCCGCGAAACCTGTGATTTACAGAAGTTATTCTCAAAACGTGCATGTCATTCCATAGCTATTTAACTATTAGGGCCCCTACGCAATATATTACACGATTGCTTTCACAAATCAGCGTTGTCAGCCATAACTACACAGACTCTCCTTCAGATATGGCACTAGCGGAGGACATGCCTAGCCTCTATGGCATAAGTTGTAAGTTCTGTGCTATAGTCATTCCTCCACAAGTTGCGTTGGTAGTAAGGGGTCGGTAAAAATGTTCAAAGATGGCCTAGGTGCAAGGCTTCGCCTCCGCATTACTACTACTACTACTACTACTACTGGATCAAAATTACCATCCACATGCTTGGGACGATGCTGCTCCAAGTACGCTGTCCATACTTGATGCGATTCAGAGGAGGATTATCCGACTGGTTTGTGACATTGTCTTGACAACTCAATCCACACTTCATCAACGAGCTCTGACTCTTCTCTATCGATATGCCAACGCACTTTCTACCTCTGGACTATCCTCCATGATGCCGCCGTGTTAAAGCCCTGCCAGATTGTCCCTTCACGCATCCGTTTTTCACTGTAACTCGATTAAATCCTGAGCGGTACTACTCCTTCGTTACAAAGGTATCATGAATGTCGGTTTGTCTGGTTCTACTGAAATTAAACAGTTCAAAATTTGGAAAAACAAGGTGGCTTTTTCCAGCAACCCTGGAAATTTATTGGCACTTCAAATTTCTGCTCTTTCTAAGCTTCATTCCAATCCCTCTGCGTCCATCGATTTTGCCCTTTATAACTTTATTACTTAACAGTTTCAAGCAGCTTACGAAAGGCATTTGCTCTGTTCTATACGTTGGTCTGCATAGCTTGTGGCCAAAACATATGCTTATGGAACCACATCTCCAACGATTCTAGGCGATTGATCATATCAACTGTTGTTGCAGAAGAATAATTCTATATTCAGGAACTTAGTGACTACAACTTTTTTAAATGAGTCGCGAAGTTTGCCGGTGCGGCCAAATAATCTTTCAAAAAGTTAAAAAGAAAACACGAAAATTACAAAGGGGTACGCTAAACACTTTGTCTCCCATTCTGCATGGTGTGAAAGATAAAAATTATTCAAGTAACAGTTCGTTTCGATTAATGACAGACTATACGTATATACATGTTAATGAAATAATGAAAATATCTTTATAATTAATATGAACAACATACATATTACGGACAACATGCATAGTCGTATATTGATCACACATGAAAAATGCTTGAGTAATGATAGCCATTAAATTGATTTAATGTATGGAACAGGTTTACTGGTAACACATACCAACGATCATTTTTCCGAGTGTGCTGTATACTATAAACACGGATATTGTTTTGCCTAGCAGCCATACTATCGGTCGTCGTACGCCATTCGTGAAGGTTGAAATTCTGCATTTATTGGGTTCTTGACCCAGCCATTGTGAAGAACATGTGACTCAAATGCCATTCACTCGATGCAGCTGATGACAAGCCAAATTGGCACAACAAAGAGAACTTCCATGGATATAAAAAGTTGGGTCGGGATATCAAACTGTCCTATGATCTTCAGTGTCCATGACCGCATCATGCGGAATAATGAGGGCGCTTTACAAGGGAGTTGAAACTCCTGGATACAAAAAATGTCAAACTGGAGGTTGGATTCGCAATTGAGGGTTATAATTTCAAAATGAGATTTGGTTGAAAACACTCGCACCACAGGTTCCCAGTACTCTGAAACCTCGACTTTCCAAGAATCCTAAAGATATGTTACTACTTCTAACAATCTTCGTTGTTAGGCATTTCTGGTGACTGACCAGTGTATCAAACTTGACGACCTATTCCTGACGTCATTTCACCTTTTGCGATGAGTATAACCACAAAGAATTCCGAATTTGAGTGCTTATGTTTTTTGGATATTGTAAGACATGCATATTATGAAAAACACTGTTACCCATTGGAAATCAACCCAAGGCAATGACGATAAAGGAGCAAACAAACAAAAATTCTTGAACGCCTTCATGCTTTATTTTTTAATGGTTTACATATTTCTGATGTTAGAAAAAAATTTCAAAGCTATTACAATCATTAGAAAAATCCAAATCAAGTTTTTCATGTAAGGGCTTAATAATTATGAAACTAAGCAAGTCTTTATTTTTAAATTGAATGAATTGAAATACATCATTTGTGAATGTTCCTGGAGAATTTACAAACTTACAAAACATCCTACTATCAAACCTCCTGCATTCATCGCTTCAAAAATGGTTGACTGGCTCAGAATGCGTCTAATTTGAAAATACTCGTAAGATGTCCACTTGAGGAGCTCGCGTGTCGTATGTATCAATTTTTTCACAGTTTCATATTTTGGCGGTTTCTGGATCTAAGTCGTGAGTGATACTTGTAGCCTCACATATTTATTTGCGGCCAAAACCACATGAATAAATCCCTTTGAAATCGTTATATTAGATACGTTTGGCAAAAATCGGTTGTACCCAAACTTTCCAAACATCTGTTGAAAAGTGGGCATAACCGCACGCGAGCTTCTCAACTGCGCTGTTAAACCAGCGGCATCGTAATCACCTCTGTTGCGCGTGCTGGCAATTGTTTAAACAATTGGTACTACGCGCAAGCCAGCCGCAGCGATCGCGATAGGCGGTACTCGTGAATGGTTGAATGGTACCGCTGCGATTAGGAAGGAACGCATAGACACGCGCACGTCATCTGCATTCGACAACGCCGATTGGAAACGCGAGTGCTGCGTTGAAAATCTCCCGCCAATCTACGCTTAACAGATTAATGGGAGTGAGTCTGTTGTATTCCTTGAGGTAAAGTTTAAACATCGGTCACATTGATAGCTGTAGTAGGTTTTGAAAGACATGTTTGCCGTCTCTGTAACCACTTCCAACAGCAGAGAGTACGAATTAGTACTCATTAGCAGCTCATCAGTGCGGCATAGGTCTAGTAGTCCTGGAGACAGATGATCTATTTCGTAGATATTGGAGGAGACCCCAGTCTACTGAAAAAGGATCTGACCAAGAGAATTTCCTCTTATTTTACGCTATCCGGACTTGGTTCTTGTATTGTTAGAACAGCTAGACAAATGCACTGTTTCATCACTCATTTTCTTCGGTCTGTCGGTCTGTCTGTCCGCTAATCTTTGGACCACCTATAGCTTGTAAAGTACTACTCGGATTTGGATTAAACTCTTACACAAGGTTACTACAATGCAAGGAAAACCTTTTTAGATTTTGTAAATAGTTCGAAAGGCGGTGGAGTTAAGGAGAAAAATATGAAGAAAGTAAAAATTACGTTTTTTGACGTTTCAGAGACTCCTGATCATTTTCAGAAAAAGTTTTGCATAGGTCCAAAATTTGATGTTAGGGGTTGTAGGAGGGTGTGGGGAAGTATTTTTCCTGCGCTTTAATGTATAGGTACGTTTCCAATCCATTTTATGCACCTTTTATACATATTTCATAAATCAAAGGTTTCCCCGTAAATTTACCATTAAAAGTTTAAATATGAATGTATACCTTCTATGTACCGGATATGTACCGGACGACTCAATGAGCGCGCCCCTCTCTGCAGGAAATATTGAGCCACCATGCGTGTTTTCGAGTATAATATAAGCCCGTGCTGGATTGCATGTTGCTGGATGATCGGTACTGTTGATGATGCGGTAGGCTAGAAAGCATTGTTGGGCGATGGACTGATGGTTGTATGATTCATTTACATCCTTTGTTATACATGTTCGTAGTCAATGTATTTCTAAGAATGAATAACTTGTGCCGAATATAATTACTTATAAAATGATGAGGCAGGGGTCAACCTACTTGACTCCGTTTTGTTGATGAGGATATCGTCGCAAAGAGGCTCAAAATTAAAAATTCTGGTTTCAGCAGATAATGCTACCCTTGGATGGTGAGAAACTTTTCACCCAGGTAACAGTTATATCTTTACCTTTACTGGAAGAGACACTCACAAGTACCAAATGGAAATCAAGTACTGGTCTTCGTTTGCAACATACCAGCTGTGTTTTTCTGATAGAGCACAGGCGTTGGTAAGAAGCAGCTTCATATTTATCATTTAACTACTTTGTCTCCCTCATCTATCAAAAAGCCTAGAAAACAAAAATACCTATGTCTACGATTGAATTTTCACACATAGCGTCCGAAAGCACCGTCAATTCGTGTCCACTTCGATTCAGTCTGAAGCAATACTAAAAGAAATACCGAATTGCTGAGGAGAGACCGTTTAACATGTTATATTTGGATTGAGGAATTTAGAATGTACGATTGGAATCATTGGAATGAAACGAAGATCGATGATACCTTTAAACACCTGCTTTCACAGTCAGCTTCTACAGTGAACCAGACTTAAAATGCAAGAAATTCTAACGACCTCATCGTTTGATGGATATTTACTCAATTAACTCTCAGGTAAACATACAGAGGCGAGAAATAATCTATTTGGCTACTCCCTTTGCGAGATTTTTTGTCAAATGATTGTTATAAATACAAGAGACCGAGCTTTTAGTTGTTTTGAATTTATGAGGGCGTCTTAAAAACTATTAATATATTCTTAAGAAAGGTAAAATGCGGTAAAAACTATAAACTATTAGTGACTGCAGGCGTCTGGGATTTGCCAATCATCGCTGTTTCTCCTTGATGGTGCTTCAACCTAAAGAAATATGTCTAAAGTATGCTTGATGGTATGTGCATTTTACTGAGATAAATCCAAAATTTAGTAGAGCAACCTGTAAAACATACTGATATTGCCAACACTGGCTCGATGCTATCCCTGTATAATAGTTCTGGTAATATACTGTATACGGTTCCAAGGAAGGAACTACATTCAATACAAATTTGAATGCAATTTTTATTCTGAAACTACCCAAGATCAAGCTCGGGTTATATAATATATTTACCTGCGTTCTTTATTTAGCTTCATTTAAATAGATGTACTATGAAAAAACTGGTTACAGATATAGTATCAATAGTCTGAATGGATCCATTGAATGCTAAACCAAAAACTATTTCAAGTTAATGGCGAATATCAAGTTTCTGGCCAGTTTTTATTAATGCAAATTAGTGCATTAGCATATATGCGATCTTTGCTAATTGTTCAACGACGACGTCTGCATTCAAAAATTAGTCACATTAGTATTTCTGGAAAATAAACCTCCATAAAATAGCCTGATTTCAAAACTTGAATAACAATGATGATAAAAAAACTTTTTTTCAGAAAAACGAATAAATGCTACATAGTAACCAGGCAACAATTCTTGTTTTTCAGCCCTTTTAAGACATATGAAGCGGACTTTCTTTCTTTATTGGCCATTTAGATACATTGGTGTACATCTGGCAAAAAACATAGAGCAAATATACAAAACTTATTAGAGATAGATAGATAGAAGATATTACATAAGAATATATATGATATAATAGAGATACAACAAAGTCATGACGAAATATCTTCATCGCATTTTTGAGATCTCATTATTTTATTGTTGTTGATCAGTCTTTTTGTGGTGACTTGTGTGAAATATATGACAGCATGATCAGGGTGAAGTATGTAACTCCCTTTTTCATCGAGAAATCAAAAGCCATATAGCTCCTGTTATGGAAAAGAGCCATATTGATAGCCACTAAGCCACGATCCTCGTTTGGAATCTTGATTTTGCTAGATTTTTTCGTATCTATTGATTCACTGATAATTAGGTTATTTACCTATTGCCTCATAATCAACTTGAGATAAATATTACGAAATAACTCACCACTTATTCAAAACAGTGCCAGTGGTAGAATACCTAAATTTCTCCTAAAATATATTAAGGATAACATGACGAGGAAACGAAAAAATAAGATGAAGGAACTCTAAAAAGCTCGTCAAAAATGTCGTGGCATTGGTCATAATTTAGATATCAACCAATTCAATTCACCTAATTTAACGCTGCAGACCACACACCACTGTTGAGAAATTTTATTGGCTAATAAGCCTAAACCTTGATTCTGATTTTTATATCTATCTCTATACTGATATTTGTTCAGATCACTAATGACTTACTCAAGCAACGCATACGAAATGACAAACCATAAAGATAGAACTATAGTTGATAGTATTCATATTTCTGCACATTAAGATACCACCAAACGAGATTTCTTTAAATCCATGGTCTGTAGGTGTGAGTGTTACTGTTATAATAATCGTTGCATAAGTTTTATACTTACGGGAAAGACCTTGAGATTGACACAAAACTGTGTACCGTATACACCAAAATTACTAAAACTTGAAGATATGAACTTATTAAAAACGGCATTGAGATGAGCATCTAATCATAGCGTGATATCATTCTCATCATAGACTATCAGAATTTTGGCAACCCTATTCAGCCTATGAGCTGATATGTTCGAAGTCATGATGTTTGATAGTGAGGAGGTGTATTCAGCGAAGGGCCAAACTTCCTGGCCTACATTAAGAGAACAGAAAGGCTCGACAACAATTCTAACAGATATTTGTGTGGAGTATTGTATTGGTACTAACGGGGTCAGCAAAAGAAGTTAAATTTGCAAGGGTTCACCTTTCCATAACTAATACTACTACTAGTTGGCAAGCATTAGGTGTAATTTCACTATTAAACATCAAAATTATGCCAAGAACAACCAGTCTTCGAAATGGAATTAAACGTATTTGTGGCAGTCTAGAGATTGTTTGCTTTATTAGCTATATGCGTATAGTTGAGCCACCCCGAAGCCCTGAGGCCTAAACAACTTCGGCTACCGTGGGGCTATAGAGGAGATACAGGGGAAAGGTGAGGACGTCACACGGACTCTAGCGAGGGAACACGCGTGCATTCTGGTCCAGCCGGTTGGTACTTCCACGTTCGACAGTACGAGACCATCTGCCACCTATAGCAATGGCTGTCATCACCAAAATTACAGACTAGCATTTGGGTGAAATTGAGGTATTGCCCCGGACACCCTACATTTTTTTATAATAAAAATGATAGAATCGTTATCACTTATGCTTTTTTATTAACAGTGCTTGACAAAAATCGACAATCACAGAGAAGGTTTAACTTTAAACCCTGCTAGAACCATGAGTCAAATATATCACTACTAGATTACCGAAATATTGAAAATAACAATGTCACTACACTAGGCCTCCTATTTATATTTATAATAAAGTTATTTCAGTATGCATCTTCCGTTTAGCAAAAGCACATGAAAAAGTCTTTATTATAGTTAGAACAGCTGTTCAGTGGCTGTCACATCAATTTGGTGAAGAAGTCATACAGCCATAGATTCGAAAAATGATACTGATGTACTTACTCCATTCCGGCACTCCTACAGAGACTTTGCGAAGAGAATAGCTTTTCATGCTTCGTTTTACGGGCCTTTATTTCTAAATGCTAAGCTGTATGCTGATGCAATACTATAAAATGGTGCCTGCACATATTCGTCGACCAGTCGGCAAGGTAGAATGCGAGGTGGAGTAGACGTGCCACGGTCCAGTAGAGCGCGCCAGCAGTATCATTAGCTCCCGGTTGCTATAGGTAAGCCAGGAAGATTCGCTCTAAACACGTGTTAAGCACAAAAGTAGTTGGAAAGAAACAGGGTTTTTCGCACGGTAATTAAATCTAGAATATCTGTAGCAACATCGCATCACGCGTTGTATGTTCTTGCTAATTTTAATCGATATTACGGGATTAATTGTGGCTTAATATCATATTTTGTTAGAAGTTACTTTTATATTGTTGGTGAATGTGCCGTACCATTAATTGTGGCTGTAGGTGCTATATAAGTGAAGTTATAGGGATAATCCTGCAAGTGACCACAAATTTTCACGTGTATTTCCTCCCCATAAAATCTACCTCGAAGGAAATCTTGACAACGCTGTCAGAACATTCAGCTCACCCTATCGGTCCCCTATATTTGGACTCGTGAACTATAAATTAAATTAGGGGCTCGATATGCCTGGTTATGATGAAGAAGGAAAAAACTGCCCGTCTTAAGGAAGTCATATCGACTCGTTGATCAAGTGTTGTGTATCGTCGTAAATTAGCTTTGCTTATTGCTGATAATTACTTTTCTTGAACTGAGGAAATGTCGTCGATCAAGGAAGATCTTTGTTTTTTATGTGATCTCACTTCCAAAAACAAATCAGCATTCTGTGGAATGTTCTGTTTGTTGTTCATGGTTCCATAAAGCTTGCTCAGGTATACCTAGTGCCGATTACACCAAAATTACAGCTCTTCATAACAAACTGGGTCAACATGACTGGCAATGTAATTCATGTAAAAATGTTGAAGTTAGTAGACTTCCCATGAATTCACAGACATTAAAAATGGATCAAGTTATGTCCCTTTTGCGACATCATTTAAAGTGCCGGTCACTTCTTCCGACTCTGCAAAATCTGACATTGTGTTTAACAATCAAATCGAAAACTTGCTAGAAAAACATAATGCTACTAATAAAGACGTTTTATCGGCAACTTCGCAAGTTTTCAATCTTTTGTTGGAGCAAAAGAAAGAATTTCAAGATGCTTTAGATGATTTGAAGTTGTGCCAACGTGAAAAGGAAGACAAAATAGTTAATTTGGAGAGGGAAATAGCTGAGCTACGTAATATTGTCCAGGATAACATTCTCGTCAATTAAATGGCCAATTCTCATGCTGAGGCTGTCCAAAGATTAATGGAAACATCCGATAACATTGACCTTTATACAGCGAAATGCAAGATAGAAGTGCTCGTGCCAAAAACATCATTATTTACAACATGGATGAGAGCCAATCTGCTGTGACGTTAGAGCGTATCGATCATCATAAGTCTTGTGTTGCTGATATTTTAAGTGTCTTTGAAGTTGATTTGGTCGCACCCATCAAGGTTATTAGACTCGGCAAACCCAACAACAAACCAAGACCTGTTAAGGTTATTTTCAATGATCAGTCCTTTGCATTGAAATGCCTTCGTAATAAGAACAAATTAATCGGCACGCATCTCACAATAAAGCAAGATCTTACTGAACTACAGAGGGCAAAGTTAAACAATCTTCTTAGTGGCTTAAAAATAAGGGAGGAAAGAGGTGAGGAAAATATTGGCATTAGATATCGCAATGGCATTCCCTACAAGGACCAAAGGATAAGCTGTTATTGTCAGAACGTCGGTGGAATTCGTACAAAAATTGATACTCTTAAGGAGGCAGTAAATCTCTGTGATTAATCGGTCATCATCCTTCTAGAGACTTGGCTGAATGAATCCTTCTCAACCAGTGAACTTAATTTTCAAGAATACAATATCTTCAGAATGAACCGTAGTGCTTCCACTAATGATAAAGGGCGTGGTGGTGGAGTGATTATTGCTGTGTCTAGTGTTCTCAAGTCCCGTAAACTGCAGTTGTCCTCCGAAGACGTCTAACAGCTATTTGTCGAAGTGAAATTTTGCAAGAAAACCATCATTTTTGGAGGCGTCTATGTTCCACCAAATTCTTCATCGGTTAAATATGACATCCAGTGTTTATCTCTTCTTGAAATTTCTGAAATTTGTCCAAGAACTGACATGGCCTTCTTTGGTGATTATAATCTTCCGGAGGCAACTTGATAATTTTGTCCATTGCCCTGAGAATTCCCCGGCACGTATTGTTTTCTAGTTTGTTTTGAATCAATGTGTTACCAGCTTATGATATTTTACTGCCAGAGAGTGTAAACCACAGAGCCTATGCCTTTACAATTTTAGCAAAATTTTGATTTTGATGAGGTCTTTTACGATTTTACAAATGCATTATTTGGTGATGTAGATTTGAATGTGGCAGTTGAAATGTTTTATGGAGTCTTACAAAATTGCATGGATTGGTTTGTGTCTCAAAAGCGGATAAAAAATTCCTGTTACTCTAAATGGTTCAGCCCTAGTCTGTCGAAAAAAGATTATCCATAAGATTTTTATACAAACAAACCAATATGAGGACTATGTGACTTTCTCAGAGTTACGTTCTTTATGTAAAGAAGAACATAAGCGATGTCATGCAATTCATATTGATCGAGTTCAGGAATCTTTGGTAGCCGATCTACGGCGCTATTGGGGATACGTAAAGAGTTTAAGAAATTCAAGTAGCTTTCCTAATAGTACTTAGAGGTAGTTAGAGTGCAAGATGGGAGACAATAAGTAATTTGTTTGCAAAGCGCTTTTGTGGTGTATATGATAGTTCTGTACAAGATTCACCCTCTTTTGTATTTGAGAAGACAGGAGATATACTACTAAATAAAATTTCTCTTGACGAAGTATTTACATCTTATTTTTATCATGTCCATCCAAACATGTGTTTTTACTGACACTTGGAAGCACAGTTATATTAATCCAATTTTTAAGTCAGGAGATGTTGAAGATATTAGCAATTACAGAGGTGTATGTACCCAGTCATCAATTCCGAAACTCTTTGATAGCTTGATATATGATCAACTTAACTGGTATTGCCGTGGGCTTATAAGTATGCGGTCAATTTGGGTTTACTAAGAGTAGATCAACTGTGGAGAATTTGGTGTCTTATAAAGTTGATCTATTGGCGGCCTTGGAAAAGGGTCACCAGGTGGATGTAATCTATACAGACTTTTCCAAAGCCTTCGACAGAGTGAACTTCGACATTCTATTGGCAAAGATGTCAGCTTATGGTCTTTTAGAAAACGCTTGATGGTTGGAGAGCTTCCTTAAGGGTAGGACTCAATCTGTAAAAATAAATGCACATCTGTCTTCGAAATTCAAGGTTATACCAGGGGTTCATCAGGGGTCCCATGGTGCTCCTCTTCTCTTCATTTTGTTTGTGAATGACATCCCTGATATTCTTATTCATTCCAAAGGAACTAGGTTTGCTAATGACCTTCATCGGGACATTGATGCGCTGTGGCAGTGGACACAACTTGTATCTGAACTCTAATAGATGCTTTTTCATAAGTTTTTTCAAAAGTAGGAGTAGAATTTCAACTGGTTATAGATTAAATAATGATACTCTTTCTTATAATGCTACCGCTAGGGATTTTGGAGTGCTTTTAGATGAAAGGCTTAACTTTTCAGACCATGTTCTCAAAGTTAGTATAAAGGGCATACGGATGCTGGGCTTTGTTTGGAGAATCTCTAAGTATTTTTCAATCAATACCTTCCGAATTTTATATTGCTCCTTGGTAAGATCAAATTTAGAATATGCCTCAGTAGTATGGTCCCCTCAGTACCAGTGTTTTTTGCGTTTACCTACATTGGAGCATAGACGCTTGGTCTTTGATGGTTGTTTCGCTTTTATTGGGAATCAAAAATTGCGAAACTTTGTTAACATTAATAAATCTTAATGTACCCAGTAGAACATTGCCTATAAATAGCCTGCTTGAGATTAAGTTCCATCCCACTACCTATGGTCAGCACTCTCCACTCGATAGAGCATTATCAGTGTTATCAATTTAGCTCAGTCTAATATTGACATTTTTACCTGTACCTCCACTCTCAGGCTTTAAAAATTATCTTTTAAATTGTGATTTTTATAATTATGTCTTGTGAACTTGCATGTTGAAAATGTTCCCATTTCGTGATGTAAAAGTGGGTTCACCCGCAAATTTGGTAAATAAAATAGAAGATAAATAAATTGAATATTTACTAGATATTTGTCAAAGAATAAGTACATTTCATTTAGGTCTTCGAAGAATTTATTGAGAAAAATATTGTGCTGCAAGCACAAAAATTAGTAATCTAGATTGACTTACCCAACACAAACCTATAAATAAAAAATAATTAGGTTTTTGTAAATAAACCTGGCAATTTATGAGTGATTTCTTTATTTAAAATTAGGGTTAGAGGCCCTTCTTATACAAATCGTATATTTTTTCGCTAGTTTGAGTCATATTTTTGGAGAAGTCGACTAGGAATGTTCATGTTGCTACTAAAACGTCATGTGATTGGTCAGTTTTCTTACAAAGATCTTTATTTACGCTTTATGAAAATAGAAGTTATTCTCCAAACCTGTAAGATATCATGTAACTATTGAACTGTTAGAATCCTACGCGGAATATTAGTCGATTCAGTTTGTAGAATGCCTCGCATTGAAATTTCTTCCAATTGCTTTTTAATTCTTTCAAACTGCTTATTTGACCAGTCGTCGGTATATTTGACATGGTGATTTAGGTAACCTGGTGTTAAGCCTGCACCCTCCTTAAAATACTCGTACAATTCCATTATACCTCTTCCTTCAGATGATTTGGAAATTGTAACATATCGTTCCAGTCGTATAGAAACACTATATTTTCACCGATTTTTAAAATCAATCAAATTATCCTATTGTGTAAATATGTTGACAGATTGATATATATTATTAATCCCCCTTGCTTACATGTCCTCAATATCGAAAGTGAATATCCTTCGAATTTATTTATTTATTACATGTTATCAACGCATACTTATTATATCATAATTTATTCGCACATATTTTATGCATATTTTATACCGATTTTATCAATAATATTATCTTTGGCGTCGAACACATAAGCTAGCCTGTTAATCAATTTGATTAGCGGAAAATTGAAACCCGACGATTACTTTGAATGTGCGTGTTGCAAAAGTCTCCGTACATTGGAAGATATTTAAATACAAATCCCCTATTTATGTGTGACTTATGTAGCGAGTTATTACAAGCCTCCAGCTATTTGTCGACACAATCGTAAACTACAGAGTACTCTATTACCGGCAAAACCAGAAATGCTTTTGAATATTCATATTTTTTTCAACGTTTTCATTTGGTGTAATTTACAATCATTCGATTGATTGAAAAAAGTTGTTCTACAATCAATTTCAATAGAAATGGATAAATTGTTAGGATAAAAATTTGAGAAGCAGACATGTTTGCTAACATGTCGCAGGTAGTCTCAGCCTTAACTTAATAAGACCGTTATTGAAAAGAAGAATTGATCTGTGTCGTGGGAAAATCCATTGAGAATCTTGTGTACATTTATCTCAATGACGGTTAGCATAACTTTTTAAGTGATTTTTGGTAAAGCCATCCATTGCAATACAATGCTTCTTTTTGATAAGGTACAGAAATGAGGCGTAAAAGCATCTTCCATATTCTTTACTCCCCAGGCTGTGATTACCTCGAGAGCTTCCGTCTTAAAGCAGGTTGTTGCCAGTATTCATCTCTTCAAGTAATCCCTAAGGCCGAATAAATAGTCGGTTCTCCACTAGAGACATCTTTATCACGAGGGCGCCTTATTTGTCTTGGCATCTCTGGGAATGATAGGAGTGTTGTCAAGTACTCGTATGTACCAAGAAATCAGGGTGTCTTCAGCTTCCTTCTGGATGCTCGCGTGTAAAGTGAATTCACTAGTCGAAACTTTGGATTGATTCTAAATGAATGGACGATGACAATTTGTTCGAATTCCTGGACGACCTTTTAGAAGCCGCAATTGTTTGTAGTTTGCATGTTGGTGACACGATTTCGGTTCGGGGAAGAAACAGATTAGAAATTGGGCTGTGATCCAAAATGGCGCACGGCGACCGGCGAGGGCGACGGCCACACGGCATTTGACCAAAAATTAGGTTAATTTGACACTCACGATTTTAATGATGTATTAATAGATATACACACTACACACATGAGAGCATATGAGAAGCGCGCACACGTTCTCTCTTGTATCCAAATAATTTTTATACAAACAAACAGATAAGTGGAAATGATGTTTTGTGCGGTGTAAGTACGTTCGTCAACTTTTACTTCCCACGCCTACTGACGAGGAAGTATTGCAAACGCGAAAATTTTGTAAATGAGATATTATATTTTTTGGATGTTTTATGACGAAAAACCATGTCACTCATTTCCGTCGGTCTGCCTGTCTGTCCGCTAATCATTGGCCCGTCTATAAGTTGGAAAGAAACCAGGTTACTAGTATTCCTAGGTTTTTTAATTTTTTAATACCTGAAAGCTGTCAAGCTGAAGAAAAAAACAAATTTCCCTGCTATGAAGACATTAGATATCTTATAATATCACCTAATCGTATATTATATGTACTAAAATAGCTCCGAAAGAATAGAGTAAATACCGAAGTGTCCGATTCTTACAAACTTTTACTTAACTTGACGACCTAATCGACTGAAATTTTGTACACGCGTTTGGCTTGTGTGACAATACAGAATAAATTAAATGCCGCCATTTTGAATCCAATATGCTACAAAATGGCGTGGTCGTCACCATGTTATGGCTATCAAATAAAAGATCTTAACGATAGAAACATGATAAGCAAATAACGTCAGTTTAATTCCATATGGCGATCGCCGCAAGATATTGATTATTCATCAAAATTTTATAATACAAATATAGTAGAAAGTTCTAATCATAAGACATATGATAAGTTATATAGAAATTACGAAACTAGTTATATGACATCATAAATCCTACTAAAAAGTAAAAAGTAAATAAAATAAGAAATACATTTTTGAAAATAAGCTTTCACTTAGCTGTTCATATAATGAATTAAACACTTATAAATAATTTTTATGATTGGAAATATTTAAACGGTAATGAAGCGCCTTCGTCTCAAGTTTTGAGATAAAACTGTCCGTCCGCCCTGAATACGCGCACCAAATCACTGCATCCTCAGGCAGTGTTCACCTATAGGTTTTGCATTAGAGAGGAAGTGGCCACATGTCTCCTTCTCAAGTTCTCAACCGCCACGTCGCGTCGGTCTGGCAATCTGAATACTGACATGTAAAGTACTATGATTCGCACAAAGCTGTGTATAAGAATGGGAGGTCATTAATTAGTTACAGGCACAATGTTGGTACTAAAGCACACGCGTTGTTACTGGGATGAAAAAACGAATCAATTACGACGGATTTATCATGGCCCAGATGTCAACATGTCACTTTTTTAGAAAGCTTCTCTGGGAGGCCGTAGGATGGAAGATTGCATAGGAGAACAAACAGCGTGTTACTCCTGACTGAAAGCCTTTGTCATATCAAATCCGTCGACGTGAACTTCACCAAATAACCAAGTATGGCTGTGAGCTAAGCTATGAGGCCCAGTGTTGGTCGTTGGTGTCGGAAACCATCCTGCCTGTCACTAGCCAAGGGATTCCCTTATCAGTTAGAAAGGCTAACAAGATCTACTTATATTTTGCCTCACGATTTGAGAAGTTTATGAAGCCTCCATAATTAATCTGCACATTCCTCCAATTCCTCGCTAATAATGAGCATGTAGTCAATTGAGCTGTCAAGTACACTTATACCACTACTAGTATATTGCACATTCATTAATTATTTATTTTATAACAGTCTGTGAGTTATAAGCAATCAATTGTTCCCACCCACAACCAATTGAATATATCCTATTTCATACACACAATAAAACTATTAATTTGATGGTAATTGCAATATAGACTGGTAGAATTAGACTCTAACAAAATACATTCAAATATAGATTACAGTTTGGGCTTGTTTGTTTCATGTTTTAATACCGTTTATATAACTATATTGAATTTCAACATTCAAAACAGAAAATTACACTTTTGGTTGGTTATAAACAGATAATTAGAAACAATATTGAAAGTCTGCATTTTAAGAACACGTTTCCGCCAATTCAGTTGTAATGTACCGTTAATTAGGTTACGTCAGTACCGTTAGAATCCTTTTCATTTGTGTGGGTGGTCAAGCAAAACAAGTTCCGACTAGACCTCGGGGATCTGTGGCTTAGTCTGTAATAAGTCACTGGTGCACTTACTCCCCCCCCCCTACTCTCCACTTTATTGAGCTAGGGCTTAAATTTGCTCGCCACTTGACAGCTGTTTTGCATTGACCCTCAATTTGATTTTATTTTTATTGTATTAATTCATTAATGAATTTAAACAAAAAAAACGAATTCCACCACCTTTTCCTTTCATTTACAATTAAAGGCGCGGCATCTTAGTGCATGCAAAAAATGGGCAATTTAATAACAGTACTTTGTCATAATCCCAAACCCCCGTTTATAAGGGGAGGTTACTCAGAACCGCCCCCCTATGTTATCGAAGAAATGACAAAAAATTCCCTAGTGCTAAATAGGTCAGAAGAGCAAGATTATGTCTAGGGGTCGAATTTGAATGCGGCAGAATATGGAGATGGAGATGACCCAAATTTGGTGAAATTTATCAAAGAAATTTGTGAATGCATCCATTTTCGGCGAGATAATACGTTCCTAGGCGTTCCATATCATTAAGAGTGTCATCACAAAGGGAAGGATATCAGCAATTAAACTTTAAAGAGCGGGATGGGTGCCGACTAGTTTGACAGTAAATGCACTTGTGACAGTTGAAGAACGGGGACCGTAAGTCTCTCGGTTCATATCTAGGTACATCAAGATAGAGGAAGACTTCCGTACTTTTTCTCGAGAATGATTCGGGAAGCAACTATCAATATTGAGTAGGGAGGGGGATGGGTGTTGGTAGGGTCCTTCCAGCTCCGAAGTTTTATTATAGTTATATTTTGCTCGGTTGTAAATGTACATAGGTATAAAAGTATGCATGTGTACGATAGATGACTAAATACCTTCGGTATGAGAACCTAACGCAACGGCACCCACTATAAAGAAATGCTGCACGCATTACCGTGGAGGGATGTGTGGCGAACAACTGAGGGGTTTTAGTGAGTATGTCATTTCTGAAGAATCTCACACTTCGGGCAGGAAGGGCCGGCAGGGCAAATACTGTCGGGCTATGGAGAGTGGCTATGGAAGTTTTATTCACAAACCGACAGGCCTGGATGCGTAGATGCATATGATCGAAATGTGTGCAATAAAAAACGGTTGAAATTACGAACTTTGCGGTAGAATGGAAATCAAAGGCTCAAAACGGTAGATCTTTGAGGGCAAGAACGCGCAGCAAAACTTTGTCTAGAAACAATAACAAAGGTCATTTAGGTAGATATATTCGTCAGAGGAAGTTCAGAATTGCAAGGAGCGGAGCATGCACATTATATGGTCAATCTATGAAGCAACTCTGAAGTCGTGCATGTATGTATGTTTCAGCCGACGAAGATAAAGTCGAGTTTTGTCTATCACGTGTCGCGCCGGCTACCACTCTCCCCGCTACGGTGTGCGAGCGACAGGTTCGGATTTAGGAAACAGTTTTGTAAATCAACAAGAATAGATAACGTGTTTGCCACTGCTCCAACTACGTATAACAATAGCGAAGATTTTGCTGAGTAACGTATTGACCAAAAATGTATGCATTCTCGGTGAATAAAACATTTATAAAAAGTCAGAACACAAATACGGTTCAGGAACAGACCATAAACATTTTTCTCCGCGCCCAGCAGCTTGCTTGTTCTTTTTCTGTTTTTTCTTCATTTCTTCGCCATCGCTGGTGCGCAGACATATGAACAGCCTGTTTTATCATTGACAAAATATAGTTGCTTTGTGCCAAAATTTCATCAAAATCTGAGCAGTGATTTCAGGACTAGCGGAACACTGGACCTTGTAGCTTTTCTGAATAAATCACTTCAAGGAGCCATGCATTGAATCAAAACAGTCGTCCCCATACATAACCCATAGATCCATAATGTAACTGTTCATTTGAATTCGAATGCTAAACAATGCATAAGTCAACGCTACACACAACGCTAAGAATATGTTATAGTCCTACCCTGACCACTGTTTCTTCCTGTGTCTGAAGCGTGCGCATCGACAGTTCTTGTTTTACTGGTACTCGATGTGCTGAGAATGTGCTGGCATGCAATACCTATCGAATCCACTCTAACAAATTTTGACAAGACTGATTGTACTGCCCCGTTGGTATAAAAATGTACTGTGCCATTACTGTTCTAGACGAACGGAAGCATAGGGAACTGGGATAGCAGTTAGGCTGATAAATAGGAAAAGGAAACCGTTTGACCTTCAAGCGGATATTCCTACGTATCACTGTAACTGCATAAATCATCTGCTCCGGGTGTTGCGATGTGATGGCAACAACTATAAAATTGATAGTGAAGAGGTACCTTTGGTATAAGCAGCTTCCTTTGAATATTTCTGTCACAATTTTGCTTAAGTTTTCTTCTGTCGATTGGACTATTGCAACAGCTTACTGAATCACAGAAGATACGCATTAGAAAAGCATCGGCTATGGCGCGTATTTCACCTTGGCCAGTTACTTTAATCATTATTAATCGTGTGTTAATCCAACGGCGACAACAAATGGGAGGTGAATGTGTGCAAACAAAATGGCCGTTGACACATACATCATACACCTCTCCTCTTATGCTGCACTTATAGACCAGGTCACCTGTCTACCACCAAAATGTCCATCTTGAGTCAGCTGCATAAAAATAAGTCAGTACCTTTGATAAAGAAAAGGTAGTAGTAGTAGACTCAATCATGAAGCACCTAAATAGGAATTAAGCTCTCAAAATCAACTGGATAAAAAAGTACTCATTCTCATAGTAGATATTCGTCTTGTGCCACAAGATTGATTAGAACCAAACTTGTTTCGCTTATCTTTCAATAAACTGGCCGATTTCATGAATCGCTTGTATACCAAAGTCTTACTAGCACCGAAATCTAAATACATAGACAATTTGTAGCTGTTTTTGTGTGCCCCATGCTACGCAACCTAAAATCGGGATAGACTCCTCCTTAATTGGAAAAGCACTGCTCCGAAATTGATGGAATTTTTGATACAAGGTTACTACATTACTAACGATGAAAAAGCTAGAAGCTAGAAAATCAGGCACTCGACCATTTTCAGAAAAAAATGTTGAGGGGTTTGAAATTCGGGGATTGTGAGGCATCGGTTAAAATTTTATTATAAAGGATATTTGCCGTCGTGTAGGGATATAAATAATTCGCGTGGTGGCAGCACTAGTATTAAATGCTATGTCAACAGAATATCGCCTAAGGCTAAAAGCGCACCATGTTACTACCGCTGCCGCTCGTTTCTTAAGGTCTTATTCTGAAGGTATTTTTATCCAAAACAACTTTTGGAATCACTTTAATCACGCTACATCTTACTTGATAATCTAAGACTGTACAGGCGAAACGTCCGATTTGCATGGATGTCGATGCCGTTTCGTGTTTCGTGATTTTTTGGCATCTCATCAGCATGGTCTAGGCTTAGGAACTGATGACAGCATTGCGTGGGAAGTGTAAAGTCAACCTACTTGATGCCATTTTTCGGTAATCGGTGAGTTAAAAGTTGTTCCATTTTGTCAGAATTAATGCACAATGCATTGAGACAACTCAACCAAAATCGTCTGTCGTCCTTCCTTTATCTAGTCACAGCTGACCGAGTTCTAAGCCTAACTACGATAGATTAGGGAAATTGTAAACGCATTCAATGTTGAATACTTCATCATATGTAAATTCATCTCAGCTTTCAAGGAAGTTATGTATCTACTGAAGAAGCACACTTAGCAAATTAGCGACCAACTGTACGTTTGAAATGTTCGCCTAACAAGTCGATAGCTTTCCGCCATGTTTCTGTCCTATCACGCTAAGGCGAGGCACTGGATATAAATCAAGATTGTCTACTGCATTATTCAACTCTGTGCTTCACGCATTTCATGCGCTGCTTAAGCTAGCTTTAGACGGTGCCAATTTTTCGTGCAACTTGATGCATGCGTCGTAGCGCAACTATGACGCATGCGTCTCTGCATGCACTCTTCGAAGCTCACCAATCGTTTGCTATCAGTTTTCTAAAAATTCGAAAAACTGCTGATAAAAGTCCGAAAGCATTTTCTACAATGCGCCGGGCTCTAGATAGGCTATAATTGTATATTCTCCTTGGAGATCCTGCTGGTATATTAACCGGAAATGGTTTCATAATATTGGTTGTCAAAGGAAAGGCGTCATCTGCTACGATCACATAAGGTACTTCTAAGTGCCTGCTCTTAGAAAAAGGTGTTAGTTTTGGTATATTCAATGCGTTATTAACCAAGCCTCTACAGAAAGAGGTAGTGTGGAAAACGCCTCCGTCTGACATTCGGCCCTGGGATCCTACATGTGCATATATGAATTTATAGTTTGCATCAACGATCGCCATTAAGACGATACTAAAAGTTATTGTAATTATAGAAGGAACTACCACTACTCGCTGGACACTGGATTTACACATGCTTCTCGTCAAGAGCCCCTGTGCAATGTGGAAAATTTCACTGGTTTTCAAAATGTTTAGCTATTTCAAGCCATTCATCTTCAGTTGAAGGAACCTAAAAGAAATGTGTTTTTTTATTATAAAATTTTATTTAAAAACTTAATTTTTATAACTAGAAAACATTTTCAGGTACTTGAACACGAAACTACTTCATCAAGTACAACTCAACAGGGTTTGGATTTTGCAACACCTTCATCAAACACTAAACGCCAAAAAAAATCGGCGCAGGTGGACGAAGCCTACCATTTTTTGACAAAGGCAAAGGAAAAATTGACCAAACAAGATCGATTTTCCTATTTTGGAGAAGTAATTGCTTGAAAATTAAGAAGCTTAAATGACCCACGTTTACAAGCTGAAACCGAGTTTAAAATTAACAAAATTTTATTTGAAGCGGAAATGCAAAGTTTAAATAAGCAGTCAAGCTATCCCACAATAGTGCGTTCAATTGATACTCTGCAACCAGATAATAGCCGCCCCGGATCTTCCATTGCAAATTATAGTTATGAATGCTCAAACTCAACTACACCAGAAATGCTCAGCCCAAACTCAGAAACGCTAAATAAGTGGCCAAGCTGTCCTACTATGGTTCGTTCAAGTGACACTCGACTCGGTAATAGCTGCACTGGATCTTCAACTACTAATTCTAGGTGTGAATTGTCAAACATGTTGAGCCCAAATTCAGAAATGCTTCCAAATGATATTACAATGGAATCCAACCAGAATTCTGCGCTAGTACAACTACAAGTTATTCAACAACTGAATCCTGATATGGCAGAATTTTTGAATTTTCATAAATAATACTTTTTAAGTAAAGTTTGTTATCTTGCTTAAAAAAAGACTATTTAGATGTTAAAGTAGTTTGTATATTGGGTTTCTCGTATAAAGTTATTTTTTCTACTTTGGAAGTACATTAATCTTCTTACCTTAACATAACCCTTTCAAAACTTGATTCAGGGCATTACACACTTCAGGTATAATTAGTGAAATAGTTGAGTCAGAAATTTTAAATGTATACATTAAACTCTTGTATGAATCTCCGGATGCTAAATATCTCAGACAAACTGCCAGTCTTACTTTTTCGGGTATAGCTTCTCTCATATTTGTATTTGAATTTCTAATAATTGGCCCAAACAATGACAAAAGTTCTTCAAAATCAGTTGAAGACATCCTAGTAAAGTTTTGAAAGAACCAACCACCATCTAACAGCATTTTTTCTATAAAGGAATAGCTATGCTTTTTTTTCAGCAATTCCCGTATCCAACACTTGCGTTTATTACGTTGTTTATTTCTCGCTATTATGTTAAACGCAGCACAAACCTCCAAACTTCAAAACATCCATGTTAAATTATTCAACACGCACCGATTCAAATTTAGGTGTAAATGATATGTTGCACGATATAAAAAGGCAACGGTTTTGTGCGCTATATTGCATACGCTGTTGCATGAAATGCCGCATGCGCTAACGCACAAAACGAAGCACCGTCTAAAGCTAGCTTTAGTGATATTCCAAATATACAACGTACATTTAAGAATAAGATCTGTCATAACGTACGAAATGTACACTTGGAATATGACAAGATTGTTATTATCGGAAGCAAAGCCCTATTAGCAGCCCATTTGCAGAACATTAAAAATATAAATGTTATTGTGAGGTACCTCCAGCCTTAATATACTGAGTGACAAAAAAGGTAAACACCTACGTATGTTTATCCGATTTCGATAGTTTTTGGCTTATATGTCTGTGTCTCTTACTAGTAAAATGAATTTTCAATAATGTGTTGAGGATCCACGATTTCTTATACACTCATTGACACGCCTGGGCATCGTGCTGATAAGGTGGTCGATATCCTGTTGGGGTATCTCATTCCAGGCTACTGCAACTTCGTGAGTAAGAGCTGCTAAAGCCTGTGGAGAGTGTTGCAAATTCAAGAGGCTACGATTTATCATGTCCCAGACATGTTCAATTGAACATAGGTCAGGCAATCGAGGTGGCTAAGGTGAACGGTTGGTGCGATGTTTATCCGTGAAGGCTAACGATGCTCTGGCAACATGCGATCTGGCATTGTCTTGCTGAAAAATCAGGTTTTGGATGGTGTTTAGTTATGGAATAAGATGAGGCTCCACTACTTCCGGAATATAGCGTCGGGCTGTCATATCGTCGTCCGTACCGCAAACAGTTATTTGATTTCATATATCTTTACTACTTTAGACAATATGAGCATAATTTATTCCAATAACATAGCTAAAAAGTGTGCTCATCATCTTCTGAGAAGTATAGAGGAAAGAAAATTCATCTTCTCAGCTAAACATGTTATCTATTTTTTTTTCCAGATACGCCTCTTTGCGGTAACCTTGACAATTACAATAGTCTAGCAGTTTGAAGATACGCCTTTCACTCCATATGGAATAAAATTAGATTAAATAAAAAAACACTTTGTTCTCAGATGTAAATAATACTCAAGCAACTCAAGGATAATACAGAACAAAAATAAGAAGATGATTTCAAACAAAAACATTTATGGATGGTCCTCATGAGGTAGTGAATCATAAAAACGTTGATGTTCTGGTAGAGTGATGGCAGGCCTATCGCCTTGGCAAAGTGAGGTCAAATCATTATATTTTTTATTTGTGATTTTTCATAGGTCGCTATTCAGAGGAGACAGCTCTTTTTTTAAAATATCGGAAACATTTCTTTTCATGGTTATGGACTTGTAGTGTGTTGGCTTATGGCTAGTCTTGAAATAGATTTTGTTGCAATTATCACTTGTCACTTTGAATTCCATCATATTTTTCCAATTCACATCCATGTCTTTATCATCTTTTCGAATAGATAATACTCTTAAGTCTGATGCGAGTTTTTTGAGGTCAAAAAAATTACGATAGTCTAAGGGACGAACCTTATATGGCTGTTTCTTCCTTGCTAATGCATAGACTGGCAATAACTGGCTCGGCACAATAATTTCACCTTCATTTTTCAAAGCGTAACTATTGCACTATGTGCTGAATCTCTTTAACGTTTGAGCAATTACTGACGAGATATAAAAGAGTGGTAGGCATTATGGAATTCTTATTTTGGCCACTACAACCATCAGCAAATAAGTCAACAGTATTGTAGCCTTGTTTGTCTTTTTCGGAAATAAATAAATAAACAGCAGTCGATATTTCCGAGCTACCTCGTTTATTTTCAGTCTCACTCCATGTATAACAAAAACATTCTCGAGATGCCACTTCATACATAGTTAGATTGTTGCCAGCAAGCCGTGTTTTATAAAATACGGAACAATGATTAGAAATTGGTAAGTATATAACTTGTTGGAGATCAAATGTAGCACCTTTGTATCATTTTTAGCTTTTTCTTTGCAGCTATTCTTTATTTCTCTTACCGTTTCCTTTTCTAAAATGTGGGCCAAGTACTCCTTTTCCAAATTAGCCTTTACTTCTTCCGATCCTTCTCTGTAACACTTGCAAAGGCCACATTGTATTTTTTTTGGTTTGTGAAATGAGAGGCTCATGGATCTGAAAATTTGTCTATACAAAGAAAAACTTCCCTTTGTTTGTTGGTCTTCCAGTTTGTACATGTGATACATTGTACTTAGAGATAAATCTTCATGTAGGTATTGTTTAGTTGAGGACTTCCGGCAGTAATGTGACTCTACTCTGGGGAACCTATTTATGTGCTCTATGATACTTTTTCTAATGACTATGTCTCTTGATGATTGTAACTCCCGTCGACCTCCACGATTTTCTTTTTCTAGCACACTCGTTGTTCTATTCAATTTCTTTACTGCGGTTCTGCAAACTTTCTCACTTATCCCAGGGGTTCCAAGGAACATTTTTTTACAACCTAATTGTCGGATACCTTCTAGAGGTAAGAAAAAATAATGTGTTTGCTTACGGCGTGGATCATTGCTATTTGTAGTTCTTTGTTGTTGGAGGTCACCAAGACTATAAAACTGTGAGAATATCATTGTTCTTAAAGGACTGCTGAACAAATAACACATCCTTTTCCTTTTCTTACACATTTGTATATTGCAGATTCCCTTAAGTGCTTTCTCCTGCACAATATTCTTAGTTACAGGCGAAATATATGTTTCGCCTTGATTCCTCAACGTTTTTGCAATTCTTCTTTTATCTTCTCTGACTTTTTTTTCCTATCACCTTCTGCCTGGGAACCTTCTACAAAAAAATCTTCAGGGCGCCTCTCTTCCTGTTTCTCTTTGCTAAGTACACTGCTCTGTACTGTCCTGTGTCCGTCCTGGCAGGATAGGGTATCATCTTCAAAATGCTTCCAACCTAGCAAAATTGAGCATTGAAAGCAGGAACTGAACACATCTCCTTTACAGCTTTTAACTTCACAAGTTTGATGATAGTCCGGATCTTCCGGATTATAAAACTCGACTGCAGCAAAGGTGTGACTCAATTCGGACAAAACATCATATGTATTCTGTAAGTCAAAAGGACATATCTTAGTTACCACTGAGAGAGTAGCAAAAAATGGACACCGCATGTAGGCGTATCTTCATTTACGCCTATTTGCGGTGTATTGTATTTAATTTCTGAGAGATACGACGTTTAGTTTTATGCTGATATCTCTATGAGCGAACTACTTAGAGTTACGCCACTTTGCGGGATTGAAGATATGCTATACCTTGTTGATTTGAATCCGTTAACTCGAATTTGATTTTTTTGTCAGATACGCCTGCCTGCGGTATGAACGACGATATGTGTACTATGACCGTCGCCGAGTGTAGACGTGTGTGAATATCTCTCTTAAACACAGTTAGTTGAGTGCTAGTAAAGTCCACTCTTCAAATTTTCATCAGTCAGTGTATATATTCGACTTTCATAATGCCAACTAAAAACCAGGCAGAGTTTGAGAGACGTTGGTGGAGGCTCTGAGATCAAATAATTTTGCAAATGCAATTAGTGAGGCTATCAGTACCAACATAACAAGGAAACTGGCTGAAAAGTTTCACTACTACGTCGCCAAAATTGCATCTCTTGAAGCTGAGATCCAGTCACTGAAAACAGGTAATAATAGCCAGGTTGCAACGAATGAATACAAATTGGAACAAAAACTCGATCATATACAGCAACATTCTGAAAACAATAAACTTCGATTTTTTGGAGTGAAGGAGGTTCCGAATGGAAATACCACAACAAAGGTGAGCGAGTTTCTTGCAGAGAAATTGAAGGTCGATATAGACGAGAGTGATATTGTTGCTGCATACAGGGTGGACCAAAAAACTTGTGGCCGGCCAAGGCATTTGGTGGTCACTTTTAAAAGTAATGTTATCTACAGCAACATTTACAACAAGGAGAAGTCGCTGAAAGGTACTGGTGTGATAATTATCACATTATTGATTATAATCAAAGAACATCTTACTCTATTACGTCTGAACTTGGTCAAGGAGGCAGCTGAAAAATATGGATTTTGAAATGTATGGACACGGAACGGTAATATTTTTGCCAAAACTGAAACAGGAGTGGAAAAGGTACTGTATAATGTCTAACTTTTTCCTTACTGACTGTGTTGATAAGTGTCTTTTGTGTGCCGATAGTGTTTATTTGATATTTTGCAGTTAGTCTTAGAATAGTCACTTAAGTTATGAGAGATATGTGTCTATTGGGTCACTTAAACATACAATCACTAGCTCCTAAACTAAACCAGCTAAAGCTCTTTTTAGAAGAGAAACAATTCGACATTTTGGCTATTTCGGAAATGTGGCTAAATGATCAAATCAGTTCTGATGATTTAATGATTGAAGGGTATAATTTGATTAATAAAGATCGAAATTCTGGTAGAAGTGGTGATGTTCTGTTATATATTTCTGTTAAGATCAAATATGACGTGATACAAGTAAGCTGTGATATAGAACAACTATTTGTTAAGCTAGTTTATAATAGGTGCAGTTTTGTGGTTGGTGCAGTATACAAGCCTCCTCAAACTAAGTATAAACATTTTATTGATTCTCTGGAGACATCAGTTACAATCGCTATGTCGTATGTGGATAATATTGTTTGTGTTGGTGATGTAAATGTTAATTTTTTAAATGTTGTATGTCCAGCAAGTGAATATTTTTATTCTATGTTATCGTCGCTACAATTGAACCAAATGGTCACTGAACCTACACATATCACTCCTCAGTCTAAATCATTAATAGATGCACTTATTTGTAATAATGAATCTTTTGTTACTTCAGTATTTGTATATCCTTCACAGTTTTCAATGCACGAGTGCGTAGGTTGTCAGCTAAAATGTGATAAGCCTAGAATGGAGCCCATTTTTTTTTACTTATCGTGATTTTAGTAAATTCGATGTATGTGCTTTCGGAAATGAACAGACAAACTCACACCTTGAGGAAATATTCAGTATTCATGAGGTGGATTTAAAAATAGAAAAATTGAATAAAATCATCTTAAATGTATTCAACAAACACATTCCGTTGAGATCTGTTAAAATGACAAAAAGAAAAGCATTATAGAGCCAGTATTAAAGTTAGGAAGATGCATTCAGAGGAAAATTTCATGGAATATAAACGATTAAAAAATTTTGTCAATCATAAAATTGCTCAACAAAAAAGACGATATTTCGAAAACCTTTCTACAAAAATAGTAAGATAGTAAGACTTATGGAGAGAGTTGAAAACTATAAATATTAATTCCAATGGTAAACAACATATAGAGGACATATTTAAAGCTCCTGATGAAATTAATAACTATTTCCTTAATTGTATTCCAAAAAGTTGTAATAACTTGATGAATGACTTCAATATACAAAACAGGATTTGTTCAAATGAATTCCGTTTCAATCTAGTCGATGAGTTAATAGTGTTGAATACACTCACGACTATAAGAAACACATCTCCGGGTTCTGATGACATATCTATATCCCTGATCAAGCGATGTTGTCCGTTTATTTTGCCTTTCTTAGTAAACATTATCAATTCGGTAATAGTAATATCAAAATTTCCTTCTGCCTGGAAAAATGCAAATTTTACCCGGACCCCTAAAACTAATAATCCTAAACAGTTGTCAGATTTAAGTGCAATAAGCATTTTATGCGGACTGTCTAAGCTTGTCAAGAAAGTATTAGCAAAACAACTTATTAATAATTATTTAAACACAAATAGTATCCTCCCTTCCACGCAGTCGGGATTTCGAGCCGGTTTCAGCTGTGCAACTGCACTGCTTCATATAACAGACGATATAATTTTTTTTATTTTTTTTTATTTAGCTACATCCAACAGCCATAGCCAATTACAGGATGGATAAACATGAAAATATAAACAAATGCGTGTAGTGGATGTATGTAGAGAAAGCTAAAACGCTGCAAAAAAAAACTCAAAACACAACTGCGAGGGAAAAAAATAAGCATTAATGTCTCCCAAAGTGGCAGAAAATAAAAATATATCTAAAACGCTATTAACTGAATTATAATTACGGCACATTATATAGATAGGGGAAAACTGAAGTATGTCAGCCCTAGGCCTGGCTAAGTATAAAGTTAAACTAGTTTGAGACGCTAATCTAGGAACTAAGAAGTTAAGTTGTTCTAAGATGACACTGGAGTCAATAATGCCATGGATGAGCTTGTGAGTGAACTTAAGTGAATTCTTTTTGCGTCTGCTCTCAAAATTATAGATTTTGTGTCTCATTATCAACTCACTATGAGGAAAGCCAATAGCAGGATATATCCCGTCAGCTTTGTATGAGGGGTATTTTAAACTTTCTTTGAACGGAGTCTAAGCGGTCAATATATATTTGATGCTGATGCTGATGCTGTTAGATTTTAGTAAGGCTTTCGACACGATAGATCATGTAACACTTTTAGCTATCTTAAAATCCTGCGGAGCCTTTGCAGCTTTTCAAATCGTACTTGGAAAATCAGTCAAACAGTCAAGCTTGGTTCTCAAAAATCTACATCCATGACAATCAAATCGGGTGTGCCGCAAGGTTCTGTGTTGGGACCATTGCTTTTCACATTGTACACCAGTCAGTTTACCAAGTTTATTAAAACTAGCTCAGAACATATTTATGCGGATGACACACAGGTATATCGTTCTTTCTCGATGACTGACTGGAAAATAGTGAATAACCAAATTCAATCAAGATCTTGCTACTATGGCAGATATTTCTGCAAGGCGTTCACTCCTACTAAATCCTAACAAGTCTGTGGCTATGGTATTTGGTAAAAAATCTGCGCGAGAGTTTTTGGAATCAAACTTGAAATTAGATGTGAGTAATACTGTCAGGTAAGGCAAAGAATCTGGGCTTACTCATTAATCAGGATCTAAGGTACAGGGATCACATAAAGTAATGCATACAGAGAGCATACGCATCGCTAAAATTACTATATCCCCATAGATTATATTTATCAACAGACACTAACAAAATATTGTGCGATACGCTAGTACTTTCACAATTTATATGCTGTGCACCTGTATTTGGTCCATGTTTAGACCAAAACAGTGTTAATCGTATTCAACGTGTACAAAACTCGTGCATTCGACTTACATACGGGATTAAAAAGAATGAGCACGTTTCCCAAAAATTGAAGGAATTGAATTGGCTAAACATGGAGAAAAGATTGCGCTTATATGCTCTCTACTTATTTCACAAGATACTGTATTATAAGAACCCCCTCTATCTCTACCAAAAGGTGTCATTTCGCGCAGATGTCCATAATCTTGACACGACACTTAAGCGCCTAATCAATATACCATCTCACAGGACAGTTCTTTTTGAAAGAAGCTTCAAATTTACAATTCGTCGCCTGAATGCAGAACTATTGTATGTCCAAATTCTGCATTTTTCATATTTTAACACGACATTGTAGGTCATAGTCACCTACATTGCATGCAGAGGTATTGTAAGTCCCTGCGCAAGCGTTCCCCCACCACTGGTCTTGAACGATATTTTGGAGTAATAGCTTGAGGCGCGTCATTTCGGTGCAGAACTATAATAAGAGCAGATGATCACTTACAGAACGACTGTAAGTCCAATGTCAGCAACAAAAATAAGTCTACTTTCACGGACTAGTCATACTTTTTTCCGGTAAAGCATTCTATATCCAAAATTTCTCAGAAATGTTAGGCAAGACACAAACACGAAAAATAGCTCTCCTGTAAAATATGCATTTTGTGACTAAGAATACTTCTGCATTCAAGCGACGAATTGCTTAAGATTATAATTATCTTCCTAATTATCTTAAATCATGCAATCCACATACATTTAAGGAACTAGTTTCGGATTACTTGATGACCAATTAAATCATTACAACTTCCAAGTTTAATTCAGGTGACCCTATGTGTGTTTTTGGTTAGTGTTAGGTTAGGATATTTTTCTTACATGTATTCTACTACTGACAAGGGTTGAGTGGAAGAACACCTCTAGGTGAACTCCCCATTGAGGTTTTCCCAATACCATGATTTTGTTTCTCATGTGTGTGTAAAATGTACGTATATGATGGGAAAATAAAGAACATTATTATTATTATTATTATTATACTATTATTATTACTATTATTATTATATTGCCTTTGATGAAAATTAGTGGTGATCTACTACCATAAGCAATAGCAAATTCACTTAGCTGGGACACCCGGCGATTCCTACGCACTGTAGGCATTTTTAGCAATCACTAAAAGCCTTCTCAATAGGCTACACGAAATTTATCATTTAACTGACACCGTAAATGTACGAAAACTGAATGTTTCTTCATCACCAAACAATACACGCAGCTACCACAAAAGCTTAACAGAAAAACCTGACCATTGTTGTTCATGGCAAGATAACTCGATATGTAAAAAATTCTTGTATTCTAATAAACATACGTAGGTGTTTACATTTTTTTGTCACTTAGTATAGATTTTTATTATGCTTATCTACATCAGCTGTGGCACATTGATACTTAAGTTCATACTTCGCCGTTCTCTACAATGGTCTAAGGTAAGCTGAAACAGATTAATAATGTTACAGACCTCTATCAATTGTACATTAAACCCACAACCAGTCCGTTAAGCTTGGGACGTTTCATTGTGAAGCTAGGTGCAACGCTCCTTAGGTTAGTCGAGTCCCCAACAGAGAGAAACTTTTGCAAATTTTGAGCTCTCTGCTATAGTGGCTGGTGTTTACTCAAAATATTTGTTTAATAAGCAACTGTACATCCCTATTCACAAAATCAGAGAGATGATTTCAAATGGCTTTAACTGAGTCGAACGTTTTCCCATTATGATTATTCCACAGAGCGCAAAACAAAAGGAAATCGGGTGGTTCTAAGTCTACGTCTGAAAGGTACTGCTACTGGGTACTGCATTACATTAAATATGGTTCCATCGCTCATCTGTTAGAAGCATTCTTTTGTGGAGGATGATGAAGACGGGCGTGCCTATGACGGAGCATGCTCGACTGGCTGATTTCCTCCCCTCAACTCTTTACTCACGTTCCCAACCGCGTTTTAGTTCGCCCTCACGAAATGAAAGCCACGGAGCCAGGAGCCAAAAAGCATAAATAAAACATAATCAATATTTATTGCATACATCGCTGGGTTAGCAGATAGTTGGCGGTTGATTGGCATCAAAGACAATTTCCAAAATTGGAGTTTTTTCTGCCGTTTTGGGAGACATGTTCCATCGTAGTCATACTTTCAGATGGTGATGGATTTAAAACTAAAGATAAACTTATTTTGATAATCCGGGGTCATAATACCTTAGTGCCTGGTATCGTGGACTCATTTTCTTTTCTTTAATCCATCATTTTATTAGAGACCTCCTTTGTTTTGCGAACATTTAGACTTACTCTAAGCGGTGACACATGGGTGGGAAGTATTTACAATTATTGAAAGTAGGAGGAAGAAGTCCCTCTGAGATTTTCACTTGTACGACATATGGAATTTGGAATGATTAAATAGTACTAAGTTTTCTCCGTATATTAATTACATGGAAATGAAAATAAGTATAAAAATCAGGAAATTAATTTACAAGTATTTTGTTGAATGTAGCAACTTACCATGAAGTTAATAACTTACATTGGCTGAATCCCGTCAATATATTGTTTTTAATAAACAAATGGCCACCAACCGTCCGCCACCCTAGCGTAGTATGCAAGAAAAATTGATTTATCTTTTGGTTTGCTTGTTTTTTTTTTCCTTTCTAACACGTGAATGCTATTACCCATTTAGGGGAGGCGAACTGAAACGCGGTGCTCTACTGCTTTCAATATGAAACCACTGCATCTCTGGACCCACAGATTATTAGCTACACTAGTTGGACCGTTAGCTGAATGCGGAGTGGTGGATTTTGGGTTAGATTACGGGCAAACTAGTCCAACTTCTTGTCCACAGTTCAGTAGCTACTTACTATAATAGGATAGCTACTTTTGTCTTTATTAGGTGAACTGTATTACCTTTATTTTTTTATTTGAAATAATTGCGTTTAATTTAAGTGGTCTGAAACGATCGCATGAATGATTAACTGTCGGCATTTTTCTTACGACTGATGGATTGATTTTGCTGTTATTAAAATAAACACATCTCTTGGTGCTTACATTTTTAATGGGCTCCTAAAGATATGATTTGTTTGATTTTAATAGATGGTAAGCCGTAAACCCGATAAAATGTTTAAGTAAAACTGTGAAAGAATATTTGCAGATTCATATCTACTACGTTTACTATACATATATAAAGTAGATATATGATACAGCTCCCAAATGAAAAATTGCATGGTGGTCTGGTATATATGTATGACTAGAAGGGGGATAAACTGCTTATTTTTTGGGGCTTTCTCTGGAGAAATTGAGGTGGAGGGCACATCAAGTCGAAGATGTGGCACTCATGTGTACCTACCAGTCAGCAAAAAGGCCATCTTTCAAGCCTAGATAGCATGCATTAGTCTCTAATCAAGGCAAAATACGACAGATCAACACCGTTTTGGATGACAGGGTAATTAGATATTGTTTTCATGTTTGGGCCACCACGTAATGGGCGACGTCAGACAGACTCTAGCATGGGAGCACCTTAGAGATCCGCCGGGTGGTACCTCCACGTTCGACAGTCCGGGGCCGCTTACCGTATACCGACAATCACAACATCCATATGCAAGAGAAAAAAATCTCTTGAGACGGTGTTCGATCAGAGCCTACGACTTCGCCACCGCTATGCCCAACATTTAGGGATCTAGAGAAGGCGTGGGTAGTTTGAGATTATCGACAGGATGGTCAGATATCATAAACTGCATTAAACATTTTTTTTACTTTTTGATAATCGGATGTTCTCTACAAAAAAAGGCGTCAAGTAGGATGACTGTTCATTTCCCACGCAACACGTCATCGCATCGGATTATGTCTGAGGAAGAAAAAATAATGGTCAATTAAACACTCTCTACTATAATTTTATGTACCACTTTGGGGATTCTTAGGATTCGCCCCCTCCCCTCCTCAGAAAATTTGCTACCTCCAGCTCATCCAAAAGTTTTAGAATCGGGTACACTTTCACAAAAAGTTATCTTTTCTCTCCCCTTCCGTAAGAAAATTGCTGCGGGCACCCGTGAGCGTTGCTATGATCAACTAAGCCGCTTGTCAGTCGCGACTCTCGTATTACATGAAGGGACGCGTCCATTAAAAATATATCTCTATGATTCTAAGTTTGAAAAGCAAATGTATGTAGATTCTATGATGTGTGAAACATGTCTAGTATATGCGTAAATTTGCCGGGGTTTGAGCGTACAAATAATCTAACGTCAAAAATTGAGATATATCCTCCCCCCCCCCCCCTACAAGTCCCAACCGTTGCAAAAATCTGTCTCTGAAAATGATCAGGAGCCTCCGGTACGCCAAAAAAACAAGTTTTCGTTTTTACCTCTGGCGACGGCCGATTTTCAAAAACTATAAAGATTTTTCGTCATTGGCACAGTAGTCACCTTGTGTGAAAAAAAGAAGTAGAGGACAAACCGACGGAGATGAGTGCCATGGTTCTTCGTGATGTATATGCCATATATCTGTACCATCAATTTCCAGAAATTTTCGCGATTACAATACCGCTACTACACTGAGAATGAAAACATCACCTATACCACAGTATATCACAGTTATGTTAATTAGGAAGAAAAACAAGTGTGCCTGTCATCTTGCATTGCATTTTATTTATTAGCATTCGTGTTTCAAATGACATGGAACAACAAACAGTATTAGGGATAAACGTCAAAGGAAAAACGCAGGTAATTAATGCAGTGTGTCATACCGAATTACTGGTGATATTTTTGTCTATCCTGTTTGTTTTCCGAACTCGATCTGATGAACACATTTTCCACAATGGAGTTTTTTTATAGTT
The DNA here is from genome assembly GCA_963669975.1 of Acanthoscelides obtectus. Taxonomy (NCBI): domain Eukaryota; kingdom Metazoa; phylum Arthropoda; class Insecta; order Coleoptera; family Chrysomelidae; genus Acanthoscelides; species Acanthoscelides obtectus. The sequence continues at coordinate 66,735,030 of CAVLJG010000005.1, forward strand.
CTAATTATTGTTGCATAGCCAATCAGTCACTATTAATTTTTATTTTCTGGCAATTTTCTCCAACACTGGCCATACTTCATAAGTCAAATACAATTAGTTGTTTCACGCGTACTTGAAATAATCCAAGATTCTAAAATTATTTTGTAATTACAAAGTAAAAGGAAAATGTCCAGACGTGGATATTGTCTTTTCTCATTATTATATGGTGAGTGAATAGATAAGGTATCTTATGAAATTGCCTATTACTACAACTCCTGTAGGTGTCTCCCCCTTAAGATGAAGTGGGGGTAGTCATAATAATTTTAAAATTTTTATATGTATTTAAACTATTTTTGTTGTTACATGGACTCTGAAGGTCAATTCAAACGTCCTGTTGTACACTTTTCTGTGATTGTTTCCTGCAATAACAAATATAGGTATCATTTTGTAGGTGGAGACGGTCAGATAACTTCTTCCGCAGACTATTTTGAGTTTTTCAAGCGATTATACCCACTTGTTTGCTTTCGGTTCATTTGTCTCCAGGACTACTAGACTTAAATCGCACTGATGAGTTCCTAATGACCACGAAACATCGCTGTCTGCTATTTGTAGTGGTTTTAGAGACGGAAAGCAAACATGTCAATTCCAACCATTTCTATTTATGTATATATGTAAGGAAAGCCATTGTTGATCTGCTCTGTGGATATTCTGGCTGCTAGGTGGCTCCACAACTTTGGTGGTGCGTCATCCATCTATGCATTGCGCGGAACTTCGAGCAGTTATGAGACAGAGGCGTAGTGATCTTCTGTCATCTTCATCATATGGGATGAGTATGGAGATCAGCTTGGCAAACCATTGGTAGGCGAAGGTCGTTACATTTTCACCTGCTTCCGCAGTGTTTTCATCCCTTACAATCTGCCTTCACGTGCCTATGCTACATAGTTTTGGAAATATTTCGGATTACGGTATGTACTTTTAGGAGAATTAAGCCATTCAAGATCTTTAACAGATCTGGGGTCCAACCAAGATGGCTATTTAAACTCTAGTGAATTACTTTAGATTATGTCGACGCAATTTGAGCAGAACAAAATTCGTGCAAATACTACGAACACTCTGCACATGACAAGGTCAGATATAATGGATGTACTTGGTAATACGGCGCGTCAAGATTATCTAGAAGAAAATTTTCTTAGTAAGCAAGTTAACTTCCCTATTGAATCCAGTAACTTACCAAGCTGCCAATTGTGCCTGAATTTATAACAAAACTGAGAATCAGTAGCAGCATGCTTGCCAAATATCAACGACAGCAATGCCGGCCGACGCGAAGCTCTAGTATAAAGTCCGTCTGTATGTCGGTGAGCAAGCGAGATGAGTGTGTGCAATTTGTCAAATGGTAATTAGACCAAAACGTCACCGGCAGCACGGCTTGCACGCCACTATTACAAACACAGACGCAACATAATTCGTCGTCTTGCTAACTTTCGGAAGAGATCTCTCGCATCATTTGTTTGTTGGAAATACCAGATTATTACATAAAAGCTTCTTGTTTGGAAGTAGCGCTGCCGCCTACATGCTAATAATCAATCCTCTCACAAAGTTGGAGCTAGATGCTTTTAGATTGGTATCTCGCGATCATTGGTATGAGTAGGTTGACTATGTTTCAACCAACTCATCGTCAAACTTGCTTCAGTCAAGCTAATAATTTTTCAGTAATTGCAAGCACACATCGATTTTAGAAGCTTGCTTTTAACATTCTGTTGGGGCTACTTATTCCTAGATACATATTTACACCAGAATTTGTAGCCCATTTGTTTGAATTTTTCTTCGAACTTGGCTTTTCGTCTCAAAAAGGGGCAGTCCCATCCACAGATGATACCTATTAAGTGGTCCTTATGTAGCTTATACCATCCCTAGAAAAACCAGCATATCTACCAATAGGTGAAAATCAAAGTTAAAGTATCATCGAAGTAGGCAGCTAAGTTTGACACAGGGGTTAAAAATCAGCTTCAACAGAGAGACGCCACCTGAACATAGCCCATAAGTTTACAGAGACTTTATGTGTGAAGGGTTGCGTTCACAATTTCAGCACTCACATTTTGAAATTATTAACCCCATTCGAATACGGCAGAACTGGAATTCTTAGTATATCCTTGCCTTTCTCATTATGTTCACTTCCCTCGCCGCTAGCTGGAGAGTATTGTAATCACGAATTTGGAAAACGAGATATCATCACGAAAAACCGTGTCAGTCATTTCTGTTGGTCTTATGGCTGTCGATCCGTCTATCCGCTAAACCTTGGCCCGTCTATAACTTGAAAAGTATCGCTCATATTTTGATGACATTTCCACATTAGGTTACTACTAGGCCAAGGTCGAAAATGCTTTATGGTTTTTCGAAAAAAAAGATTTAAAGAATAAGAATCCCAGAATCTTTGTTCTTTGATGTTTCGGAGGCTCCTGATCATTTTCGAAAATATTCAGAGGTTAAAAATTGGAGCTTTCGGCGGGTGGGCTCTATGCACCTGGTGCATATTTTACACATCATAGATTTCCCCATACAAAACAAATATTAACATACCCGTCATATGTCAGCCTCGGTCGTTCATGCACCAAGCCTCTTCTGTGCCTGACTACGCCGATAGTGCTCTCGATCTTGAGTTATAGTATCTGAACTGGGGCTTATGGCATAGTGACTAGTGTAGTTCAACATCGTTGCTAGATGGCCCATACGTTAGGTAGGGCAGGGAAAATTCTAACGTTATCAAATGGGTGGGAATAATGAACTAATTATATACGAATGTTTGGCTGACTTTATCCATGTAACATCTTTGTTATACATGTCAGCAGCTACCTTTTTCCTCCGAATTTAATCCATTATGAACCAACTAGCAGCCTTGCGTGGTAAGTGGAGAGTCAACTTATTCGACACATTTTTGTTGCTACCGAAACCAAACCAAGTGCGCTATTTCCATGCAAATTTGGGAAAGGCTAACATGGTTATTGTTGATAACGATTACTTTGATATCCAACATCTTGCGAGGCTATTACAGATAAATTCCACCCTCCTCCTCTAAAAACTTTTTTTTGATGTAGGTACTCATTGTATGACTTGTTTAACCTTTAGCTATGTACGTGTGGTCTCACAGACCCCACGCAGTTTGTTCGCTAATAATATACATATACAATAGTAACATATATTTACATTACATTTTTTGTTTTTATTTTGGGAAATAGATTTTGTTTATATATATTTCTTTAGATCTGCTACGTCTGAATAATAATAGAAACAATACCCATCAGGATTTCATTATTGATTTGACCTTGAAATGTAGCCATCGGTGAGATCACGTGTCCATGGAAGTGTGACAAAAACAGAACGTCCAGAGCTAAATATTATTGCTTAAATCTGATTAATTTTATTTTTAATTATCAGGCCCGTCACTTACATTACAATGTGTGACCAACATGGAAAGGTCAGTGAGTTCATCTAATGTTTGACTGTGAAGCATTCACCCTGAACAACAATGATTCTGCTCATAATTATAAGGCTGCTTCCTGTATTCGGTAGGAACATTTTGGTGACGGGTGATCTTTAGGTCCACCTTCCAACAAGGTGACACATTTATAGCAGGGAAAGTAAAAACAGTAAGAACTTGAATCTTCATGTCCCATATGCATAAAAACTTTTCTCTCAATTTTTAGCGTTCACCTTCATAGGTTCCCACAGGTGGGAGAGGGGGCATGGGACCTGTAACCTTCTCTGAGAATCCGGCTAGCTCTCAACATTCGCATATTTAGCAGATTTTTATGTACAAATATGAGGATTTTTGGGATATGCCTTGTTTGGAATTTGCCGAAAAAAAGTTGCATCTCTGCGATGATTGCACCTCCTTCCTTTACGATTTAAGTTCTATATTAGGACATCCTGCATTATTTGATTTGGCTAGGCGCCCTTAGGCTGTAACCTACTGTCTCGAATTTCGTTATTTGAGCTTCTTCAGCTAATTATACACTTGTTACCGAATCAAACAAAGGAACATGGGCGAGAAAAAGATCGCTAGAAAAACATTGTCGATTCAGAAAATCAATTTCTTTGTTAACACCGGCAGGCCAGATTCACGTCCCTCAATTAGCTAATTATGTTTTCAAAACATAGTCGGTGTGGGCTGTGTTTTCTGGCCAATTAAACAGATACACATTAATTACAGCCGCGGGAAAGACGCTGAGAGAGAGAGAGAGCGATAAGAATGAAGAGATATCGCTTGGTCGGAAAAAATAAGGGAACAATGAATGGCAGTAGAGTAGGTGTTTCATTAATTGGAAGTATGCACGATCGATTAAGGAGACTGTATACATTATGTATACATTAAATACTGAGAAATAAAGCAGAAATAGATCAACGATAATCTCAAACTTCATCGAAAATATTTCATTGTTATCATTTTACGTGCCTATGCTATGAAATGTTTGGTTTAACAAACCCATAGGGGCTCATGCGATCTTTTGAATTACATATTATTGTGACAATACCACTGTTGGCGCCATCTGTTGGCCGATCTCTGCTTTTACGCGAATCACAACCCCACAAGCCGCTTGGCGGCGTCTCTGAGGACTGTGGCAGTGACTCACCTTCTAGATCGACGCGACGTGACCTCCAATATTCTAGATGCCGCTTTGTGGTTCACCAGACCTTTCTCCAAGCAGCAATGAGGAACTATATATAACTCGGCGACCGGGAGGCATTTTAACACTATGGTATAGGATTCGGCACCAGCCTTAATTTTATTGGTCAATTTCAATTTATTCAACCAATAACAAGCCGGGTGCCGAAATCACTACCGGAATGTTAAACAGTGCTGAGCATGGGGTCAGAATGTTATCAATTTAAATTTAAATTTACTTACCTTCCGCTAAAAATACGTAAGATAATAATCAACGAACGTTGTTTCCTATTACGATATTTAATGATTTTAAAATTAATAATTTGGTTTAGCAATAAGAAAAATTACATGAAAAATTTATATACAGGGTGACTTTGAAGTTGAGTCATTAATTTTCAGATAATGATTGTAGAAGGAAGATAAACCAAAATATGTGTGTAAAAATAAAAAAAAATAAAAAAAAATGTTACCTTGTTTAATAAAGTATCCTCCCGACAAGTATTTCAGTGCGGACCTGTATTTGATCGTGCGGTCTTGGAGCACCGGCATGTTCTCACCTGTGAGGTCTTAAAAGTCACCTGATTCACGAGCCCTTTGTACTACATTAACAAAGGCACGAGGGGTTGGTTGCACTTGATTGGGAAACCGATTCGCATAAATCCGTGATGCATCCGGCAGCATTTTGTAAAGACTGCCCCCCCGTAAATAAGAATCATGTCCACGAGTTCAGCATTTTCGTAAACATGTGCCATTTTTCATTTCGTTTGAGTCACGCAACAAACATCACTATTCACCCACGCGTTACCGACTGACGAAAAACAACGTGATAAACGTTTCAAATTATTTCGCTTTTTTGTTTCCGATGCGATGAACCGATATCCGTTGTTGCTAAACACATAATATTATTATTGAGACAGGGCGGTACTCAAACTTCTAAAGGGCTATAACTTTGTTACTTTAATTTTACCAGAAAAATGTTAAAGGAAAAAAACATTTCTTTTGATCAGATCTACTCACTGTTAAAATAAATGACTCAACTTCGAAGTCACCCTGTATATTTATATAGGTGAAAAATTAAAGCTTCCGCCTTTTGTTGGGTACTTGGGTACAAAAAATGGTGAGTATGTGCAATCATCAAGTGGCTTCACGATGTAATTTTTTAAAAATTTTTTAATCTGTTTTTAACTTGTTCTTGTCATACAGCTGTGTGTATTTTATATAATTTTGACCATTGTACCATTTATCCAGCTTTCACAACATCCTCACATACTACTGTAAGTTAAGTTAATTTAAATTCATTTCACACTATTGTTGCTACTGTTATCAATGTAATTGCAGCTCCTGATGATGATGGCAAAGTCCATTGAAAGCTAGAGAGAATAAAAAAAGTATAAACAGTCCTCTTTGCTTAAATTTTTGTCGAAGTACCCAACAAAAGGCGGAAGCTTTAATTTTTCACCTAACTGGTGTAGACGACAATGACCACGTCTCAAGTTATATATATATATATATATATATATATATATTAGTAGAAGCAGTTTATTGATAACATTCTGACACTGTTTTCAGCACTGTTTAACATTCCGGTAGTGATTTCGGCACCCAGCTTGTTATTAGTTAAATAAATTGAAATTGACCAATAAAATTAAGGCTGGTGCCGAACATATACCATAGTGTTAAAATGCGACCGGGAGATGGAAGGAGAGTACTGAATGCGGTAGAGTAGCAGAGCGGAGTGGAGTATAGTGCAGTCAATGGCGACATATGAATTAGTCAGACATAAATAGTGGTGTAGATAAATGTTCCGTCAAGTTAAATAAATTAGTGCATTTCTTTTTGTGGAATCCAGTGTTTTAATCCACAGCCAAAAAAACCCAGAAAAACGCTACATTATTTTAGCATTCAAAGATGTAATAAATTTAGACATATTTTCAAACTTGCTGGATCCAAAAAATATTCCTGATAACTTAAATGATCAGAAATATAAGATGCGTATGAAAAAGTACATATATATTTTTTCATAACTATTGACATATCAAAAAGCACCCTAATAAAGATCATAGTTTAAAAAATGTTATATTTCAGGTTATGGTGTATTTTTTATCACCCCATAGGCAATTTAAAAAGGAGTAAATAGTAATTAATGCGCTTTTCGCGATCATCCATAGCTATGTAGATGCTGAGCACCTCAATTTTCGAAAAAAGAACTGCTCAATGAATTTTCCCCTAAAATGCTCTAAAATTATGGAAAAAACTTGAGGAGCAAACCGAAACCATTAACCTTTGTATATAAAATTTCTGGATTCACCGGAAACTTATGTAGAATTTGAAAAATTGCAAAATGTTTCAATATTGTTTGATTTGTTAATGATAGTGAAAGCAGGAAATAATAAATCAATCTACGTGTTTTCGTGAAACCAATAGAATAAATTTATTCAAAGCAATTGTTGTAACATTTTTGCCACGGCAATGTCGGTTAACGTCAATGCAAAAAATATTGAAGCAAAAAACATTCCTAGGTATGTGCTGAATGGTACAAATATAGGTAAGTGATCAGATACGAGATTCATGTAACGAAAAACAAACATGGTACATATCAAAAAAGCATTAGATATATATTTACAAACAAAATTTTTCATTATAAAAACCATTTTGACCTTCCAAAGATACATACAAATTCTGCTATCCTATAGGGCACTCGTTTGAATATTTTAATTATCTTCTACAGGCACTCACAGTAGTTCAGTCAGACGTTTAGGTAATGAGTTGTAAAGTTTATTTCCGCATGTGATTATGTATATGAGATTGTATCGAGAAAATATAGGTCACGTTGTTCCAAAACGGGGTAAAAATTCAAGAATTGAATTTTTTGATTATTTTGTCTTATGACGATTTCAGAAACACCACTTCGTTCCGAAGATACAGTTGATAAAAAGAATGAGGAAAGAATTTACAAAAACCAATCGAATGCTCACCCACAGCTAAAAAAACAAATATGCTTGAAATAACACTCTTCACGACGACATTCCGGCCTACGCGGTGGCCTTTTTCAAGTACAAATGATAATTATAAGATAAACATGGACGATTCTAAATTTGCCATCTTTCAAAATGGCGGAATAACAGGCTGTCAAAATTGAGCGTGTTTAAGCACTGGACCGTTTGTAACTAAAAGATGACCGGTCTTGGCCTCTTTTTAGACGCAATTTTCTACATTGTAGCATTTTCAGCTAGAGTGAACCATCGTCAAAAGAAGATTATAGATATTATGACGTTTTGATGATTTATTGTTGAATTACAAGCGATTCAATTTACAAACATGCTCAATTTTTCCAGTTCGCTATTTTAAAAGGCTGAATTTACATTATCCCCCGTTCCCTTTGAAACAACATCCCATCACGGTGCACACCCACCATCTAGAAACATTAAACTGTCACAATTATGTTAGAGTTTATTGTTTATTAGCTTCAAATTTCAGCTTTCTAACTTAATCATTTCAGAAAAATACGTGTAGTGATGAGGCTTTTTAAAGCGGATTGTAATTATAATGATGACCTTTTTCGAGTACACCAATGCTACTTCTTGGTGAGTTATCCAAGACGATCCTATTGAAAAAGAGAATTCTTTCTGAAAGTTCTGGTCGCTGGGGCCCGTTTTTTGTTTCGTGTTTCAAATCACGAATAAACATGCGCAACTATCTTGAAACTCAAGTATAGGATTGCATTTGTTGGTCCCTTAATGTATGAACCTCTTAATGTTTAGACGAGAAAGAACAAACAACAGATTAATAATATCATTTGCTGGAACATAAATAAGGCAATTTATAATCATCGCCACACAATATTTAACCGGTGTGATTAACAGTGTGATAATTGTTTTATTATGATTGACAGTCACGTAAAGGCGTGAAACCGCTGAACGATATGTCATCACTTTTCTATACATTATTCTTCGGAAAATGGCATTGATTTTTATGACTCGCAGCATTATCAGTCTGAAAATAGGGAAGAAACTTTGAATCATATTAATGCGCTATGGTACCGCCATGAATGCAGAGCCAAAATCTTTCACTAAATTGCTTCAAAAAGCTTCATTCACGTTTTCAAGCTCAGTGATAATAAATATGATACCCATTTGGCAATAATCAAAACGGCGTATCCAATATGGCGCACACGTTTTCATAAAAAAATTTGGATTACGCTGAAATTTGAGCTTTATATGTTTTGAAGTTATTTTACCAATAATTGTATTACATCGCATTATTGTCAAAATTGCATTTAGCTGCAGCCATACTTCTTAAATGGGTGTCTGATGAACGTGCTACTATTCGAAATATATTTAAACTCTTTTTGAACTAGTTCATTATGAATCATAGAAAAATTACCAAAGGCATATCGTTGTCTTATCGTGTCCTGTGTCGATAGGCAACTAATACAATGCCATAAATATCATAATTATACATACCGACTCTGCAATCCATTTCTGTTGTACAGTAGTTGGTACGCTGGGTACGCTTAAAATTAGATTAGATTAAAGCTTTTTTTTGTCCGTGTCACAAAATTCATCCTCAGTTTAAGTCGTTAGAGTATTGCCAATTCTAGGTATCTTGCAGGATCTTCAAACGAACTCGGGAGCACCCTTCCCCATAATACGGCCCTGTCGTACAATCCGTTCTTCTGACATCTAGTGCCTATAAACTACCTCGCTGCTAAATTATTTCCAGAAGGAAAACAAAGGACTTTCGAACAATCTTGTAAATGCCCTTATCCCCCTTAATTTCGGTCTTGTCGCAAAATCCGTTCTGTTCGAGATAAATCTCAATACACTCAACAACTTGAAAAGTGATAAGGTAGCCAATAGAAATATTCAATCTCCTGCTTCCCTACCTTAAGGATACAACTTCTGGAATTATTTATTAATATTCTTTATTTTAGACAAAACATATGTCCTACTTCTAGACTGAAATAAATTGAAATATTCTAGGTCCTTGAGCCTCAAGAGTATCATCCCCACTTCACCCTTTAGGGGTGGAATTTCCAAATTTTCCTTGTAAGTAGCCCTTCTACAATATATCAAATAATCAAATATACAAAACCCCTATTTGTATCTCTAACTTAGTAGAATAGTAGCCCTTTGAGTTTTATTTTCGCAAAAAAAGGTAGCCTAGGTCCATCTCCCAGGTCTAATGGATATTTATGCAAAAATTAGTCAAAATCAGTTCAGAAGTTTTGGCGCAAAAACAGAACATACATTATATACAAACATACACAATTTCGCATTTATAATAATAATGCAAAGTCACTTTTTACATATCCTTACTCATGTCGGTCGGGCCAGCGACTGAGAGCTTCTGCGGCAGACGCGTCATATCAAATTCCATTAAGCGGTTTGGGCTGTAGCCCGTGAAATAGATATTTCAAAGTTGTTTCTCGGGATAAAAACTAACCTATGTGCTATTCTAGACTGTAATCTATAACTGTACACTGTACCAAATTGCATCTAGATCCGTTCAGCCATTTTGGCGATATTAAGTAACAAACATCGACAGTTTTTCATTTATAATATTATATTTAGTAGGGAGTAGGGATAATTATTGATTAAATTTCTGAGTTGACCAAGATCAATATACATGAGGAAAACCTCTTCTGGTAGAGTTTTGCACAACCCCGCTACCCCTATTAACAAAGATCTAAAGGGATAGGTATTATGAATAAGGGCTCAGGTGAGCAAACTTCCTCAGCATATCAGCAGAAGAAGTCCAGACATGGGAATAGTCAACACCAATCCAAACCTTGTTATAGGACGCGGAGGTTAGAAAGTGAAAAACTTCCTAACTCTAAGCAGATATCCCGACTTCTTTCCAGCTGCTCTGATCGACAAAAGTGGGTGACGAGATTGTGGAGCAATCTAGATGAAGCTGCTTTTTCCAGTTCTACTAGCCTTAGGGTCGTATGATCTCTTTTTGAATCGAATGAAATTTCAGGCTGATATAACAAATGACATAAATCAGAAGCATGAACAATTTGATGCAAATATATGTTTGTAACATAACCTCAAAATAGGGCGCTGACACGGAACAGTAGAAAACTGTGAAAATCAAGAAGGCCATAAAAGCGACCAACAATTGTAGGACACCTTTATGACCTCTTTGATTTTCATAGCTTTTCTCTCCTTCAGAAAAGCTGGGGTATCTCTAGATGTATACTGCTCCATGTCAGCGTCAGCGCTCTCCTATTGTGAGGTTGTTTTCTTTTTACATTGTAAGAAATTTCAGGCTGATATAACAGATGATATAAATCAAAAGCATGAACAATTTGATGCAAATATATATTTGTAACATAACCTCAAAGTAGAGTTCTAACACGGAACAGTAGAAAACTATGAAAATCCAGGAGGCCATAAAGGCGTCTTTCAATTATTGTAGCAACGACTGACGATACGACCCTTAATATTTTAACAAAGTTTCTTTGGTATTTAGATTTCTGCCTGCGCGGCTGCTTCGGTGTAAAAAAATCACATAGTAATAGGACGGATGAACATTTTAGAATTAAAAATATATGAGGAATGTAGAAAGAATAAAACTTTTGAAAAAAAAATAGTTCTTCTCAAATCTAGAGTCTGTTGGTTTGAAAGGGCTATGACGAAACAAAATGCTGATTCAGCGCTGACCATTGTGCCAAGGACACCATGCCAGTATTATAAACACTACTTACTCTATTGACAGTTCTGGCACAGTAGAGACTTATTGACTGACGCATTAAGTGAGCCACACAGTGTTTAGGCATAATCTGCGGCAGCTAATTTAGGTAGATATAAATGAATAATGTGTAAATGTTAAAAATATCAACACATTGAAACGTGTATGGTTAAGTATTACTACAAAATGAATATGATCGTTGGGTGGCGAATCTTATAGCGCATGTTCAATTACGAGATTAGTTAGATGTCACCTTCATGCAGATATATCGCGAATAAACAGCAAAATTATGATTTCGACTAATCACATAATAAATAGTCATTTCCATATTGAGAATATTCAATTAACATCTGCGCCATAAACTACATTCTCCTTATGTCTCATAGATCAACAGTTGTGGAAGAAAATCATTTTCCAGTGAAAAATATACAATAAATATTTATAAATTCACATTATACAAAGACAATTCTAAGACAGGCTATAATCAAGTTAATGGTAACAACAGAATAAGTGGCGTAATAAAATTATACATCGCAGAGATTAGAGAATAAATACGCTGATGCATGTATCAATATTAAACTTGAAGCCTCATTTTATAAGCATAAAAGTTTACAAAAAAGTGTCACTAGAGATCAAAAAAATTGAGTCACATTACTTATTATGTGTTACTGTTTGCGCATGGATTATAATACTTTCTGTGAATCTGGAAAAAAATACAAGACAGCTATTTGAGCATTAAAGGCACTAAAAAGAGATTGATAAAAGCATCGTCTAATTTTGTGGATTTAGCGGTATTTCTTATATTTTCTGACGAACAGTTTCAGCTCAGCTAACATCTAATATTTCATAGATAGAAATTAAGTCATATCCACAACAAGAAAAACAATTTTTATATGTCATTCTGTGAATCAAAAGGCTTAATTCCGTAAGCGCAAATATGTTGTAAGACAAGTAGTTCCATCAGAAGAAAACGTCATGAAACAATTACCAACAACTAATTAAGTCGATTCCTGGAATAACATTTCGCTTCTTGTTGATCATTGGAATGCTGATGGGAAGCTAGAATCGATGAAGGACGAAGTGAAGAAAGCTTTTTACCATCGTTACGAATAAAGTTGCCTTCTCACGAAGCTTGGCACGCTAGAGTAATGCTCGAAACCGTGCCACGCTGTCTTTTTCGCAGCTTAAGATGCACTGCTCTAGGAGGTCATGGGCACATAAGCTGTTTTTAATATTAGCAGTTAAAGTAATATCAATAATAATTTACCGTCCGCAAACCAGTGTTCTCTTGCATCGTGTATAACTAGAAACGTATATCATTTATCAATTTGTTCATTAAAGCCAGACTTGTACTGACTACCATTTTACCGACGATGCACTCTTTTATCCAAGAAACGATGTATTCAGGGTTGCTAAATCCAAACGAAAGCAGCAACTATAAAATTTCCTCTGACAACATCTAAGATGCATTTGACCCGATTGTTGTTAATAAGACCTGCTTATAATGTTTTAAAAGTTGAGTCATTCATTTTAACTGCTTATAGGACTCGTCAAAAGGCGTTGATATACCAAAGATCGCCTATATAACAAATCATTTTCAACATAGATTTTCATTAAATGTTTGGGCTGGCGTGGTCAATTGGACCCTAATTTTGTACCCCTCGACTGACCGGTGAAATTTATTTGGATTTTCTTCGATACAGTCTGCCACAATTATTAGAAGGTGTTCCTCTAAATGTGAGACAGAATATGTGGTTCCTAAATGATGGAGCTCCACCACATTTAAGAGCGGAAGTTCATGAACATCTAAATAATGAGTTTCCGAATAGATGGATAGAGCGCAATGGACCCATTTCATGGCCTGTTCGCTCCCCGGATTCAACGCTTTTTTTCTGCGGAGCTATTTGAAAGAGTTGGGAAGAGGTGAGATGATGGAGGAGTAAATACTCTGGAAGAACTTCAACAGCGCACTAAAAATGCTTGTGATTCAATTATTCGTGGACACCAGGATTTTATTTTCGAAGCTTGTTACGAGTCGTGGATTCGCCGATCAAGATTTTGTGTTAATCGAACAAATATGGACAATTTTGTACCGTTTTTGTAAAAACGGTATCCATTTAACTTGATAATGATTTTTCTTAAGTAATTTTTAATAATGTAAACTAGCTCTCCTATTATGCAAGTTTTATTAGCCGATTTTTGGTATATCAACTACTTTTAACGAGTCCTATAAGCCGTTAAAGTAAATGACTTAACTTTGAAAACACCCTGTACCTATTAAAAGTTGAAATAAGACCTGAACAAGAATACTCCTCTCATCTCTGGTGGAACTCCTGTCTTAACACTAACTACACTGCCTCACAGTTAAACGGGTTATTATATAAAACTGCAAATTCAAACGACGTTCTGACTTTACTGAGCTACGAATATACCGCTTTATCCAGATATTTGGCTCGAAATCCCTTCCTAAATATTACAATACTAATTCGATGCTTGTAAGTTTAAGATACCATTTTATTCACAAATTACCATCTTTAGAGTCTTGTAGTAGTAAGATGGCGCACCAGACATTTGAGGATTTTAAACTCACAGTAATGCTTTCTTGAGGAACGTTCAGGAGATGATTTACCATTTGCACATCAGAGTAGGCTGCAACAGTTATCACAGGTTTAAAAAAATTTCAGAATTTCCATAATTAACAAAACTTTTGAGTTATTCCAAATTTAGATGATTTTGAAAGTGTATAATTCCGAAAGTAATTAAAATTTTGAATATATGGAAATTTTCTTAAAACTGCAAAATTTTAAAACTTGTGATGAGAACTGTTACAGCATATGTAAAACCCAAATATTGAGATCTCAAACGGCACTTAATCGTCACGCAACGTATAGAAATGTGACCCTCAGACGTGTAATCTCTCGTTTTGGGACCTAAAAGCTAATAAGCTGTCATCTTACAAGTTGTGCGAATACCTGTTTTCAAAACAAAATGAATGGATGATCACCGAGACGTGTGATTTACAACTTTATGAGAATAGAAATTATTTATAAAACCTGTAAGTTACACACACCTAGCTAATTACCTTTTCGGGTCCTACACAGGAGATTACATGATTTAATTTGCTATTAAAAGGAAACCGACAGCATTCTAACGTCTGTACACTGCGAACCACACCTTAATATTTCACCTTTTTCACCCTCTGACTGTTGACGCAATGCATGATGTTTGTGTTGAGGAATTATCAACTATATTAGATGACTTAATATTAGATCCTTAGATAAAGTGGCACATTTGTAGCACGAAAACTAAAGTCAGGAAGAAACTTTCAGACTGTTAGTACGCTAATTCTGACGCGCAGTCATTACTAGACAATATACTTGTATTGATCGACCAGCCAAAGATTGCTAGGGACGAAAGGGGGAAATGCGATGAAAAAACCTTACCATTAGACGATTTTATATGGAGTCATAGGCGGAGATCGGAGAGACTTGAATTATTAATTGAATTTATATTTTATTACAACTGGTAGTATTAATATTTTTTTGCGATTCATAATGACGTGATACCAAACATACATTATAAGAAATAAATATACACAAACACTGAATATTGAGAACAAAATAAATATATTTTTTAGGCAACAAGTAATATTCCTATGTACGCATTATGATTGAACAGCAAAACAAATTATGCATTCTTCTAAAATAGAATACAACAAGTCAAAAATATCTGACTGAATAGAAAAATATAGGAAAACAAAAAGTAATTTCTTGATGAAATAACCCATAAACAACACATAGAATTAGACTTTCTACTGAGATACTAAAAGCCACAAACCAATAGTATAATAAATGAATATCTAAAAATTCTAAAAGGTAGCCAATCTAGTATAGTTTCAATCCTGATTAGAGTCATGATCACTGTCTGAGGAACTGTCATTGCTATCACTTTCACCTCCTATGTTGATTATTATTTCTTCCTGTATTTCTTGAATGAGACTGTCTTTTTCCCAATATTCATCTTCAATTTTTATAACATGTCCAATAACCTTTTGCCAGTCACTGGCACTTACTGAAGCGATGGCCTTATTAGAAATTTCATCTAGTTTTTTTATAGTAAATTCGCCGCTTGTATTATGGCTTCTAATGAAAAATTTTACTTGTGCCCAAATCATCTCTATGGGATTAAACTGACACATATAGGGTGGCGTTCGAAGTGGGGTGTGTCCGAAACTTCTTATTAAATTATCTATCTTATAATTTTTCTCATCAGATGGTGGCCTATGTAGACAAGCTATTTCATAAAGCTCCATTTTTTTAGCATTAGGATCATGCTCTATACCTTTTTTGCTCAACCACGTGATGATGTCTCTTTTTAGAGAAGATCTAGTTGGAGGCTTGTCTTCCAAAGCTGAATGGTAAGGTGCATTATCCATTATTATAATACTATTAGGAGGAATGTTAGGAAATAGTTTTTCAGTAAGCCACTTCGTGAAATTTTCTTGGTTCATTTGACCGTGATAATCACCAGTGGCACAGCCAGCCTTGAAAATGAGACAGGCTCCAGGAACAAAACCATCTTGCGAACCCGCATGAACAATTATAAGTCGTCCTGGAAATGAATAAATAGCCTCATTTTAGTGTTATTTTAAGTTTGCCAACACCTTTTTGAATCACTATGTATAAAAAACATATTTTTGAGAAAAAAATACTTGCAAGGGATTATGTATTCAATTAGACAAATTAAATGAGCACTTATTAAGAATATTCCAAAATTGAGAAAAATGTATAATAAGCAAAATCGAGGTGAAAGAAACTTTATTACCTGTAGAACTTATATTGCTCAGGACACCCATAATTTCTTCGCTTTGCCAGCATTTCTTGAAAGTGAGGTCATTATCAACCCAAGTTTCGTCCAAATAAATAATATGCCTTCCTTCTTCCCGGAACTTTTTAATAGACCTAAGATACTTGTATCGCCAATGTAAAATACTGGGTCTTTCCATTAGTAATTTCCTTTTGTTGTGGCATTTACGCCAGTAAAATCCTTTTGCTTTTAAAAGCAGCCTCAACGATTCTTTACCAAATGGAAATTCCATTTCTTCCTTCAGTTTGATTAGAAGTTTACTACAAGTAGGTACCACTTTAAAATCACAGTAAAATTTTTCTATCATTCTCCGAATAATGGAAAAATCGACTCCATCAATTTTTTGGATCACAGAAGGGCGTGATCTCTTTTTTCCGGGAGAAGCTAAAGGCTGTGTGGAGGTTGCATTTTGCCTGTCTTTATCTTCTTTTCTAATTTTACTTATAGTTCGTTCACTAACACCCGTATAATATGCCGCCCTTGCATTTCTAGCTACCAGTGGATAAACGAAAGTATTGTTAGCCGCTTCTGCATCGCAAGCACGTATCACGTTTGCTATTATTTCCCTTGCCTGGCTGTGAATAACTTTCCCATGCTTGAATTCCATTATCACCACTAAACAGTAAATTATATTTTCAAAGTATTTGCCAACTGCCTACGCCTATGGGAGTAGGTTTATAAATGACCGTGCCATCGGCACGTTATTCTAGTTTCAGATAAGATAAGAGTTTTGGACCAATCAGCGACCGGATGTTTACCTGCGGCCTGGGTTTTCCAGCTACATTGCCAAATTCAGCGGAACAATTCTATATCTTAAATATGTTAATATGTATGGACCGCATTTTATGTAGAACATCTGACAACTTCGCAATTTTTTGTCCGCATTCTTTCGGCTTGCAATCTTTCGCTGGTCCAACATTATACGTGTGTGGATAGCTTAAAGGTTTTTGTCGTTACGCCGCATCGTTACCATCAGTACGATGTATGTAAGCATGGCCGGAAAATCGCCAGCGATGTAATAAAACTCCAAATTACTGTAATTTTATTAGCATGTATTTACTTATACGGCAAGACGCACTATCAGATAAGACGCTAAATTACTGGTTTGAAAATGCATAATCGTTTAATCTATATTAGATACTATGTTGCATAAGACCATGAGCCTTTCGCGCTTTACACGTTTACTGCATCTTCATACATTTGATACAATAGAGAAAATAAAAAATATCAATAGAAATGTGTGAAGAATTCTAGGAATAACGCGAGCGAAAGGTCACTGCAGTGTTTTAAATTTATCTAAAGATAATTTTAATTATATAACAGAAGTTAAAAGCTACTCGAGATGAATCTTAATACACAAATTTACATCAGTAACCTCACTCTTACTTACGACAAAATATCTGGGAATTAGGTTATAATCCACATGTGATATTAAGCAGAATCTAAATTTTCCGCTATTTTTTTGTCTGACAAAAGCACATGCTGCTGGATCAGACTATATAATATCATTTCTAATAGCTTTCCGGAGGCTTTTCAGTAAAAATTGGTATTCTGGCTTGGAAGATTTTATCCTAGTACGGATGACTCTTGGGCTAAAAAAGTAGGTATTATGTATTTTTTGGGCACTCTCGTTTAGTACAGAGAGATAGTAGGAATAGCGTCATAGGTCCGTTGTCGCGGGAAGATTTAAAAGATTAGCTCAAACGTCTAGTTTTTTCTTCTTCATATATTACAGACTATTGATGAAATCCTTCAAAATGAAAGCAAAAACAGAAATATTACATCTCCACTATTCTTGTGAAAAGTAGGAGGAGTACTCGTATAATAACTATTGTAATAGCAATGACAATAAATGCACAATACCCTGAGAATTGTGCGAATCCCGAATCGCTTTTATTGTTGAGAGGTTTTCTCAAAGGTTTGTTACTATTGTTAGAATGTGGGAAGGCAGGATAATTTTATATTGATATGGCCATTTGCAAACACCTTTAATTTCTGTCCGCTGACATCAGACAATGCGAAAACCTTGCGTTATCGCGTAATGTTTTAAAATAACCCAACCATCCTGCCAACTACTCTTCGGAGTCTTATAAAGAAAGGTTTGAACTTTAATTGATGATCTCAAAAATTATGATTTTTAACATTTAGCGTTCAAAATATCCAAAACGGTCAAGGACTCTGGAGCGATCAAGCCAAATTTTGTTATTTGTTCATACCAGGTCACCGCTCTGCAGCCTCTTGATTCTTATTAAGGTTTTCATCTTACAGCCAGTTACAAATATCCCACGAACAGCATGAATTCACGAATTATAAGAATAGTAGCTCAGTTCTATCTATTATCTCGTCTATTACTGGTTTTCCATCTGGATACAAGCAACTTTTAACATATTCGGAATGTTTCCGTGTCGCACTCATCCAATCCATCCATTCAGGTATTCAGGAAAAAGTCGAATCGTGTCTAGGTTCGCCTGCATGCGTGCCTGATGGACGCAAAGTACCAAACATAATTCATCTCACTTAGGTTGAGCTACTCAGCACGCTCTGCGGTAGGTTGTCACTGGTTGCCTGTCGTCTGTCGCAACATGCAATCAGACAACTGCTGCATGCTGGAACGGATGAACAATTCATTTGTAAAACAAAACGCAGCCATCTTTAAGTGCATATGCGTGTAACTGTGTAGCGGAAAAAGAAGCTTTTGATAGGTACTTGGTTGTTGTTGAAGGTGTACATGGAATATTTCATGAGGTGCATTCTTCTTTAGCTCTGGTATCAAGTCGTCAGTCCTCATCAGTTGAGTAAATATTGCAGTTTTGAGAAACTTTAGGTACCATAGACTTCTTCTTACGAATTAAATATGAAAAATTATACTATATTATTATAAAATCAGTTTATCATTTGCTATCTGGAATGTGCTATATGGTACTGGATCCTTCGGCAAAACAATTATAAAAACTACAGCTTAGTGACCTGACAGACCTATTTTTTTCTACAGACATGTTCTAGTAATTAACAGGTTTTGTTGAACAAATTCTTACAACAGCTCTGAACTTCACCGAGCTTGTTGGGGAAAAAGTATTGTATAGGGAAACACCGAAATGTTTTTTGAACATCTCAGAACATGTACATAACGAGAAACTGCCACTCACCCTCGGTGTGTGTGTCTCTCTGTTCCTCCGGGAATCATTAAACCCACTGTAACTCGGAAAGCACCGCTTGGATTTTGATGGAATTTTGACTTGAGATTACTGCTATGCCAAAGCAGAACACGTGTTGTAGACTTTGAAAATCAATCCAGTGGGGGCGGAGCTACGGGCAAGAAACGAAAAAATAAAAATCTTAAAACTTCATTGATGTTTCAAAGACTCCTGCTTATTTTAACAAGAATAAATAGCTTTATTAATAAGTATACATTATAAATGGGCGAAGTTCACCCTCAGGTTTTCTGCCACCTGACTCTGTTGTTACATTAGATACTAGAAATTTATATACTCGTACATGTATATGTTTACTAAAGATTTTAGAGGAAACCAACGTGAAAGAAACTATTACAATAACATCTGTAGGAGGTGTAACTTTAAATTTAGTTAAACATTGGTTTAGAGTGATTTTTCAGATCGTTTTTTCACCTCCGTAAAAACCGTGTGAAATTCTTCACAACCCAACTCACCTGTTTAGTAGCTATGTATAATGTACAAGCAACTGGTATGGGCATATATTTTAATGACGACGGATGTCATCCCGACTCCGTTACCGCCTTTACCGAAGAGGCTGCGTTTCCTCTTTAACATTCACCCATAACCCATAATAATACCATAACTCTTTGATAAAAAAGCACACGGAACCGTATGGTTACTCATTAAATTTCCATGCCTTACGACTGAGATACGAGCATATGACGGGGACGTTATGAATGTGTCGGAGTTCTGTGGTGGTCTGACATCTAAATTAGAAACTTTATGGAAGTGTTAAAAAGGAGCCAACCCGTTTTATTACATTAATATGCATATATATACAGCGAATCCAGAATAAGAACTGTCGGTAAGGGGAAATCCAACAACGTATCAGATACCCAGTTTATTGAATCAAAATAAAAGTTTTGTACTGAGTATATTTTAAAATATCAAACCAATCACTTGTTAAATACTTTCTAGTCAAGTACATTCAGAATTTCGATTAGGAGCAGACCAAAACATTCGAATTTTCTAAACCAAAAAAGAAGCTACTTTTTTAGGAAATTACTAAAATGTACAGTCACGCTAATACGGTTATTTCAGATTGTGTGTAATTTAGTGTGTTGCCAACAATGGAATATGCACGCATATGTTCATGAGATTGTCATTTACGTCAAAGGGATCATAAATAATGATGGAACTAGTGAAAGTATGTTATACAGAGCTTTTCAGAAAGGACATCTTACTTTTTTATTTTTTCAAGGGATCACGTTAGTAAGATGAAATTTGGGATGTTGAAAGTGATACATTGATCTTATATTTTAACGTAATAACATGAGTTGAAAATTTTAAGATGACGACTGTACGCCATCTTGTAATATTTCTTTAGATAGAATGAGGGGTCATAAGGCATCTTATTTTGAAGCTCCTTATTTGTAATTTGTAACCCTTAGGCACCTTACCTTTCAGAATGGCAAACTAGCAGTCTGTCAAGGTTGAGCATTTTTGTACGTTGAACCGCAGCAGGTAATTATAAAAAAGTTATAGTATGTTATATAATTCTTCTTCTGGGAGAATCCATCTGAGAGTGCAATAAAATATGGGAAATTCAGTTTAAAAAAGTTGGTAGATTTTGTCAATTTTTAATTGAATATTGGATATTTTACTACATATCGGAATAGCCATATGCTATAGAATTTTGAGTTTTCCAATTTTGAACATTGGGAGTTATACAGTTACCATAAGGAACTAAAATATAATGTACGTGCATCAATGTCATTACTCCGAATTTCAGCTTGCTAACTTGACCGTTCAAAAAATAAGTAACAGAGACTTTTTTAAAAAGCACTGTATATTTTTTTAGTAGCCAATTCTATTACATTCTGTGAAACACCTCGTATCTGAAGTTGTAATGATTAAACTTTTCAGCACTCGCGGAATATTTGCTTGTGGTTCTTAGTTGTCCAGAATTTTATTTAATCAAATAGTTACGACCTTGAATATATTTGTTCTGTTAGGTATAGGAGATGAAGATTGACTGTAGGATATAAGATCAATGTATTTTCCACCAAAATTTTCTCAAATTTTTCAACTAGTTTACATGGTATTTTGCGTGATGTAAGAATGTATGTAATGTATCTCGCATCATAATAAATGAAATATATGCTTGCTTAATACGCATGTCATTTTTGAAGTTCTAGTATATCTTAAACACACTTGAGGCTATATTTTGGATTGCAAAAATGGAATCAGAAATGGTCGAAGTTGTCAAAAGTTTGTTTTTAAATGTTTTCTTCGGTTTTTCGACCTATTTTGTTATTACGATATCTGAAAAATCGAATCAAAATAAATATGATTTTCTGTAAAATTATGTGAAAAATTATTAGAGCTAAAAAATAACAATAATGCAACCTATTAATGCAAAATCTCGCAAATCAGTCTACCTAAGTAAGCGCCTATCGTCATACCTGGTATGACATGTATGTACATAAACATATGCGCATCCTTAATTAAATCCATTTTAAAACTTTTAGAGTATTTCAAACACACCTTAGGCCTTAGGACATATTTTGGATCAAAAAAATTGAAGACAAAAATAGTCAAAGTTACCAATTTTTTTTAACTGTTTACTTCCGTTTTTTTCAATATCTCAATGTAATATTTTTCATTTCGGAAAGATTCTTCGGAGAAATCCCAACTTCAATCCGTACCTTAGCAAATAAACGTGCAACGAACGAAAATCGTGTCTTCTTTACACCTACTAGATTTATAAACAGGTCCAATATAGAATTACAAAATCTGCCTTTTTTTTCGTTGTCCGCTTCGCGTGGAATGTCCCTTATGTAACATCTACTTCAGAGATGACACTAGCACAGGCCATTCATAGTTTCTATGGCCTAAGCTGTAAGTTGTAGCAGTTCAGAAAAATGACGATCGTTGTGCGATTCCTCCATAGGTGGCGTTAACCGCACGTAGGCATGGCGCATGACGCTAGCTATCCAGCTAGCTAGCAAGTTCTAATTATGGCGATCATATCGCAATAGCGATTATTTTATATAACCGGATAATGTTCTTCTCCCTTAACATGAGACGCATTTAGATTTTATACACCACCTCTCTTTAAAATATAATTCGCTACTATTGTCCACTAGATAACACGGCAACATACATATTTTATTACATGCATGCATGTATTTTGAAATGTACAAATACGACGTTTCGAAAAATATAGAACAACCAACGGAATTCTGAAAGGAAATACAATAAGATTTCAGTAGAAATGAGCGTGTTGGCCTAGCATATCTTTTATGAGCACTAAGATACAAAAGTGGTGCTTGAAGCGGACGGGATATCTAAAGTGTTTTGTAAACCCACTAAAAAATTACAAAATATTGACCATCAATCCCATTTCCGCTGACACCTTTTCTCTACGATTAAATGGATACATCACACCGGTTTATATACGCCTAATTGATTATGCGTGTTTGTACATAAAATAGATAACGATGTTCTTAACGTCATTCTAGATAGGTTCGACTCTCCATAACGGAATAGATCTATAAACTTGTTCTTCGCGACTAGAATGTCAATACCTATGTGTGCCAAATCTCGAGGTATTTCCGGACTAAGGATTTCCTTCAATTACCATTATAATTTTTGAAGTACGTACGGTGTTGGGTTACATACTGATCTGGAATCCGAACTGGGATCCCAAGCGATTATGGATCCGACCCTTCTACCGATATACCTTCGGTCGCATACAAGTTCCTCTAAAAATATGTACTTGTTAGACTCAATTGAGCTCTACAGCTACCTACAAGTACAGGTGGCAATAGCTCTATACATTCAGAACTTACCGCACATAGCACATATCTTTGAATAAGTATCAGATCTACGATAAGTGATGGCAGCACAGTTGACGTTTGTCAGACGGTCGCGCCACTTGTATTTCCTGAAGATCTGGAGGAACTATCGAAAAAATGGCATGAATGTGCTAGTGATTTCGTTTGTTCATAGTTTAAAAGTCTGCTGGAAATGACATTCCGATATTGAAGGATTATTTTATGGGCGGGCAGCAGTTTTGCGGGAAACAAGATTCAGAATAATATAAAATCGGATTCTAATAACTACACACAACATACATTTATTTCCAACAAATATACTCGTATGTATCACTTTAACAAATTTTTTGACAATGGTACAAAAATTATATAATATGAAAATATGGATATACATATTTATCTCAAATCCATGTTAATGAACATGCTTGGCAAAACACAGGTGTTTCACCTGATTGAATTGCTTCTTGGTGATCTGTCGGTATATCCATGCGTTATTTGACATATCCCTTCCGTGGCTACCCGTATTCGAATCGCTGTCGTATCATTTACCTTATCGTGGCATAGATGACTTGGCCGATATCCAACTGGAGCTTGTTACCTTTGTTGACACCACACTGCTTCTGTTCCTACACTGGGATCAGTGTATACACTGGCGTTTTTCAATATGTAGATGACTTCCTTGAATTTTTTCGGATGCCAGCGCGTTTCTTTATGTATGTCGTCCCAATTTATTCTGCAGTGCCAGTATTGCTATGGCTTGATTTATAGAAAACACATTACCCATAGTTTCAAATTAGTAATCGATGATCTGCTTTTCCAAATTATGATTTTTTGCATGATTTGATTGCACAAGAAAAATGTGTTTTCTATACATCATAGACATAAAAACCAAACCGTTCCTCGTGAAAAGTAAAAAAGAAGGAAGTCTTATAGGTAATAAAGAGGCCTCAAACCGAAAAAAGACCAACATCCTGCTTTTGAAGGACGACTATGCATTCAGTCCATAACTAGCTAAAAGGCTCGTATCAATAAGATTACCTCAACGTTCACGATATTCTAATACTTTAGCTTTGCTTTCTCGGCTACTTTAATATAAAACTCGTGTAGTGTGCAACAGTTTCAAGAATGTAAAAAAGCTGAACTAAGGTCCGATGAAGGAAAAGTGTAAAATGAAGCTTTTGAACCGGTAGTGTGGTGTCCGCCATTCACAAATGCCAAAATCTGAATAATCAATTAATTTCACCTGAGGAATGTATTTTGTTTTATGTTTCCATTCAATTTAATTTTAATGTTCGTTAGCTAAGATGCTGTTGCGTGTGCTGCTTTTTTTTCGGTGCTAACCTAAAAGGCTCTATTGGACACTAGCTTTTCTCTCTCCCTATGTAAATGATTATAACAAAAGATATCTAGGTAAATAATGGATGTCATTTAAAATATCATTCATCATATTTGTTTGATAACTAAACTTTATATTTCGAAATATTTGAGTACGAGTGAGAAATACATGATGTAAGGTGTAAGCTGTCCTCCTTGGGCAAAGTGAGCATGTTAACCATCCTGCTATTACTACAGAAATGTTAATGTATATAGCATTGAGGAAAATATGAATGGCTCTCTATTTATACTTCTTCAAAAAAATAAACAATAATTCTTTGTTGGTCCAGGTTGAGCTAGATCTGCCCCCTTTCCGGCTCTATAAACATGATTAACTACAGAGCGCTGTTTCTTGCTCTTTAGCACTCATCAGTGCTGTACAGGTTGTCTTGGAAAGAGACAAACTGAAAGCAAACAAGTAGGTATGGTCTTTTGAAAAACTCAAAATGTTGTCCGCAAGTGAGTGAGAAATCTCAAGATCGCCACCTACCAATGGGGGGTGAGACATTTAAAAAAGAATGTCCTTTTTTTGAACGACATTGAATTGCACATTCAGATAAACCCTCCCAAAAAAGAAGAGTCATATAACATACTATAGCGGTTTTATGACTAGTTGTCGAGTTATAAACGATTTAATGATTGTAAATTTATATTCTAAGATTATAGAGTACTGATTACGAGCTTTAAAGTCACATGGCTCTCAATTCTACTTAAAGTATCTGTGCATCAAATGTATTGGGGGTGGTCTTTTGGAAACCACTGTGTGTACCTTAAAATCATAAAATAGTATAAAACAGCTCAATATTTATATTATATTTCTCAGAAAATCAAGGTTTGCTATCTGATACAAAAGGCTCTATTCCTATATCTGATTGACGATTATTAAATATTTATATTTTTTTATTATATATATTATTTGGTTACAATATGAGACTCATGGTATAGATAAAATGGGGGATGTTCATCTCTATTGGCTCTTCAACTGACATAATATTAGAAAACAGCCTTTAAAGCTAGAAAAACGAAAACACGAACCACCAACGTTAGCACATTTCTTTTCTAGACCATGATTGATGGACCTAGTGCAAACCAGCAAAATCTGATTGTTTAACCTCATCAGTATTAGAGTGGCTAACTAGATATTTCAGAGTTTCCGAAATGAGTAGAAAAACTGATTACCGCTGACTTATATTTAGGTTAGGGTGAATATAAATCAGATAAATAAGGATATCTTAATCGAATACAATCGAATACTGTGATATAAAATCTATCCATATCTTGCTTGCGAAGGCGATTATTGATCTCGGACATTATGTCCTTCGCCGATACGGGCTCAACCAATAAGCAAATCAAATTATGTTTAAATAAATCTTATCGTGCATCCCTTAAGGTATTTTTTTCAAATTGGAATACCTAAAAAAAAAAGTGAATCTCAGTTTTTAATATTCCAATCCTTCAATAATATTAGAGAGCACTGAACAAAATAAGGATCAACGTTTTATATTTTCCAATAGGATTTAGTTTCGTGTCGACTAGCCGATGGTATTCCAACAGACTTTGCTCCTATAAGCTCTCCTCTATATGTAGGCCTACGAAGTGGACTTGCAGGGTTTCTCCTCATTCCAACTCGGCGAGCTCTATACATTGTAACTGGCCTATAGAACCGGCTCTTTTGTACCTTTTTATGATATTCGCAGTGCTTCGGTATTTAGACGGTGTACTCGCGGCTACTCCAATGCAAAAGATTCAATGGCTGAAACAATTATGAAAGTTTCCCATAATATATGCTCGACCATTGTCTTAGTTGTAAATAGTTTAATCGAGTTCACATGTTTCAGTTTTTTCAACCCACCTGATTGAAATATGTTCAATAACATATCGAATAAATAATGTTATTAATTATAATTATTGCTACTATGTCATTATTGTGCAGCAGATAGAAAAAAATCATATCTACTTTGTTAAGTGCGAAAAGCTATAATAAGAGTTTGTAATTGATTTATTCATTATTAAAAGTGATTTATTTGTATTAATAGAAAAAGTGACATGTCTGATTGCTATATGAAAAGTATTCCTTTCAAGACAGTAGCTTTCGGTTATTATTGTTGTCAATGCAACCTTTGACGTTATGACAAGTGAAGTTTCAACTACTTATCGCCTCTAAAGTGATGAGAAAGAGATATTTCAATCACAGAAAAGAATATTGTTTTGGAAGGAAAGTTCTGCGGATTTTAAAGCGTCCTAACATAGTAAGAGGCCAAACTTAAAAGGTAGATTCGTTCGGTGTCGTGTCGTGTCATTGACGAAATGCAGGATGGATGATATACAGCAGAAGCTAAATCTTTGAGCAAAAAGTCAAATGCTACATATAAACGGTTTTTCAGTAAATGTGTTTAAAATTGAATAAAACGAGTTGTGTACGACACATGATGGAAACTTTAATTGCATATTCAAGTACACCCAATACCATTACGTTGTAAAAATTACATCATTAAAATTGCCTCTAAGGCTTCGTTTACAGAACTCGGTCCGAGAGGTCCAATTTTGTAAAACTCTGCTGCATAAGTCGGGCTGGATCTCACCAATGGTTTGAATGATGTTGTTCTCCAGTTGGTGAATTGTTGTTGGTTTGTTGCCATAATCCAGCGACTTAGCGTAACCCCACAGATTGAAGCCTAAGGGCGTTGAATCGCGCGATCTAGGCGGCCACTCCACATCGCCTCTTCT
This sequence comes from Acanthoscelides obtectus, assembly GCA_963669975.1. Lineage (NCBI taxonomy): Eukaryota > Metazoa > Arthropoda > Insecta > Coleoptera > Chrysomelidae > Acanthoscelides > Acanthoscelides obtectus. The sequence continues at coordinate 66,762,344 of CAVLJG010000005.1, forward strand.
GGAAATAACGAGTCCTGGAAACCTTTCTTGCAACAACTGCAATGTAATAAACAATGTGTGACAGGTTGCGTCGTCTTGTTGGAACCACATGTCGTTCAGGTCCATATCATCCAATTGAGGCCATAAGAAGTCAGTTTTCATGGCCCGATACCGGGCGCCGTTGACAGTCACGGTCTCGTCATTCTCGTTTTGGAAGATGTACGGTCCAATGACGCCGCCTACCAAAATCCACATGAAACAGTAAGTTTTTCCGGATGCAATGGAGACTCTTGATACTGTTGTGGATTACTGTTTTCCCAAATGCAAAAATTTTGTTTATTCACGAGGCCGTTTAATCAAAAATGTGCTGCATCACTAAAAATAATTTTTTTGACAAAATTTGGATGCGCTCCCAACTGTTCCAGAGCCCAATCAGCGAAAGTACGACACGCTTGGTGGGCTTGGAGCTTCAGTTCTTGCGTCAACTGGATCTTATATAGATACCTGCCCAAGTCTTTTCGTAAAATTCTTCAAGTCGAGGTCGCAGAAAGGCCAAGTGCTTGTGCATGACGCGGAATCGAAAGGTTTGCGTCTTCAGCTACACTTTCGGCAACAGCAACACAATTCTCGCTTGATCGCGCGTTTCTGCGCCTTACATGAACTGCTCGATCAGCAACCTAACCGTCTTGCTCGAATTTTTCGATTGAATTCTTTGCTCCGTTGGACGATCATTTTGGCCGTAAATATTTCGTAGCTCGCGAAAAGTTTGTTTGACGAATAGAACACGAATTTTTATACTAGATTTTAACAATTGCGACGCGTTCTTGCACAGTGTAGCGCTTCCATGGTAAAATGGTGACTATGACAGAACACAAACATCGAGAAATGATAGCCGTACCACCTGAAATGTTATAGCAAGATGTTGCCAAATTTTGGACATAATATTGAAAAACCCTTCACAATATGAATGTGCGCCACTGGTTTATAGAGGTGTCTCCCTTGGATTTTGAATAAAATTGTTCTATAAATGCATACTTGAAGTAAAAAAGGGAAATAATTATCAACTTGACGTTTCATTTTGGCAAATAATTAAAATTAAATATATTTAAAGACGTTGCATTCATTTCCATGCTAATAGGTGAGGGTGTGGCGTCTTTTAGAGCTATTTTCTTCAAAGGTATCATTAATTAAAAGTATTATTTAATACAACATGTAACTAATACGAAAAAGCACATTTTTTGAAAATCTTTTGGTAGGGTCTTTAAGATCTGCCACCCGAGGGTAAATTTACCTCCTTCCGCTCTTAAAAAATTTTCGGATGTTCGAACATCCTCATGATATGGGTTCTGTCGGAGCTGCGTTTTACTGTTCAAAGAATTTTGTAAACAGATTTTCCTGTTCGGAAATTTCCCGGTAATAATTAACAGTCGCCAAAAATATTGTTCCCATTCTGTATATCTCTACTTCAGAAGTGCTAAGATTGTCAAATTGTTATATTTCTTTTGTCTGTACACTATTATCTATTTTTGTGTTTAAGTTTATAGTACTTGTACTCAACTCAAATTTGTTGTTTAATAATAACAATAAAACAGTCAGCGTCGCATCTGTATGACACCTGTGGCACCGGCATATACGAGGTCTGTAAATTAAGTGATGTACTGATTTTTTTTAATTCTTTATTCAAATATAATTACAATTTTATATTCGGGAAGAAGAAAAAAGCCAGGAGCGAAGGAGCCACAGGAATGTGTTTACTGACCAAAAACTTGTTCATTAGCATTGCTGTGTGACGAGGAGCATTATCGTGATTCAACACCCACTTGTTCTTGGTCTGGTGAACGGTGGTGTGAGTCAGATTTAACTCTTCCTCGATCATTCTGACTATCAACCGACATCTGAATGCACAAGATCCCGGATTCTGTCGATATTTTCATCGGTTCTTGAAGATGAAGGCCTTCCGCTTCGTGGTTCATCTTCAATCGACTCTCTTCCTTCTGAAAATGCCTTAATCCACCGAAAAACATGGGCTCTTGACAAAACACTATCTCCGTAGGCCTGTAGTAGTAGTAGTAGTATTAGTAGTAGTAGTATACGTTTATTTTCCTCCAAAATACAATGTGTTAATAAACACAAATGCTAACTTCAGTACAATAATAAACGTAAAATAAGACATAATACCTGACTTTCACATAATAATCTTAAGTTAACATGTTTTATAAGTCACAGAAAATTTTTAAATTATCTTGTAAAGTCCATTGAAACCAAAATAGTTGGTTGTGCACGGGCAGATTTTTTTTTATATAATTTTAATAATAAATTTTGCTTAGAGCAAGATTTTATACATCAAGCACATTGTAAGTATGGAAGTTAAGGAGGAGTAGCACTTATATAATAAAGTTTATTCAACTAACTACAGAAATATGGAGGGTGAGGAGTAATACTAGCGTAGTACGATTTCTAGAAAATAATTTCTACTAGATTTCGTGTCTTGGTAGTCACAATTAAAAAGACATATTTTTTAAATAAAGATTTTATCAAAGACAATGAGTTTACTTTATCAACGTACATACGGTAGATGTATGTCAAACAGTTATAAATTTTACATGGTAGGTAGGTGTGGCATCGCAAGCTTACATTTCTTTGAAAAGTTTGTATTTTTAAGTTTTCATTTTCTTTATATCTAGTACTATATGCATGGCTAGTTTTATTGAATTTGTTTTTGTGTTTGTATATCAATTGAATTAATTCATGCAGAAATAATTGCCTTAGGTCAAACACTCCAGTCTCTGAAAATAATTTATCAGAAGGATAAGTAATTTTTTTGCCAGATATTACTTTCAACATTTTTTTGCAGTATATCCAGAGGCTGCAAATGGCAATATGCGGCACTTCCCTAACTCAAAATAGCGTGATTCAACTAATGAATAATACAAAATTGTCAGATACATGTAATCTATGAGATGTTTTAAGTATTTAAAGCGATATAAGAGTTGTAGTAAGGTATTTGTAATGTTAGCTATATGAACATCCCATCTCAAGTGGCGATCAATGGTGACACCTAAGTATTTACAGGTTTTCACAAATGTTAAAGATATACTTATTAAAAGTTGTTCATACTGATGTAGACAACGTACTGTATTAGAAAAAGGCATAAAGAATGTTTTCTCATAGCTCTCATAGATCGCGGTTAAAAGTGTATGAACAAAATAATCTACAATAGTTCCTAGATCCCGCTCTGCTTTAATTTTTACATTTTCTCAAGTGTTATCATCATACAGGACTGCCGTATCATCTGCACTTGACCAACTGACGGAGAAGCTAGAATGCTGTTTATGTAAATTGTAAACAAGATTGGACCCAACACATTACCCTGAGGTAAACCGTAATCAACTGTCTTTTCATTACTGAATGTGTCACTAATCTTCACTAGAGTGAAGTTAACAAGAGTTTCCGTAGCACTGTGCTCAAGTCTGAGGCAAAACCTGATAGCACACTGTTGCTTTAAATTGATGTTATTCATTTTTAGAACATAACAGAAAGACGGATCACATGTTTCCCTCTCTCGCCTAAAAGCCCGGTACGACCAGTGTTGTCAGATCGAACGCTACGTTGCCAGTCTCATCACTTAATTTACTGACCTCGTACAGGGTGACTCGCCCGTACGTGGAGTAATGCTCCTAGAGAATACTTGAAAAAAACTCTCTGTGTAATATTGAGCGCTAAGCAGGGTGCACGGTGGTGTAATTTAAAAATGTGTGTAATCTAGATGGCAGAGTATCCCATCATTCAGTTACATATCAAAAATACATCTTATTCGGACAATAAAAAGGGTGGAACCCATCGCCATTGTTAACTTTCAGATTTATCCGAAGCTAAAGCCTAATGTATAAGATTAGACGATATATTACTTTTATTCATCGCCTAAGTTCTAGAAGTTATGATAATCATTTGTCAGCCTTCATCCAAATCTAAAAACCTAATTTGCTGTGTTACCTTAAACAGTAAATAAGATTTATTGGATCATACCAAGCGTAGCCATTCTGAGATTATATCAAATCAGACCTGATACCTGACTAATGTAAAAATATGTGCGTATATTAGTTTGGTGGAGAAACTCGACGTCAGCGTCCACGTAAGCTGTCACTATAATACCAACATTGAAAGTAATTTATCCTCCCTAGTTTTTCTTTAGAAGAACCGCCAGAGCCTTTTCTGAAGGAGAATTAATAGCCAGTAATGAATGAAATACCAGTCAGATTATACCAAGTATAATCACCGTCTACACTCATTTAGATACTGTTAAGGCATGGCTGGCGAAACAGTCCGAGAAAAATTTTATCGCAAATCGTCAGGCAGATAACAACAAACAATACGCTTAGCAGCAGCGTAATTGTGTAGGTAACTACTGAGATTCGATAAGAACTATAGATTATTCTAACTACAGACTTAGAAAACTAGAGGATATCCAAATTTTGCGTAAAGTTCCACACGGGCAGCTTTTTAGATAGTTCTTTCATTATTTAATAGGATATCATTTACCTAGAGAATACTGTATTTTAAGGCTGGATTAGATTGTTTATTACATCCATTTTTCAAGTATGACGATTCAGTTTAGCCTATTCTTTTTCTCTTCTGTGTTGGAAAACGTCTGAAATTCGCACAATGAAAAATAACTTATTAAAGTTCTCTGTATTTTCTGCCGAAAGAATCAGCCAATAAGATTTTATCTTTATTCCGAACACTGGTAGAACGTAGCCATACATTTTATGTCAAATTGTCATCGTCTGAGATTAATCTCTGGATTAATCGAATATGAAACAAATACCAGATCGATGCGTCCAATCTACATCGTTTTCCTGACGTCGTTTTTAGCTTGGTTCTGTTCTTATACACAAATTTAACTACACTACTTGTTTTATGGCATTTTTGTTCTGGAATCTGTGAGTACCCAGTTGATTACCGATACATGTTGTTAATGGGTAAACCCTCTATTTACACAACTGCTTATTTTATAGCTTCGAGACTAAGTTTAAATAAACACTTAGTGGTCTCAATAAAATACCTGAAAAATGTTTAAATAAACATCCGTAAATCTCTCGGATACAAAAGACGTACATGATTTACTGCATTCCTTATTTCCAGTAAAGCTTTCGGGGAATAGGAGTGCTAAAAAATGTATATCTCTTCTACAATGTGCCGATGGTCTACGTTGTGGATCCATAAATTTTTTATACAATCGAATGATATATGAGTTATTGAAATTAGTTGTTAGTAAATATTAACACATACTCGTATATTCGGCTTTTGACATCTTCATTCCATAATTTTACTGGAGTTTTATTATTACTGTAAATTATATCATGCAGAGAAGAGGTATCATAACTGTTGTTTCTCAACCGAATTACATTGCATATGGTAATATAAAAGATATATTTGAATTTGAGATGTCAGTTTGGTTCAATCATAAAAACGACGTCAAGTAGATTGACTGTATATTTCCCACGCCTTCCTTCAAATTCGCAAATTGAGTGAAACATGATTAGGTTTATTCACTTAGTAGTACGATTAAGCACTATATCTTAAGCTGTATAAAATAAATCTAACATGCCAACATAGCTAGCAAACGACGTGTTGGCGAGTGGTAAAACTTTTTTGCTGTAGAATTTGCTACGCCTACGGGTCCAACGTCGCATACACAGTGTTGATTTGAAAACTTCCCATCACGGATTTATCGAAAACCACTGATTAAAAGAAAAAACGCCGAGACTCGCCAAAAGTTTTGTCAAGGGGGACAACTTTTAAGAATTTTAAATGACAAGGGGTATCGAGTAAAAGCTTATTTAAAAGGTCTTTCGATGTCCTTTATTTTGACGTTTCTTTTTTTAAATCGGTCGATTCGTTTTCAAGAAAATTAGAAAAATCTTTATTTATCTTAATTTGTTCAGATAGAAAACAAAAAGACACGAAAATATCACTTTTTGTTTCAATAGATGTTCAAAATGCTGCCCGTTAGTGTTTGTCAAATCTTCAATTCGCTTATTAATTAAAACGGAAACTACCAACGTAACTGCAATTCGGAAGATTAGACGTGGCAACCACCAAAAAACAACCCGATTTTTTTTCCGCACTCTTTTCATCGACAAAGATATCCGGGGCGAACTGTATTTATTGTTATACCTGTTTAGTTATGTGTTGCTAAGGAAAAGAAATAATTTAATTTGCAGTCAGTTACGTTTGTGACAATCTTGGGATGGTGAAAATTAATTTATTGATTCGGATTTTACTTCCAAAATGGTTTAAACACTATCCGAAAGAGTGGAAATAATTCTAATTTATGGTGCCCAAAATCAATGTAGGTACTCGGCAAACTGCGATCACGTTTAACGCCAGACATCCGGGGAAGATAACTTCGCATAGGTATGTTTTGGACATTGTTACTAAATTTATTCAAACTGTATCTGTTGCAAATAAAAAACGTGATTATTAGAGAGTTTTGGATAAAGCCGCTCAAGTTGAAATTTTGGGTCATTTTGGAATAAACCCAGTACCCCCCCAAAAATTAATGTATGGGCAGGCATTTTAGGAAACAAAGTGATTGGGCCATTGTTTTTAATGGAAATTCGAATGGAGACATTTATTTGGATATGTTGTATAATACCATCAATCCGCTTATCACTGAAACCACTGAAAACCAAATCGAAGGGGATGGAAGCCGTATACTTGATGAGCCTAAAATGTGTTTCCAGCAAAACGGCGCTTCTCCTCACTATGTTCTTCCAGTTCGGCAATGGCTAGACGACGAGTTTCCATATAAATGGCCTGTTAGATATCCTGATTTGATGCCATTAGACTTTTTTCTATGGTGCTATTTAAAATCTGTTGTGTTTACTCCCCAACCTGAAAGTTTGGATTAACTTTGTCAACGCATCATCGAAAGTTGCCATGATACCCCACATGTATTTGAAAATGTCCGTTAGGAATTTGGACGTCGCCTATCTCATTGTTTGGCCAATAACGGGCAACACTTATTGAAATAAAAAGTGATATAGCGTGTTTCTGTTTTCTGTCCTAACAAATTAAGATCCTCTTGAAAACGAATTTTAAAAAATAAAACGTCGAAATAAGAGGACTATAGAAGACCTTTCAAACAAGCTATTATTCGATACCCCTTGTCATTTATGGTTTTTGAGGAGATGACCTTGGAGAGGCAGAGGGTGAAAGGCGGTGAAGCAGTTCTTAGTTCAAAGTTGTTCCCCTTGAGAAATCTTTTGACGTGTTTCGGCGTTTTTTTCTTTTAATCAGTGGTTTTCGATAAATCCGTGGTGGGGAGTTTTCAAATGAACACCCTGTATGCGATGTTTGACCCTTAGGCGTAGCAAATTCTACAGCAAAAAAGTTTTACCAATTGCATTTACGCGATCCAAACATTGAATTTTATGTTCAACGATAATAGGAGTACAAAAGCTATGAGAATAAATATCTCGTTATGTCCATTGAATTAAAAGTTTAGTACTTATGAGTTTACCATACTGGCATAGGGATAGCATGTTTTAGTTTCTAGTTTTCCGCAACTGAACGTATAATAATGAAAGTGCGAGTAGTAACCAGAAAAGAGATGTTAATGTTTGTGTTTGGAGTGATTCTTCGTGTAGTTACTATCTGACTGATAAATTCAATCTCTGGTTGAAATTGCTCGTAATAAAGTGCAGAATAACCATTATACCACCTAAATTGATTCCTTAGAAATAATATTTCTTAAACTGCTCAATGCGGATTACGACTGAAAAGGTTTGTAGTTGGATATTTTCTCAAATAGCTTGAACATGGCGCAGGTACCAGCTGTCGAACATACAGGGTTTATCCGGAAAGTAATAGGACGGAGTCGATATAAAAAAAATTATTGAGAAAATCTTTACAATTCTTTAAAAACTTTCAAATTAGGCTCCTTCTGCGTCGATCCAGCGCTACCAGCGCGATTTCCAAGCATTGAAGGCGTCACGGAAGGCATTCTCCGGAATAGCCTTGAGAGCCGCGGTGCAAGCTGCTTGGATCAACTCCGTCGTCTCAAAATGTTTGCCTTTCATCGGCCTTTTCAGGCGAGGAAACAAAAAAAGTCCGGGGGGCCACATCTGGGCTGTAGGCCTAGCTGTTCACAAGAAAGGCGGTGTGAGCCGGGGCGTTGTCGTGGTGCAACTTCCAGTCGGCTGCGGTGTCTTGTCGGACCCGACTGACCCTTCGTTTGAGTCTCCTGAGCATTTCCACGTAAAACTTGGCGTTGACGGCTTGTCCAGGAGGAACAAATTCATGGTGGACGATGCCTTTGATGTCAAAAACGACAATGAGCATCGTTTTCACTTTGGATTTGCTCATTCTTCCCTTTGTTGGGCGAGGAGACGCCGTCGTGTGCCACTCGGCAGATTGCCTCTTTGCCTCGGGATTATACTCAAAGATCCGCGACTCGTCACCTGTGATTACGTTATTCAAAAAATGGGGGTCACTTTCACATATGTTCAAATTTTCTTGGCACACTTCCACTCGCCGCAATTTCTGGTCGTCAGTGAGCACTTTTGGGACCATCTTCGCGCACACCTTGCGCATGTTCAAATGCTGTGTCACAATGTCGTAAACCACAAATTTTGGTAAATTTAACATCTGGGCGATTAAGCGAATACTTAGTCGACGGTCTGAGTTCAAAACTTTGCGCATACGAGTCACATTATCGGTGTTTGTCGAAGGTCTTCCAGCACCGTCTTCATCAGCGACCTCTTCCCGGCCCTCCAAAAAGGCCTGGTGCCACCAAAACACACCACTTCTTGCTAAAGCAACACCTGGGTAAGCCTGCTTGATCATATCAAACGTCTCTGTCGCAGATTTACCGAGTTTCACACAGAATTTAATCGCGTACCTCTGCTCTAACGAACGCTGCATTTTCGGCTTGCACCACTCACAGAAACACGTCGCGCGAAAATGCCTGTGCTGACTCTCCAAGTGTTCGGAGACAACTGACCAGCCGCTCATTCGTTAGCTAGAAACGCCCTCTACCGAATCCAGACGGTGCGCGCTCGCTCCGAAGTACAGACATGGCGGAAGAAAATGAATCCTATTACTTTACGGACAAACCCTGTAGATGTTTTCCCGACGAAATTCCTAATACATAGTTTTGTAAGCAGACGTCAAAGGGCTTTTGTTAATGTTTTTCTTTTTAGGATGGCTAATCCAAATATGAAGCAAGAAATAAAGCAATGCAATTAAATGGCGATTTCTTAAGAACCAATGTCTTAAGTAATAAGCTTAGGGAATGGCTACTCAATACTCCAAAATCAAAAATCAATCAGTTATTGGATATAAAAAGTAGAATATATCATTTCACAATTAATGAACTTACCAGTACACATTTCTAGACATACATTTGTAAACTAATTTTGAAATATTTTCATATTGTTATTATATTGTTAGGCAATGAACAAGGTCTTGCCTTTGCGGGTGTTACCGTTAATTTGCTACTTATTTCATTATTACTTTCTACAAATAAACATTATTATTTTGAAAAAGCAATTTCGATGCGGGACCTTCTTGCATCGTGCGTGTATGAACAGTTTCCTCCAAACAGTCTACACTGTTGGGTGGTGCTGAATAAGTGCATTATTGTACTTTCAATTTTTGAGACAGTAAACTTGGCAGAATATCCAGAAACCAATACATCTGGATCTTTATAAGCTTTTTCTCCTGATGGAACAATGAAAGCCGTAATGAGAACACAATGATCACGAACGCAAAAAAGTATGATCAATGTCTTTCTCATTTTTGTCTGCCATTCTTGTCCACTTACTGTGGCTCTATTATTCCAGTTTCATACAATATAATAAAATGCATCAGTCATAGGTGTCTAGTTAAAATAAATAAAACGTCATTTTCGGTTTTGCTCTGGAAACTTTACACGATATGACATAAAATGTAATTTCATTTTCCTACAAATGTTCACCCCTCGCCAGACTAGTACATATCAAGATTCTAGTTATACTCGGTGTTCTAGAAGATCTCGTATAGAAACCTCAGCTACTTCAGTATCCGCTCTAACCGTAATCCACCTGAAATACGCAGTAAAGTGTGGACAATTTTTTTAATAAAAAGAAGAACTTGCCATTTTGTCTTCTTTCTTTACGGATATAAAGTAGATCCTAGCTATTCCGAGGGATCCCTGTACACAAATTCATCGCTATCAATCGTCATACAGGTATAATCATAGATCCAGATCCGGAGATGCATTCCATAGGTGGCGTCTATAATCCTTGTAACAAAACTAAATCCACATCTAATGGTTTTATTTGTAATCCATAAATTAGATGCAGCGGATTGTTTGACGTTGTCGTGTTGGCGTTTCTTATTCAATCAAACAGCGACGCTGACGAGTGGGCACGAAGAAGATTAATTTGTCGTAGTAACTCAAATCTTAATTATATTGTCATCACGGTGAGCTACACTTAAATGCGGAATATCATTGGACACATATAATATGCATACATAACACAGTGTAGTTATTACCAGTAATTGTGCAGCATTGTGCAATATCAGTTGCACCTTGAGTGGTCAATACGTCAAACCATATTTTATGAGAATCCAAAAGAACTACAGTATATTCAGATAAGAGATAGACCGGACATAAACAAGACCACGTGATCATCGAACGCTGTAACATTCGGCAGGGACGTATTAAGAGTCACGCAGTACATATTTTAGATAGTAGATGCTGCTTTGCGTAACTTTGTAGTAAATTAGCACAATTCGATGTTTATACGATTGGTGATGGATATAGGATCATGTGGGGGTGGGGTAAGAAATATATAATGATGTAAATATACATAAGGGTTTCAAAACTTTCGCTTCGATTTCCAGCTTCGGATGCCGCCTGATGTTTGGTGAAATACAGTCGAATATAATCTCAAAATGGCGTTTAAATTAGCCTAAATTAAAAATAATCGTATATCTCTTAAAATTGCTTTTAGAATATTGATTAGTATATTTTTTGATTTCTAGGTAAATATGTAACCAAATTAAAACGTTCAAAACGTAAAAAATGTGCATGGTTGAACATTGTCAGAAAGTAGATTCTTGAATAGGTTTTGCCAAAATGGGTTCAAAAATGTCAATAATTAATTAAAAATACAGTAGCTTTATAATTACTTATAACTTACCGAATTTGATGAACGACATCTTTTATTGGAAAGATGAGCTTGATGAGCTTTCATCATCGCTACTGCCTGAAGCACCAACGTCAATAATGAATGGCTCGACTTGTTCCTCTAAAATATTGTCCAGTTCCCACATTCTCTTTTCAACTTTGTCTTTCACGTGCTTAATACAGTTTTCCCATTTTTGCGCTGTTATTAATTCTAGTGCTTCTTTGAAAAGTCCTTTGAGGTCACAAAATTTAAAAGTTGTATTGTGCTTAGCTATATAATTTTTAACCTCTGCCCATATGAGCTCAATGGGATTGAGCTCGCAATGGTATGGAGGTAAACGGAGCACAGTTTTATTTTGACTTGCTGCCATTTCGTCAATGGCGTATTTTTGATATTCCGCCTTGTGATCCTTGACAATTCTTAATAATTGTACTTTCAGCATTGCTTCTTCAAAGTTGATATTTTTCGAGCGGAGCCAATTTTGAACATCAACTTTCCTTGAAGCCGTTGTTGGGACCTTCTCCATTCTTCGAGAATGATAAGGCGCATTATCCAACACAATTACTGCGTTTTCCTCTAAGTTCGGTAAAATTTTTGAAAACCACTGTTCAAACGATTCGCCATTCATTTCCTCGTAGTAATCTCCAGTTTTCTTAGACTCAAAGCACCACAGACCGTCAACAACAAATCCATCCTCACTGCCAATATGGCAGATAATGAGCCTTTTCCCTTTACCTGGAAATCGAAGTACTAACTGGTGTAGATTTATTTCAATAAGCGAACCTTTTTCAAATGTTTTCATCACATTCAGCGAAAAAACATTGAGACATGAGTATCAGATTGCTATAATTGGGATTATTTAGTCATATTGAAAGAAAGAATATTGAACGTCGTATGATTACTCAGCGCTTCACAATTTAATTTAAAGTTATAAACCTTTAAAAAATGAATGATCAGGAACCTGAAATACGCGCAAATATTAATATTAACAAATTATAACTTTATAAAGCTTAAAGTATGAATTAAAATGATTAGAAATATTAGGAACGGTACACAATATAAAACTTAGTAACTTTTTTTAAGTTTATAATATTCGACATATTTTAAGATTATATTAAAAAATTATTGAAATATCGAAAACACATAAAAACATGGCTTAAAAAAGTTCTAACAAATGAAAATGACAATAAAACATCCACGCATTTTATCGAAAGTTATAAAAGTTTTGTTACTTGTAATATGTTTTATCTGCCCCCTGGAATTAATGTTTAGAACCTTGTTCCCAAGGTTTGAAAAACATCCGAGTGTTGTCTATTACTCGTATTTACCTGCTGGATTTTTTAATCCGGTGGACAGTCCATCTAGAAAGGCCCTCCTGGATGAAGTTCAGAATCATCAACCCATACTTTAGTTGTAGTGTGTCCTGCGTTTACCCACGTTTCATCAAGGTAATAAATCTTCCTGTTTTGATTTCTATATTTCCCAATTTTTGTTAAATAATCCCTCCTCCATAGCACAATTTCTTCTCTATCCAGTAGTAAACTATTACGACCCCGTTTTTTCCATTTGAAATTTAAATGCTTCAGTAACGCATGGAAAGTTGATCGTTTGAAATTTGGCAACGTTGTATCTCCATTTACCTCCTGCAGTACTTTATCTATAGTAGGTATTTCATTCCTAAAGAAGAATTCATGCACTTTCCTCCTAATCGCATGCTTATCAGCTTCATCCAATGATTTAACAATACTTTTGCGATGTTTACTGGTCATTGGCTCAGAAAAGGTGTGATTTTTTTGTATTGTCTTAACACATTAAACACTGATGCGCGACACACCCCAACTTTGTGAGAAACCTTCACAACAATTTATTTGATGGTTGATGCCTCGTTCTCCTCGCGCTCGATCTTATATATATTCAAAATGACCTCTTTCATTTCTGCACTCAGGTGTCTTTTTTAGAGCGTTTCCTAGGTGGACTACAGGAGTTTACAACTTCATCGGCAGTATCTGTACTACTGGGCATTTTGCGCAAGCAGTTGATAAGAATAACAATCAATAACAAGGTATAACAATAATAACGACAAACTCAACAACTTAATAAGATAACAAACGAAAACGTCCAAAGAAATATCAAATTGCAATGATGCACACGACATACGTAACACGTCTGAACCTGAATGTGACTCTGCCTTGATACGGCTGCTCTGCCGCTCGGCATAGGCATTTAATTGCGAATTGACCAATGAGGGCTCCTGTTTTACGTCGAGACGGCGGCGTTAGCGTGAAAATCACCCGAACCTTTTGTTTACATCCGGTCTATCTCTTATCTGAACATACTGTAACCACTATCACTTCATTAAAAGATCCCTGTTCAGATTTATTTAAATCTTCTTGCAGATTCTGTATTTACCTTTTGGTTTTCTCGGACTTCTTTGTATCCAAAAAATACTACTCCTGCTAATCTAGATATTCGAATAAAGTTGACCAACGATTCCATGAATACCTTAGAAGAAATAGGAAACCAAAATAACGTAAAGGTTGCTATGGATCCTAGAATACACCAAAGGTACAAAGAAGTTGAACTAGTGGACGAACTATTACGAGTATGCGGCCAATATCTTACATACATGTATCATTTCACGGTGTAAATAATAAGTAACCAGAGTATATATAGTACAGCTGGGGCTTGCTCTTGCACACACACATCAATTGGGTGATAGAGAGCTATTGTTTCCACTCATAACGTGACATGACCTTCAAACTAACTAGCGCCAACTAGTTCTACCATTATGGATTGCCTCCCATATCTGTAGTTTCTTTGTGATACGCCAAAAACAGGGAAAAGACCTATAGATCCGAATCCTGTCTGTTGTGTTACTAGAACATAGACATAGATAAAGGAGGGCATGAAGACTAAATAAAAAAAAATATAAAATGACCAAATGGAGTTCATAAGTAAGAAAAGCATTCACAGCTGATATTTACTTGGACACTTTTCCCTTTCGTTATAAATTTTGTGTCTTCCTACTTATCGGTAGCGGTAAAGGGTCTACTGTGTTTTTACTGCTAAGTCTGGAAGGTAGTAGAAGAGGCTACGTCCCAGTTCTGGCATAAGTAGTCATTCACGTCAGTATTTAGATATGATCACAACAAAATATTTGACTAGATTCGTAGCCAGCAAGAAATCTTCCTGGTTACCTCCATAAGCCCTAAGTTACTGCCACGCTCTCTCACTATGGTTATTGCAGTGCAGAATATTACATCTTCCCAAGCCAGTTTCTTGGAAGCCGATTAAATTAAAATTAGGACTATCTACCCCCAAGAATGTTAATGTTAGCAACACGTGTCGGGTATTAAAAAACTGGTCTCCGAGTGGTGAAACTCTGTGACATAATCACTACGGCAAAGGATCCACCATCACATATACTCTTTCACTACGTGTACCATTCGCAGTCGCAGATGTTAGATGGTAGCTTACTGCACTTGTCTCAAAAGTCTGGACATTTGCCATAGTTTGCGCGAACTCTATTGAGATGTGTTCACGTTTTTTTGCAGTTGTTTTTGTGCAATACACATATTAGATTCTGAACTTACGGAGATGATGTTTGCATCAATAGTAGATCAACTGACTGCGTGCCAACCACTTATTATAATATAACCTACTCTTATAATAGATATGGTCGTCTTCGGTCTTTTCATGTAGGTGATTCCAATAAAACAGTTAAAACAAGCAGGGACGGCATACTTATACGCGAGACATATCCAAAGCACCCGCATACCCGCGTTAATCGAACCATTAGTAAACGACGTGTCACTTTCTCAGAACAAAAAATTAACAACGCGGTGCGCTATAATTCATCGAGATCAATTTGTAATCGATATAGATTCCTGAAAGGTTTTTGCGGACACGGAATATTCATCTAAGTAAATTAATAACAACTCCATATATGGAGACCGGTTATGTCAGCTTGGAAATAAATTGGTAAAAAGATTGAATATGTTATATGATGGATTTGATAGATATGTGTTGCTGCTGTTTTGTAAGCGGCACAGAAACTAAGCTTCAAACAGATATATAAATAATATGTGTCCTCTTTTATAACCTAGTACTTTTATATTTTGCCTGAGTGAAGTTCCATCATTGAGGAGACCGCAAAAGAACAAGTCCTGTTAGTTCATCGGTAATGCATGGGAAATTAGTTTCAACAGATTTGTCCGCTCGTTCAGTCAACCAACAGCTCTCCAAACACGAGAGAAACTCTCCAAGCCAGATCTTATCTGTATTCCGTACTGAGTAATGAGGTTATATGGTGAAAAGCACTTCTTGTAGACAAACCAGCTTCTTTCCAGCACATGCAGCAATATACACACGACTAAGCTATAACATAGAGAATGAAAGCATCTAATCTGTAGCTGTAGGATTAGATAAGTGTACTTAGGTTGTCACAATGAATATCAAAAATCTGTTAGTGTATTATAATCGATTACTAATTCGTATGGAATATTTCCAAAATAGTACGGTTTCCGTAAAGAACTTGTCGAAATTATTAACAATTTCATTTGTTTCAGGTATATCAAGGATTTTCGCAGAAAGAACAAAATCAACCGACTTATGAGATCTTCACATTTCCGGGATACTATCCCGGAGACATGAAATAATGACGGAACAAGGTAATCTCGCAAAAAGTATCTAAAGTTATTTATTTATGTATCTAGGGCGGTTAAGTGAACGGTTATGGCCTGCAGCGTGAAATGAGGGCCCTAAGTACGACATGGTGTGGGATTTAACATGTTTAGAGATATACATAAATGCTTATTGCGCCCGAAATACATACAAAATATCATTATTTATTTCGTCATTTATTCTACAACCGGATACGATAAAAGAATCACAATAGTAAGAGTAAATGACTACTATTCTGTCACAAATGCGCGGTTGCCTAGCAAAGAGTAAATACGGATAGTTTCTGTGGTCGCTGTATTATATATGTAAGTTCAATATACGAGGGCTTCATGATAAGTCAGTGACTTTTTAAATAAAAAAATGTTTTTTGGCAAATAAACATTTTATTTCTCAACATAATCTCCTTTTAGCTCGATACATTTAGTCCAGCGTTTTTCCAATTTCTTAATTCCTTCCGAATAGTAGTTTTTATCAAGGCTCCCAAAATATGCGTTTGTTTCAATGATGACCTCTTCATTCGACCCAAATTTCTTACCACCCAGCCATTTTTTCAGGTTTGGAAATAGGAAGTACTCACTGGGAGCTACATCTGGAGAATAGGCTGGATCGGGCAGCAGTTCGTAGCCCAGTTCATGAATTTTTGCCATCGAGACTACACACGTGTGTACCCGTGCGTTGTCTTGATGGAACCCCATTTTTTTTTCGCCAAATGCGGTCGTTTTTGCTTCAAAGCAACGTTGAATCTGTCTAACAGCTCTGAATAGAACTCTCCCGGATCGTTCTGACCTTCTCAAGGTAATCGATGTAAATGATACCGCATGCGTCCCAGAAAACTGTGGCCATAGCTTTGCTGGCTGACAGACCCACCTTGGCCTTCTTTGGAGCACGGTCACCATGTGAACCCCACTGTCTTGGTTGTTCTTTGGCTTTTGGTGTATTGTGATGAATCCATGTTTCATCTACAGTTACAAAACGGCCCAAAAATTCGTTCGGATTGCGGCTGAATATCGCCAAACATTCGCTTGAAATAGTCACACGGTTGCGCTTATGGTCGACTGTGAGCAATCGCGGCACCCATCTCGCGGATAGTTTTTTCATGTCCAAGTATTCACGTAAAATCTGATGTACCCGCTCAGTAGAGATGCCTACAGCCTCAGCTACTTAACGTATTTTTATTCTCCGATCTTTCAATATCATCCCATGGATCTTATCCACGATTTCTGGTGTGATCACCTCTTTTGGGCGACCTGAACGTTCGGCATCACTTGTGCTAGTTCGACCACAACGGAACTCGGTAAACCACTTCTTCACCATTGAAATAGATGGTGCAGAGTCCCCATAGTATTTGTCAAGCCTTTCCTTGGTTGCAGTGATGATTTTTTCACGCAAAAAATAATGTTTAATTAGAACACGAAATTCACTTTTCTCCATTTTTGTTTGTGTCTACTTTCAACGGCTGTCAAACTCAAATGAAATGACACAGCTTGTTCAAATTTTGAAAGTCGTCATATAAAAGAGGGCAGTTGACGGCAGCAGTGCTGCATTCAAAGTTACTGCGCGGGAAATTCAAAAAGTCACTGACTTATCAAACGGCGTAATTGAATAGTGGACGGTAAAGTAACTTTCGCTGGGCATAAAGGAGTTCGTGAAGTGAAAATTAGGACATAACGACCGTAAAAACTATGTTTGTGTTACACCCTTACGCTCGGTCGTAGATAAAAACGTTTTTATGCTATGAATAGCGTTTCAAAAACTCCTTTGCCTATCCATTGTGATTTTAAACGACATAAGTATACTAAGTGACATATAAATCCGAACACCCAGTTTAAATGGTTTTATTTTAATAAAATTTTGTATAAGTACTTAATGAAGCATAATAAGTAAATGATAAAAATTTCAAAATGATTGCACTGCTTTAAAGCCCTTTGACCTTTAATAATGTGTGGCTGCACCCTGATGTGCTACGCATTCTCCAACGCGCCTAGGCATGCTTCTGATCAGGTGGTCAATGTCCTCCTGTGGTATCTCATTCCAGGCAACCACCAACTCATCTCGAAGTGCTTCTAGAGTCTGAGGAGGACGTTGTAAATTGAGCAATCTCCCCCACACGTGCTCAATTGGGGATAAGTCGGGAGATCTTGGTGGCCATGGTAACAATGTGACATCATTATGTTGAAAGAAGTCTATTGTGACTCTTGCAACAAGTGGTCGGGCATTATCTTGTTGGAAAGTTGGATCTGGCAGGGTGTCAAGATAGGGTAAAAGATGGGGTTCTAGAACTTCGTGGATATAACGCTGCGCGTGCATGTTACCTCTGATGAAGATTAAAGGTGACCTGGAACCGTAAGCTATAGCACCCCAAACCATAACTCCAACAGTGTGATGAACATGTCTTTCAACAAAAAACTGTGGATTCCTCCTTTCACCACGTCGCCTTCTAACCCTGGTACGACCACCGTGCAGGCCTAAACAAAATCGAGACTCGTCACTAAAGACAATACTGTTCCATTCCTGATCCCAGAGTGACCGTTGTCTGCACCACTCAAGGCGATTACGTCGGTGTTCTCGAGTTAAAGGGAGGACCCAGTGTGGCCGGTATGAAAACAAGCCAAAACTTCTCATTCGTCGGTAAACACTTCGCATGCCAATAGATCTTCCGTGTTCTGCAAACCATTCATATGCAATGGACCTGGTAGTGGAGAAACGGTCCCTTAAGGCCAATAATCTTAGGCGGCGATCTTCACGGTCTGTTGTTGTACGGCGGCGTCCAGTGCCCCTTGCTCTTTGCGTACGGCCTTCTCGAAGCCATGCCTGACAACATCTAACCACAATGTCTACACTTCTTTGCACTCTAACTGCAATTGCCCGAAAAGATAGTCCAGCTTCCCGAAGTCCCACTATACGGCCCCTATCAAACTCACTAAGTTGACGAAATCGTACAGGTCTCCGTACTCTAGGCATCGTAACCGATCGTAAAGGATGTCAAGAACCAAAATCCGCCAACGTTGATTCTTTACGGCGGCTGAAATATTCATTTTTAGAGCGTTCGTGAATTAAAAAAAAAGCAGTATAAAAACCGAAATGTCCAACTGATAAGGCTGAACATTTTTTCACTTGTTATTTACACTAAGATAAATACATTCACCAACTTTTATTAAAATAAAACCATTTAAACTGGGTGTTCGGATTTATATGTCACTTAGTATATTATGCGTTCAAAAAATGAGATTCGGTGGCTTGAAATCCTCATAAACTATACGTATCAAATCGAGTACTTTCAGTCTATTGGTATATCGGAAATTTACAAAAGTTTTTTTAGAAGGGACAAATATAGTGATTCTATTGAAAGTGGCTAATGTTCTGTTTTTAAAGTAGATTGTATCGATTATGGAGTTAACAAAATAGCAAAATGATTACTTCCTACACTTGTGTGAGATGCTTGCTTGAAGATGATAACAAAACTAAGCATTCACTCTAACAATATCAAGCTAAAAGTACCGTTCAATTCAACTATTTGTTATTGTTATTTTTACATCGAGGAACGGCTGAAAGTATTGCGTCCTACAATTTAATAATAATTGGTCGAGATAAAAAAATAAGCGATTGGTGAATGGTATTACGATGACATTGTAGAGATATTTCACAAAAGCGACATTGGTTATGTACTGACAGGTACACATATTTTGCATTAAATTCATCTGAGGGTCTGTGATTAGAGGAAGAAGTACGAGATAACCCATTTGGGCCAGTCTTAAATAACTGCAGTTGAAGCAATCAATGTCATCGTCAATAGTGCTTAAATGAAATACCTATGAACAAAAACATGAGAACATTGTATACAAAGTACTCTTATTAATATGGTTTTAAAGAAGCACCATATAACGTACAACATTACAAATGAAACGTTTTTACTTTACACGCCTAATCCCGGGAAGTGTTGCAGTCGTGAAAAATTTCGAAATTGAGATATTATGTTATATGACATGTACATCACGAAAAAACATGTCACTCATTTCCGTCGGTCTGTCTGGCTACTTGTCAGCCTGGCTACTTGTCTGTCCGTCCGCTAATCCTTCATCCCTCTATAATCTGAGAAGTACCTGTCGGATTTTGATACAATTTTCACACAGGGCTACTACTATATCGAGGGCCAAAAACCTTTATACCTTTTGAAAATCGGTCCAGTGATGGCGGAGAAAAAGGCTAAAAACGAAAAATAAGATGTAACGTAAGACATAGTCGCTTCTGCACTGCTGTTGTGGGCTGTGTGCGCTGTGCATGGTAAAGACTAATATTATCATTCGCGCGGGATTGGTCATCGCAACGATCATGTGCCTGCAGAAATTCTTCTCAGGGGAGGAGGAATGTCATTTGATTTATGTTATACATGTTCATAGCTAAATTTTTTTTCTCAGAAGGACTAACTTGTGCCAAAGATAATCCTTTTCGAACTGCGTTAACTATACATACGGCGTTTCTACAACCGTAGTTAATGTCTGTTTGCAAAGGTAGACAAAGAATCATTCTCAAGAAAGCGTTTGTCCTTTCTAAATTCCAGCGAATGTTTTTTAGATTGCTATCTAGAATTTTCAAAATGTAAATTCTTAGTAACCATAGTATCATGGGCTTAGCAGTACGAACGATATCAGACAAAGTATCAGCGACTTCACTATCGAAATTGTGAAAACTATTATTTGTTGTCTGTACTTACAATACGCTTCACTATGATACCTCGATGCCTTATACCATCGAGGTCCATCTGCTAAGATTGCGTGTACGGGTGGGTATATTTCTCTTACAATTAAAATCTAATATTTACTAAAGAATGTTTGTTATTAGGAAAGTTTGTTTTTACAACAACCGTGTGAAGGAAAATACAGATTCTAATAAACCCGTACATACATTTATGGCGAGCATTTTTTGCAGTGGAATGGAATAACTGTCAATTTTGTCTGTCCTCAATAAACTCAGTTTTGTGGGCCATACAGCAAGTGGTACAACGTAACTTTTAACTGATTGGTTGTAGAACAAATAAATTTGAATCACCCTGTAGACTGCATATATCGCTATGTAAGTGAGATGTATCTTTTTGCCGCTCTATTGGAACAACAAATATTTGTTCTAACTAACAACAAATATTTCACTTGACGTTCGTTTGCCTGTTTGTATGCTTACTGACGATGTGACGGCAAGGAAGGTTAGTAATACGGACACTCAAGGATCATCGGGATTTTCTTTTCTCGCTCGGCCTCAGACACGTCACATTGCTATGTCGTAAATGCAAACATAGATTGTAGATGCAACAACCACACAAGTGGCATGAGAAAAAATTACTTACACATATATGAGTGTGGGTGAGGGGAGAAATAAAATGTCAAAAAAAAATTACGATGTGAAGTGACACATTATAAGTATTTTTTTGAGAGTCCACAGTGTAGCACAGTGTAGTACGGGAAAGCAATACTCAAACTTTCGCGAAGAACGGCATGGGTATCATGTAAGAAACCTATAAAACGTCAAAAAACCTATAAGATGTCATCTTGCAAACTAGGTAGTTTTTAGAGCGCAAACAGTCATTCCACGTGTGCGCACTAGGATCGTTGAGAAACGTCCACCTAAGGAGGAATAACTCTACTAAACTAAACGCATTATTGATGGCATATGTTTTGTGAGGCCAAATGATCCTTGTCTGTAGTTTTTATCTCTGAGAAGAAAGTTGGTTGAATCGCAAGATTGCATCTGGATGATTATGTGTATTGGTCTGCATGTGTATAAAATCAGTGATTTGCTGTGTGAGAAAATCATTACTGAATATGCTGCCAATGAAGTATATCTATTGGCTGTGCCCGACGGGTTATTTTTATTTTGTGCTTTCTGAAGAGAGGTTCTGTTCAAAGTTAATTACGAAAAACTGAGGAGAATTACGGGAAATCATCACTGCACCCGCCTTATGTGTAATTACTGTTAGCATGGATATATTTTTGAAATACAGCAAATTTGTATTTGTAATTTCCAGAATGGATAAGAAAAAGTGGATGCGCAACTATTTTCTAGCTTTGAATCTCAATTAAGTGTTTTTGAGACAAGAACCCAATGTAATTATCATCAACACGTACAACTTAAAGCTTAGACCTCCAGTAAAGCCATCTCAGAAGCAGATTTTACATCACATCAGAGCCAAAGATTCATAACAAGCCTCATGACGTTTAGGCTACACGTACAACTAAGTGCTAAGTTAATATCTGGTAAAAAAACCTACATAATTTGAAAAAACAGCATAATGTCAAAAAAATCGGCATAATGACACTTTTCAAGATACGTGATACCAGTGCGGGAATACAGGAAGGCGGATGTGACGTCTTCCAAACATCAAAAAATCAGGTGTTATGTTTAACCGCCTAACGTAGGTGAGGTACTAGCGGGTGACAGGTCTTATGACAATGTCTATTTAAAAAACAGACATCTCAATTGAATCGGTGAGATGAAAAACAGTACAAGTCCAAAATTTGTCGTATTTAGTTAGGATAGCCAAGCGCCTTTAAATTTGCTTTTCTATCGACTGAGCGTACAAACAGTACGTTGTACATCCCGTTCTATTGTAGACGCGAACATGCTACTTGTCAATGAGAGGAAAACAGTACTAGTCCGGTCTTGTACTGTTATTCAACTCACTGACGTAACCACACAATAGTCCGATTCCTGCTTGCACTACAGGCAACTACCCGTTTTAAATAAAAGTATCAATATTTTCCTGTGCGTGGGTATTCGTTTTTACCTTGCGACGGTGAATTTCACCATTCACTGTTAGCAAATTCGACCATTTGAAATATATAGTTGACTTCAAAAATTGGTGGTCTTTACACTACAAAAAAATTAATTGTACTTCGATAGGCGAAAACAACACTAGAAAAAAACGCTTAGCATTTCGAACTATAGTCAGTTTCTATATGATAGTGACACCCCTCGTTACGTCATGACATGGGGGTATATAAATGGTTCGTCTTCATTCACTTTTAAACTTCTGAAACAGAATAAAGCTAATCCGGCCCTTCCCACTGAAAATGCTTATAAAATACCCATTTCAATAAATAAGAAAAAGATTGATAACATCAGAGAGGTGATACAACATATAATTGTATTATCATGTTACTTCATGGTGCACTACAGAGGTCGAAGAGGATCCCTAAATAGTTTTTTATACTTAATAAATAATTTTGTCCTGGTTTTTTAGTATAATTTCGCCAATTTGACACATTTTTTTTTGCTTGAGTTGAAAAACAGAACAAGTCCACTACCCTTTGAAGGGCATTACTCAATATGTGACCTTTTTTCAAAATAATAAGTGCTTACCTGGATCAGAAATAATAAGAGCTAGAACTTTCCTGTGCATGTAAACATTCTATCTGAAATAGTTTTAAAGCTATACGGTTTTCATTGGTTTTCTCAAAAGTTCAATTTGGGGCATGCACTGTTTTTCATATCACCGATTCAATTGAGAATTCGTCTTCGCAGTGCCAAAAATTGAGTTAAAATATTAAATCATAAGTCAAGAAAATGGAGGAACAGGTCCTCCTGATTTTAAATGATGAGGAAGAAGACTATGAGGTCATCGTAGATGTAGGAACTGCACTTATCATATCAAACGGTTGATTTTATTGATATACTTTGGAGAAAACACGATCGGTCCTTTTATTTCATATTCAAAGGGAGCAGCTAAGATAATCAAGGAACTTGATTCAAAAATTTTGCGCAACCTAACAACTCCCGGTGTAACTTGAAACTGTCAAAAGTTCCAGAGGAGGGGTAAATTCCATTTGTCTCCGCTCCATTCACTACGGGATTTCGCGAAAAAATATTTTATGTACGTATGTGAGTCGGGGCACTAAGAGTAGATCGATCCACCCTCTTGTTACCCTAGAAACGAAAAGATTGATTGTTCCAGCCAGTTCTATACATAGATAAAATGGGAAGAAGAAGCCTGGTTCACTGGTTATGTTGATATATCGGTAGAAAAGGGTCAACTGACCGATCTTCCGTCAACATAAAACAGTTTTGAGATTGTCAGTTAAAGAAGTGTCAACGATTAGTTGCACTACCCTTATTTGAATCAACTCATGCAACGGCAGTATAATTATGGCTGCAGCTCCCCGGCCCTGCAAAATAGTTTTAATATCAGGTTTTGCTGGAGCAAGGTACCTGTGCAACAAGCTACAGAAAGTTTCCTACAAATAATGATCTTTTTTTGTACCTTGGATGGTTTCGTGAAACCATCGCCGCAGATATTATTCTAACTAGGAATACTTTACCTCGACGAAGCATTCTGAAAATTGACATAATTTAAAATAAGATATTTGATACAAATTCTATCTACACTAGATCCACATCTAATTGTAGATATGTCGTGTGAGTATAAATCGAGGTACACATACTCTATTGGATACCTTATTTTTAGTAAAGTCCATTTTATGCAAATCGTTGCAGGGCAGCTTTCATATCGAAACGACCTAGATGTTAGATATCTAAGAAAACTCTTTGAGAGTGAGCAATTTTTGTGTATAAAGATACTGAATGACATGGGAAATAAATTTATCGCACCAATTTATGGTTGGGTAAGTAACCGATCAAAATTTCAAAAAACCCAACCGATGAAAAAGATGTAAAGAGTCAATAATGTGTTACGCGTTCACGATGTCTTATGCACCCAGAAACACCTCTGGACAAACTCCTAATCAGATCCTGTTGCTATTGAGGTATCTCATGGCATGCTACTTATACAAACCTCATGCCAAAGTAAGGCTTGGGGTATGGACATTGTCCAAACACTCTTTGATTAGGATTTGCTCAATATGGCGGACCGAACGACAAATATACGGGGAAGAGAAGTGAAAAAGCGGAAAGAATACGAAGAATCAGTTGAAATGTTCTAAAAAGAATTCAGATAAAACTAGATCATTGAGCCAATGAACGATATAAGGTATATTCATGTTAGACTAATCTTTGCTGCTCCCGTATGACGTATGACGAAACTATTCATCCTACAAAAAATACTAAATAACTAGGAAGTTTTAGATTTTCTCCAGTTTAATTTGTCCTATTGTCAAAAAAACGAAGAATCTTTACCAGAAACGCCAAATATAATAACTGATAAAAAGACCGAAATCTCCCAAGAAGATGTGAAACAAGGAATAAGTAAATTAAAAAATAGAAAGTCACCAGGAGAAGATCAAATACCAAATGAACTCTTAAAATATGGAAGTGATTACCTTGTACAACAACTGCAACTCCTTATTCAAAAAATAATCACCACGAACAGAATACCAGATAAATGGAGGAGAGCGATCATGCTAATGTTCTTCAAGAAAGGAGATAAGAAAGACCCCAACAGTTGTCGAGTAATAAATCTGTTAAATACAACACTTAAATTGACAACAAGAATAATAGTGACAAAAATAAACGAACGAATAACTCTGCAAGAGGAACCAGCAAGGATTCTGGACAGAAAGATCATGCACGGATGCAGTTTTTGTAATAAGACAAATAAAAGAAAAGTCGCTGGAATACAACAAACCAGAATATATGTACCTGATAGATTTGAAGAAAGCGTTTGATAGAGTGAGAATTCGGGACGCGGTACATTTATTATATGACAGGGGAATACCACTGGATTTAGTAAAAACTATTGAGAATATATATAAAGATAACATAGCTATGGTAAGATGTAAAGGAACACTCTCGTAACCTATCAAGTATGAAACTGGCATTAGACAAGGAGATTCGCTGAGCCCACTAATATTTAATCTGATAACGGATGAAATCATAAAGAAAGTTAAAAAAAGAAGAGGATATAGAATGGGAGAAAAGGAAATGCAGATAATATGCTACGCCGACGACTCCATAATAATAGTCGAAAATGAAGATGACCTACAAAGATTAATTAAAGAATTCGAAGATACGGCGCTCATATACAACATGGTGATTTCAACAGAAAAAACTAAATCGATAGTGATATCAGCGGAACCGAGACGATGTAAACTGGTCGTAAATAACAAAATAATAGAACAAGTGATGGAAACGAAATACTTGGGAATCAAACTGTCAAGCTATGGAAAAGTGGAAGAAGAAGTACAAAAACAAATGAACGTGGCGAACAGAGCAGCAGGATGTCTCAACAATACAATCTGGAGAAACAAATACCTCACAACGGAAACGAAAACTAGGATATATAAATCAACCATAAGACCGATAATGACGTACACAGCGGAAACAAGAGCAGATACGGCGAAAACACAAAGATTATTGGAAACAGCAGAAATGAAAGTCTTCCGAAAAATAACAAACCAAACTCTGAGAGACAATGTAAGAAGTGAGGAAATACGAGCGAGACATGGTATAGAGGAAATAAACCTGTGGACCAAAAGAAGAAAAACAGAATTGAATATACACATAGAAAGAATGACAGAAAATAGAACAGTACGAATAGCAAGAGACAAATCGCCAAATGAAAGAAGATCAATGGGTCGACCGAGGATGGTCAGACAACATCAATTGAAGTAAAACAGACATGAGCCTATTAATAAAGTAGGAAGAAGAAAGTCATTTTTCCTCATATAAAAAGTCAGATCATCACAAAACTAGTTTTTGGGCAAAATTTCATTAACATGAATTGCTCGAGCAAAAAATTTGCGAATTAGCAAAATGAAAATTCAACAAAAATACGTCTACGGGGTGTTTCAAATTCCACTCTCCTCTTGGGTAAAAGATACGAAGTCAGTTAAATGGGGGAAAAGTTGCGCAGTCAGTAAGTGAGAAAATGAACCGAAATTTCATAATTCAGAGTATTTTCGGAGACCGACGAAGAAAGTTCTTTCCAAAATCGACTTTAGTTTTACTAACCTTATTTGTAATGTGATTTCAAAATGAAGTGCACGCAAATGAAACCTCGGCCGAAGATCAATATTATTTAAATGCAAGATGTGTGTATCGACTTAGACATGAAGGACATCAAAAATATGTTTAGCAATATGCATCATCGTCGATGCATTTACTCACTCACAAATTGTACCGTTTTTATTGATACCCTTAAATAATATGATAAAGTTAGCAGTATACTGTTCTTTATTTGATGAGTAAAGATCAACTAAAGGAGGATTATCACTTTTTTTAGTCATTTGATGTTTTATGCTATCGGAACTGTTTACCTATGCCCTGTTCATAAGGACTAGAGGGAGGCTTCTGATTCTCTCATTTTCCCTGTTACCTAATTGCGCCTCTTTGCCTCATCTAACCGACTTTCTATCTCCGAGATCCAAATGGTAAAAACACCAAATGGTTGGACTATATAGCTTGATGTGCCAATTCACTGCCAAATGGCGATCATTTGCTGCAAATCCTCCTTCCTTGACAAGGATGCGATATGGATAGGTTTACTTAATCAACCCACCCTGTAGAAAATTATGTGAATTCCCACACACTTCGCCTAAAAATGACTTATTCAAATGAAGCGTACACTTTGTATTAGCATAGTAATGTGAGCCGGTAAAGTGGCGGTGATTCGATTTGGAAAGGTTCGATTCGCGACTTATCTACATTTTATTGTCTTTCAATTAGCAACCTCTCGTGCAGATACCGAGCTAATGGATCCACAATTCGCTATATAACGGAATACGGCTCTACCTATGGGTTGATTAAATCAATATTATAAAATAGGTGCGGTTTTCTACAAACGTCAATTCACACTTGGAGAGCACATAGCGAATCAAGTTTTTATTCCACTATCATAGTAACCTCGGCGTCGCACACTGTAATGTTTGCATTAAATTACTGAGTCACCTAATAAAACAAAAAAGCGTATAAACGCTATAAATGTAGCAGAAATAGTATTTATACTAAGGTTATAGTTTCATTCTAAAACCGAGACTTTATCTAATTACTATTCTAATTTTTTTTACTAACGCGTAGTCTCAGTCTCCAGCTAGGTAATAGACAAAGGAATACCAAAACACTCTAAGCTTCATCGTATTTTTGTGCTTCTCATCATTTTTGTTGCTATCAAAAATTCAAGCGGCATACTTTTTTAATATCGATTCTCATTAACTAATGTTTTTACAGAATTTTCATTTCAGCGAATTTGTGCGTATAGGTATCTGAAATTTTAAAAAATTGTACAATTAGTATTTTGCATAATTTGTAACTGTATAAAGTTGTACATGTACATGACCAACTGAAGCTGGAATTTGAAAATATAAAAGTATAATGATTTTATAGAAAATGACTCCATACTGCCACATTCCAACTTGTGAAGAGTGTGGTGTTTTCAGCTAACTATGAGAGTAAATTTTGTAATATCGTTCTTCGAAATAATTTCCAAGTCGATAAATAGTAAAATATTATTAGTGTAGGACTTTGATGCTGAACACCGGCTAGGGATGTAGTTCATCTAATTCTAACTGAAACAGCGAAAAAAAAGTGGAGCCGTCAAAAAAAGCGTCAGGTCCTATATAGACAGGTAATATAAACGTTTTCGAGTGAACAATCGTCAGAGTCATGAGTTATAACGTCGATACCTCGAGATCGTTTTTTAAAAGATTATTTTCGAAAATACAAAACTAAAAAATGCACTTTTGCAAAATTATTACAATGTTACTATGATGTTAATAGTACAAAGGCTTAAATCTGACTGACTATAAAATGTGTTGAGAACAATAAAGTAAACTCTAGGTCTTGAACTTCGGGGAAGAATTCTTCACGGAAGTTGAATAGGATGAAGTTCGACTTCTGGTTGCTGAATACTTCTATTTCTGATGATTTTCCAGAATGCGTAGACATCCAAGAGTAATATACATCCATATGTATATTATCAGTGTCCAGGCGCTGGGTATAAAAAAGTCTGTAGGTTTCTTGAAGTTGAGTTTGTTGTTGATGATACTTGACTTGATTTTACTTAACTCGTCCAGCTTAATTTCTTCTAGATGCAGACTGAAATTTGTTTCTGTGATGTCGCCTTTAGTGTTCAGGTTTACATCCGGGAATGTAATAGGTTGGCCCGCGACAATCGTTTCGAGTTCATTTTTGATAATTTGATGATTAATTTCGGCTTGACAGTTGACAGGCATATGAAGTAGGTAACTTCCCGTCAATGTTTTCATTTGCATTTCTTCGTGGCATTCCATTTTGGTAACTTCTTCAGGCTCAATACCCATTGATTAGTCCGCTGGATTCGTCCGATACTTAGCTGATTGATTATTAGTCGAGTTCGGGCACATGCACGGACCATTGATGTCTTGCAAGTTGGTCTTCAGAGAAACTGTTTAGGAGTAATTTCAGTACAAATGTCGCCGAAAAGTGGAAAGTGCAATTCTTTTTATGCCAAATAAGGCTCTTTTGGAATGATAGTCTTAAATAGACCTTCAAAATACATCGGGATTGGAAAGAAACGATATAAATTAAATGACTCATAGTATGAGATTGGAAGTGATAAAACGAATGTAATTTTGTTGCCCAAAGAATAACTGGAGATTTTAAAAAAAATTAAAAATTGGGTATGTTATCTAGTAAAACTGGTATCGCAAATTTTTCCTGGCCTAATATTGAGCTCAATAGTTTCAGTTCTCCAGAACTTTCTTCGATTGTAATAATGCTAGATTGAATTGTTCCAAGACGTGCAAAAGTTATTGAATTTTCAGCGTCTTGTAATAATGACAGAGTTACTTCATAGCTGTTCATAATTTGAGATACTGTGTCTACTATGAATCTATGCTGATCTGAATCGATTGTAGCATATATGGTATTAATTTTATTATTCAGCAATTGTTCATTATGACAGACTTGCTGACCAGTTTTATTGAATATCGACCTTTTTCCTCGCTTTGTATGGGGAAATATATTATGTAACTTTTGTTCTACCTATCCCTGAACAAATTTTGATGTTCTGAAATAATTGGACAAATATGTAGTGACATTTAAACTTGAGGAAATGGTTCTGCTGTACGTGAGGAGGAAATCGATAATTTTTCAATTTCAGAATTCAAAGTCCTTACTTTTGTTCCACCAATTTCCACGGGAAGTAGTCCTGGATTATTGTCGAGGTTACGTATAGTTATGCTATCCTGAAGTACAATCGTTACTTGCAGGAATCTGTAAATGAATAATACCTACATGTATGTATGTAGTACTTGGAGAGATACATTTAGTTGCTAAATGAATATGGTTTGCGAAGGAGCCGCTTCAAGTTATCGATATGTACTTTATTGTGTTTATAAGTAGTAGCGGTCCTTTTACCAGGATCGACTACTGTTAGTGAACATAATTTTTGGAATTTATCTGCATTTTTCTGACGTATATTTTTCTTAACTAATGCTTTCTGACCTGGTTGAAATATTTTTGGACTATCTCGAGCTATGTTTGCCTTTTCAGTGACTTTTTCTTTATTTTGAACAAGCGCCTCGTTGATTTTGGAATATAATAAATAGCTTACTGCGTGCTTTGTGCTGCTTTACGTAATCATTCAACAAAATTTGGTCTAAGCTGATGTCAAATGTATCTTTTTCACTGAGATGACCATTTATGACATGGGTTTTAATTGACTGAGCTTTTAAACTCGGTGCCATTGTCAGTAATAATTTGTGTCGGGATTCCATGATGGGAAAAGTATCGGATAAGGTTCTCAGCTACTTCGGTACCTGTCATTGAACTGAGATGGTAAGCTTGAGCGTAATTTAGATTTTTGAAATGTGTATGTGTCCATGTGAATTATTTCAAATGGCTTCACAGCAGTGGGAGTGATATTCATTTGCGCTTTAACAGGGTGTCTCTCGTATTTGGCTTGTTGACAGATTTCGCAGTCATTTATGTATGACTGAACGGAACTGTTCAAATTTGGCTAACAGTACTTTTGTTTTAAGCGAGAATAGGTTTCATCGATCCCGCGATGATTTGATTTCCCTTCATGATAATTTTGTATTGAACTTTTAATTTCGTCATTACTAGTGAGGTCTAATAGTTTTTCAAGGCACCTTTTAAACTTGATAGAGGGCCATTCAAAATACTTTTGTAAAGCGCCTGAAAAGGGTTCGTATATGTGAGGATCTTCGAAATATATATAGTATGGGACATCGGGTACAATATATTCCTTAACAAAATTTACAAAATCTGATTCAAAGTTGTTATTTGAAATTTGTACTGTTGTCGCTGTTTTCTCTCAAATAAAATTATGATTTTCGGCTTCGCGGGAGAGTGCAGGACCGTGTTAATTACGATCTGATTTTGGCCAAAGTTCAATGGTTGGTCTGATATAGGAATTGTAACAACCGGGTATTGATTATTAGAGTGTCGGGTTTCATCATCCTTTTCAATTTCGTCTTCGTTAGTATTAGTTTTGCCAATAACAAAAGGAAGTTCTTGGTAGTCAGTTTGTTCTGTTTCATTGATTGTATCTTTGCCAGTATTTGTATTGTCAACGGTAGGAAGTTCCTGGCAGTCAAGTTGATCTGTTTCGTTGTCCAAGTTGACAATCATTGAGATATCGTCTAGTTCAGGATTTAAGTTGGGGTAGCTAATATCTTGAATTGTTAGTGGTGAATTTGGATTAGGTTGTCTTGTAAATTTTGTCCTACAAAGGTAATCCTTTTATTCTAATAGTTGGAGGCTTCTCCAAGGATGTCATCGAGTTGTTAGTTTCCTTAGTATGCATTTCAATTCTGGAAAGAGCGTCAGCATTTGTATTGAGTTTGCCTTTTTTATAGATGATTTTGAAATTATATTCAAGTTTCATTTTCAATCGTATTAATTTTGAAGAGACGTTTTCCTTTAATGAATAAAGGTACTGGAGTGGTTTATGCTCTGTTATAATATTGAAGGTCTGCCCATAGAGATAAGGTCTGAAATATTTGGTAGCCCACACTATAGCTAACAACTCTTTTTCGGTAGTGCTGTAATTTCATTCCGAATCATTTAAGGTCCGTGACGCATAAGCTACAGGCAAATTACTACCGATTTGAACTCTGACTAAGAACTGCCCCTAAGGCTTCATTACTTGCGTCAGTTGTCAAATTCAACGGTCTTGTGAAATCTGGGTACTAAAGTATTGGGTCGTTGGTAAGTAATGTCTTACAGTTTTCGAAATATGATACAAATTCGTCTTCGTGAAAAATTTTTGCGCCTTTTTGATGCAGTGAGAGGTTCGGTGAGTTGGGCGAAATTTGGAATAAATCGCCGATAATAGCCTTTGAGTCCTAAAAAGATTTTTATTTACCTATTAGTTTTTGGTTTGGGGAAATTTTGTATTGCTGAGATTTTGTCGGGGTTAGGTTTCACGCCTTCAGGAGTTACTATATGTCCGAGGTAAGCAACCGCGTAGTCGGGTAAAGACAGATCGTAGCCATTCTAAGTGCTCTTGAAGAGACGTCAAAAATACGATAATGTCATCGAGATAAACGAGTCACTTTTCGTTTTGAATTCCTCGGAGGATGTTATCCATCACTCGTTGAAACGTGGCTGGTGAATTTTTAAGACCAAACGGCATTCTCAAAAATTCCCAATGGCCATTTTCGGTGTTAAATGCTGTTTTTTCCATGTCTTTAACATCCATTTCTATCTGGTGAAAACCACTAGCAAGATCTAACGAACTTAGATATTGACATCTTCCTAGTTTATCCAGCAGGTCGTTTATATTGGGAAGTGGATATTTGTCATCAATAGTCTTATCGTTAAGATTACGATAATCTATTGCAACGCGCCATTTCTGTTTGCCCGAGGCATCCTTATACTTAGCCACTACCCAAATGAGCGAGCAATATGGCGAATTACTTTGCCTGATAATGTTTGATCTCAAAATTTTTTGAACTTGGTCATTCACTTCTTGTCGGTGAACAAAGGGGTACCGGTAGGTCTTGGAATAAATTGGGTCTCATCAGTAGTTCGAATTTGGTTTTTTATCTTGTTTGTGAATGTTAGTATTTCGCCTTCACGGTAAAAAATATCCGAAAATTCTTTGCAAATTTTGAGGATTGCGGACTGTTCTTCTGAATTTAGGTGGTCTACTCTAATTTTGGAATAGTCTAGTTTATTGACTGGAGAATCGTTGATATTATTAAGATCAAATTCTCGACATATGGTCGGATGTATAGACTGGTAAAATGCTTCAACAGAAAGAGATTCAGAGAAGTCGAGTGTAACAGTATCTCTCGTATTGTTCAGTAAGGTCGTCAAAGCATAACCCTCTTTCGCAATAGTCAGGCATTCCGTTATTTCACAATTATGAATTTTTTGGTGGGGCATGATAATTTCGCCATCGCTTATGGATGTTTTAACTTTTATGACCCGCTCAGTACGAGGTTCGATGGAAATAAAATTCAAATTATTCTTAGGTCTTTGATAAAGCAACTTGATGTTTGCATACGGTGTCACAAGGAACCCCTCTTGAAATAAGAGTCTTGCCTGTAATTCTTCTAAGTTATTCATACCGATCGAACCATTGAAAAAATCATGATACTTGAAAAGTAAAATTTTAATTTTTTTGGATGAGGCAAATTAAAAATTTTGGATGCTGGTATTAAAGTACTGAATTTATGGGCGGATTTCTGAAATACAGTCGAAACAATAAATGGTTCATTTTTAATTTGATGTGGAAAATATTTGAATGCGATGTATGGATCTATAAATGACCTAGTAGACCCGCAGTCGCTCAAAAGCTTTATGTCATATTCGGGAAAAGCTATATAGCTCAATCCTTTTGTGTTACTAGCATTGAACAATATAATTTCACTGATTCTGTCTGTTGAGTAACCTGGCTGGCTGGGAGAAAAAATTTATTTTTGGGTTAGGGACATCATAGAATTCATCGTAATTATTTTCGACGTTAGTATGCAGAACTACCTGTATCATAAGTTTCATATGTTGCGTTATCATTTAACTCAGTATTATACAATTCCTTAAAGATAAAATTTTGCTGAGGTCGAGGTGTGTTCGTCGGAATTGGAGCTAATGATGGACGTGTTGTGTCTCTTGTGCTGACACTCATCGGTGTTGGCCTGGGAAGATTCCTTAGATTTGAAGAGTTTGGCTTAAAACGTTTGTATTCGAATTCTTTGCTTGTTGGTTGCCAAAGACTTCAGCGTTAGTCTTAGTTCAGATGACGCGCGTACGGCTAACGCTCGCTTTGAAAATACATAGAATTAAAACTAGCTGTTCACATGGACTCGCGCATGAGAAATTTTACGCGTGTACGATGCCACAAGACGCGGAGAATCTAAATACGTGCGTCGATGTTGATTGATTGAAATACTAGACGTTCAGTTGGCGCGCGAGTTTCTTAGCATCCAGGCGACATACCAGGTGTATCTTGCAAGAAAATAATTCCTTAGGTATGGTAGTTAGTAGAATGGAAGTATGATAATTCAGCACCGACCTTTTCATTGGTGAAATTAAAAAGAGGCCAGCCATTTGGGACATGCGTTCCACATTATACTCAAATAAGACGGCATAAAGAAGCGCCTTGGAGGCCATAATTTTTTGCAAATCCGATGACACCGAAGAAAAAACGAAAATATTAGGTACGCTTGTTCGTAATGCTTTATTTATCATTGATGTTTACAATAAAGACAACAATTTAGATAATTCTATCCTTCAATTCAAGTTTCCCTTCATTCACAAAGTACTTCGTCAATTTTACTCGAACCCTATCGCCATCCTTTATATTACGACCACTATGTTTACCGATTTAATGTTGTCAGTAGCGCTGTGTTTAGTATATCTTCAAAATTATATCCATCATTAATTCGTACGCAATTTTGTAAATACAATACTCCCTGCGAATTCTATGTTGACATCCAGCGGCCGGTGTAATACTCGCCATTTGTTACACGCAATACCAAACGTGCATTCAACATAGCTCAGTGTAACACTGAGTTTTTCTTCTGGTGAAATGCAATACCTTACTGCATTTGCATCTTCTACAATATCATCCTTAATGATGAACAGTAAATTATCAAACGATTTTATTAACATCCTAAAGTAATTGAAAAATTTAGGATTCATCGAACAGAGTCATCTCAAACGAGTCGCAACCACAGGCCGGCCGTCGAGAAAGAATCAACACAACGATCCAGGCTTAAAAAGGATCCTGGAGTGGAGACAAATAGGCTATAGAGCAAGTCGGCATAAAGTTACACCACCGGCATAGAGCTTGCATATAACTCTTAGGTGTTGACCTAAGAAGGACTAAGGAGAATACTTAAGAATGAAGATTTAACGAACAGCAGAATGTAGTTGGTGCTGCTTGAAGTTTTCCAGTGTTTTCATAATTCTTTTTCTTATTGGGCGAACCACTCAGAAGGAGTTACGGAGTAACACCGTAAATCTGCTACTTGCTTCTCAGATAAAAAACCATGTAATAGGGAAATAGGGGGAGCCAAGAACATCGATGAGGTTATACAACGTAGACCGTCAATTTGCTGGAGTTGATGCTATTATAACAGATCGAAAATAAAATGCGGCTTGATAGCTATGCACTAGTTCATCAAGGCGCTGAGGTTTCATCATTCCTGATCAAGAAGCTTCTGCAGTTGCAGATGTTTTGGTGAAAGATTAAGGGTATTCAAGTAACTTGAACCTTCGCTGCCTGCAGGCCTTCTGGGCAGACCACCAACGCATTGAGACAATTCACTTGGCTCCTGACGATACTCTCAGATTATCATGATAATTACTCGTTGCCTATTATATAGGCTTTTCATCATCAACAAAATAGCTCAGCGGGTGGGAATAGTAGGTATAGTCTCATGCACCTTATAGAAACGTTCAACTTGCGATATGGGAAACTATGTATCAAGCACAACAAATCTTGTTTTGCTAAATTCCGTAAAATCATGGGACGTTTAAGCTGCTCCCTTAATTACAGTACAGTACAGGAAGTCAAGTCCTAGGTTGAATATGTTCATTAGACAGTCATCATCAGACCAATGTTTCCTGTGAAACACTGGTGATAACATATTGTATATTTGAGGCGTCATTTCATATTCGCTAGTACTTATTCAAAATATCTATAACATAAAACTGAGGATTTCATGATTAAAATATATCTGACCGCAAAGTCTTAAGGCGGTCCAGGGCAGCAGCGGTTTGATGCTGTATCGCATTAAGCTTGGAATAACTTTGACAATTTTAGTTTCTGGAACGTTTGTCAAACTGTCTCATTCGAAGGACACTGCTATACAGCATAAAAGCGCTGCAACACTCGTCCGCCTTAAAGTACACGCCCATTGAGAGGAAGGGAAGCGGAAAGAAGAGGAACCGAAATACTCCCACGGGATTCCTTTACACACAATCAAATAACAGTCCACGCACTAGAGCAACCGCACGGCACGGGTATCACGTATCGTGAAAAGTGTCATTACGCCGATTGTTTTGACATTATGTAGGTTTTTCTACAAGATGTTAACTTGGCACTAGCTGATGGATACTTTGTGAACTCGTTTTGTAGTTGTACGTGTTGCCTAAACGTCACGAGGCTTCAGTTATCAATGTTTGGCTCTAATGTAATGTAAAATCTGCTTCAAAGATGGCATTACTGGAGGTCTAAGCTGAGGCACAGTGAGGATTTGCGTGCTAATAATGTGTGTTGATGATAATTCCATTGGATTCTTGTCTCAAATACACTTACTTGAGATTCAAGGCCAGAAATTAGTTGCGGATCCACTTTTTCTTATACATTGATATGCACATTTGCTGAATTTCGAAAATGAGAGAGATGAGAAATAATTATATTCACTGTACACTGTCGAATTACAAGCCATATACATGCTAAAAGTAATTACACGCAACGCGGGCGCGGTGATCATTTCCCGTAATTCTCCTCAGTTTATCGTAATTTATAACTTTGAACATAACCTCTCTCCAGACGGCACAACATAAAAATAACCCATCGGGCACAGCCAATAGATATACTTCATTGGCAGCATATTCAGTAATGATTTTCTTATACAGCAAATATCACTGATTTTATTCACATGCAGATCAACACACATAATCACCCAGATGCGATCTTGCTATTCAACCAACTTCCTTCTCAGAGATAAAAACTACAGATCACACGGCTTCACAAGACATATGCAACCAACAATGCGTGTCGCTTAGTTGTGTCGTTCCTCCATAGATGGACGTTCACAACGATCCTAGTGAGCAAACATGGAATGACTGTTTGCGCCCTAAAAACTGCCTAGTCTGCAAGATAACATCTGATAGGCTTTTTTTGACGTTTTATAGGTTTTTTACATAATACCCGTACCGAACGGGATGCGATATAACACGCATGATGCGTGCAAATGACCTGAATGCAATCATAAAGTCTGGGCGGGCATGGAAGTTGACACAGATGAAGGTCGTAACTTTGAAAGCGCATTCTCCCATCTATTATGAACACATAAAGATACTGCAGTGCAAAAGCTCTGCTTCGGATTTTTCATATCTAATCCCAGCAATCTATGTGATAAAGGAAGGCTGGAAATATAAACGCTTATGATGCTTCTCATTGTGGCGACTGGAGTTTGCCCCCTCATAAATCCACGGGATTTATTGAATTTTGTGAGACTGGTTTGGTCTCTTCTATGGTATTCAATTTGCATAACTGCTCCATATTCTAGGATTACAACATGCATGAAACCTGTTTCTCATCAGACTATTTCTGGACTAACGCCATACCATTATAGATCTCGACATGCATATCGTGATTATAGCTAAAGGGGTGGCATATAAATATGTTTATAATGATTAAATTTTAGTGACGTTTCTAAAATTATCCAAAGGAGTATATTTCCGAACTCTTCAAACATTGCCAATATAGTAATCAATAATTTGTACTTTGTTCTACCAAGTTTCAAATAACCTCAACCGCTACCCTGCTGTAAGCTTGAAAATCACAAGGTATGAGCGCTTATTTAAAACACATTTTTTATATTTCCTTCTTGTCCAATAGAAACCAAAATCACAAGTTCTAACTACTGATCAAACAAGGTATATGTGATATCAGGAGCGATTTCGCAATACATAAATGACCGGTTGAACTCACTCCACAAATGTTTGATGTAAGTCAGCAGTTGATTCCTGGTATTGGAAACTATACTGTTTGTTGATATCAAGCGTTAACTTTACTAATTACAGACAGCAGAGACAATTGTTGTATCTGTCTGATCTCAAAAAATTTTGGGATATTGAGCCGTATTCATAAAACAAAGAATATCCGTGTATATACTTGCAAAATTTGAAGGAAATCCTCCAGATGGTATTTATAATAATTTGAAGTAAATACTTCTGCTTTTTGAGTATAAGCATATCCTTCAAAGCAGTGACATAAGTAAAAGGATATTCATAATATTCACCTTTTACTTGGCAGAGGAAGCATATATCCTTCAAAAATTCTGAGTGTGGTCAGTAGCAAATTCAACATCATAACGAAAGGTGGTCAAACAATGATGACGGAAATTGTGGATGTTATGGATTTTAAAACGTACAAACTTCGTTTACCTTCAATTGGGCGTGACTTCAAAAAATTATATCAGTTCGACGAAGCAACTGTACAATTGCTTGCGGACAGGTTTTTAGTTGAGAATGAGGGAACTTGAGGAGGAGCACTTTCATGTATTCATAAAATGAAGATATCTCGGTGACCCTGGATATCAACAAGGTATTGGTCCGGAACATGGTGTTAGTCAAGCAACAGCACAGTCGAACGAATGGATAAAGTTTCCAACTACCAACCATGAACTGATGGAGGCCAAGCGGGTATGGCAAAGCATGTATAAATGTCCAACAGCAATTGGTGTAACTGATTGTACACATATAGGAATCCTGAAAGCAAATAGCCATGGAGATGAGTATATCCACCGAAAAGGGAAACCTACTTTAAATGTGCAAGCTACTTGTGATGCCAGAGAGATGTTCACAAGTGTTGATGTCAGTTGGCCTTTATCAGGGCATGATTTCAGAATATGGAGATATTCACAGACTAGATCACAACTAATAAATAAAGCAAATGTACTACTTGGCGATGACGGTCATGGTACTGAGCCATGCCTTATGACTCCCTTCAGAAATCCTACTCCAGGTGCAGGAGTAAATTATAATAAAACAAGAAAGAAGTTATAATTGAACGCTGTTTCGGCCAACTCCAACTAAAACGCCGGTTTCCTATCCTACAGTATGTTTGCCGCGTAAGTTGGAAAATGTGCTGAAAATAATTATTGCTTATTTTGTTCTCCGTAATGTTGCAAAGAGCTTGGGCGATCCTGACTTTGAGTAAGTTGAACAAGACCCAGATGAAGATGCAGGAAATCATGAGAATGACGAACTTCCTCTCCGCCAACTAGGTCAACAAATAAGAAGAAACTTGAGTATTATAATAAATAGTTTTACTGATTAAAGTATATTTATCAATTATAATAAGTTTTACGAGATCATAAGTTACATGTGGCTGACATGTCCTGACTTATTCCAGCTTGTGGTTGACATGGGATTTCGTTCACTCAGCATCACTGACAGTTGTACTCCAGAACTTACACAGACCGTTCCGTATTTTTACTGGATACAGTTTTTTATCAAGTTAATAAGCATGTCATCCTCAAGTGATGAGGAAACTATAGAAAGTAATGGCAACCACCTGCAGTTCATCGCAGATGAAATTGCCATTGCTCCCATTATTTTGCAAGAGTCACAAGTTCCAAAAATAGAAATGAGAAAGACCGATGCCTTGAAGAAGATGTTGAAAAAATACAAATCAACATTCGGTAAACCATTAGATACTAAAGGTTTATTAAAAAATCAACAACATGAAATCAAGATTGAAGAAAAAAACAGATCTAAAGAAAACTGGTAATAAAGCAATTAAATTGTTATATTGGGAAAAAAAGTTGCTGAAAGCTATGGAAGGTGAGTGTAATCCTACAATTGGGAAAATTAGAGGTGCCATTCAGGTTGGTAGCGTTCAAGAAGAATGAAGTGAACTATATACCGAGCGCAGTGAGCAAACAGCAAACAGCGCCAGCAATTCAGAAGACATTGCCACCAAAAAGAAAATTAGCAACAAAGAATTACGAAACTGGAGAAACCAAAGGGTTAACTACAAAACAATTGCAACATCTAGTGGTACTACAGCAGTACCAAAGAAGTATTTTACAACAAGAGTATTATAAAACGAAATTAGAAATGATGCAGCGTCAGAAGCCACCTGTAACTTATGATGTTCACGAAATTAAAACTTATTATAACTTATAAATACATTTTAATCAGTAAAACTATTTATTATAATACTCAAGTTTCTTCTTATTTGTTGACCTAGTTGGCGGAGAGGAAGTTCGTCATTCTCATGATTTCCTGCATCTTCATCTGGGTCTTGTTCAACTTACTCAAAGTCAGGATCGCCCAAGCTCTTCGCAACATTACGGAGAACAAAACAAGCAATAATTATTTTCAGCACATTTTCCAACTTACGCGGCAAACATACTGTAGGATAGGAAACCGGCGTTTCAGTTGGAGTTGGCCGAAACAGCGTTCAATTATAACTTCTTTCTTGTTTTATTATAATTTACTCCTGCACCTGGAGTAGGATTTCTGAAGGGAGTCATAAGGCATGGCTCAGTACCATGACCATAATCGCCAAGTAGTACAACATTTGCTTTATTTATTAGTTGTGATCTAGTCTGTCTCCATATTCTGGAATCATGCACTAATCCAGGCCAACTGACATCAACACTCTTGTGAACATCTATGTGGCATCACAAGGGGGTTGCACATTCAAAGTAGATTTCTCTTTTCGGTTGGTACACTCATCTCCATGGCGATTTGGTTTCAGGATTCCTATATGTGTACAATCAATTACGCCAATTGCTGTCGGAAATTTATACATGCTTTGCCATATCCGCTTGGCCTCCATCAGTTCATGGATGGCAGTTGGAAACTTGATCCATTCGTTCGACTGTGCAACTATGCTGTTCACAACCCTATCCACAGTCCGAGATACCGTTGCTTGACTAACACTAATTTCCTGGCCAATACCTTGTTGATATCCAGGGTAATATACTTTTACATATGTCACTGCTTTGAAGGATATGCTTATACTCAAAAAGCAAAAGTATTTACTTCAAATTATTACAAATACCATCTGGAGGATTTCCTTCAAAATTTGCAAGTACCAGAATACCCTTTGTTTTATGAATACAACTCATTATGTTTTCGGATGTACAAGAAATACACATCGCAGAAATCCATGCGACTCATTTCCGTCAGTCTGTCTGTCGATGAAACCTTTCAGGCTTACTACTATAACTTCGGCAGAGCTATGAGCAAAAAACGAAAAAATATGAATCGCGTCAACTTCGTTTTTTGACGTTTTAGATACTCCTAATCATTTTCACACAAGTTTTTTGTTGCGGTTGAAAATTCGGGGGGGGGTGTAGGAGATAGGGGGCTGTAAATATTGCATCTTTGGAGTCAGAGAAAGATGCTTTGTTAATAAGAAGCCCCTGATCCCGGTAATAACAAAAAATTTTAATGGCAAAGATCAAACAAATAGTGTGTTCACATTTTGAAATAACGCACGACGGAACCCTCGACGCGGATCGAAGGCGGCATGCAAACCGGTACCTGCGTCATAATTTCACATGAAAAGAATAGCAGGTAACCAAATTCTGACATACGAAAAATTAAACACGGCCATCTGCCAAGTGGAAGCATACTTAAATTCAAGATCGGTATGTCAAGTTTCTAATGATTCAGACGATTTAAGCCCTTTGACCTCTAACCTAAAGGATCTAAACATTTGGATGCTAACTAGATATCAGCTGAGAGTCAGAATTGTTCAAGATTTCTGGGCCCGATCTAGTAAAGTATATTTTAAATGCGCAGTGAACATGCTGTGTCCGCTACCTATCGAACAGAGAACAAGTTTGCATGTTTGTGTTATATAAACAATACTTGTGTGATACTTTGAACTTTGCAAAAGCTGATAGCTTCAAGATATGTGACAATCGAGAACCATTTGGATGTTGGAAATCGTAGTGACTCTCACGTGCGTGATAACGAGAAGGAGTATCTTCAGGTAGAGTGACGCAGTCAAACAAAATTTGGTACATGTTCAAAATCTTAACTCTAACAGGACATTTTTTGTTTATTTCCAAATGTGAAAGAAACTGAGACACATAATATGAAAACGAAGTTTGTAAACGATTTGATGCCGATGTGTGTTCTCTGCTTATTACTGATCCACCAACGAAGAAGAATCAGCTTACTTATCAGCTTATTTTAATAAAACCGGTATATGGGTTTCTAACATTCCATGTTCACAAGAATACCAAGAGACCGACAGGCAGACGTAAAATGACAAGGCTACGGAACTGAGTGGCATATACTTATGTGATGAAATGAAATTTTGACACAGACGGCTACTATGCTAAGAACGAGAAAGCTTTGTAGGACTTAAAAATT
Organism: Acanthoscelides obtectus; assembly: GCA_963669975.1. Classification (NCBI taxonomy): domain Eukaryota; kingdom Metazoa; phylum Arthropoda; class Insecta; order Coleoptera; family Chrysomelidae; genus Acanthoscelides; species Acanthoscelides obtectus. Next base: position 66,804,652 of record CAVLJG010000005.1, read on the forward strand.
AATTCAGTGGCGACGAAACTAGAGGAAAACCTAAATCGCTTAAACATTGTGTTTCCAGCGACATGTTATGTAGGGTTTGAAAATTGCGGGTTATTTGGTGTTGTATGGTGTATGGTTGCAAATGTTGTATTTTTGGTATCAGTGTAAAACGTAATACAACTAAGCCTACTTCCTACTGGATATTCTCTCCTTTTCAAGAAATGATCTAGCATGCCAGCGGGGAAGAAGCCCTCCCCCTTCAATTTGCTTGGTCAAATCAATTGCGGTTGCATTGCGACATTTCCTTGTACTTGTACTGGCCCTTGACTATAAAACTATTAAATTGTTGAAAATTTTCAATTTTGAAAAATACTATGAAAGCACGTTGGCACTAAAAACACTAAAATCTTGAGACGAATCATTTGAAGTCAACAATGCCTACTGCATTCACCCGGACGTAATGTCGGTCTGCTTTAAAACACGTTATCCTAGGTTTAGATGCATTCCACGTTTACTGACGTACTTTGAAGGTGTACTGCGTATCTCACATGATATTAGCTATATTTAGCCGATCGGCAGTAAAAGAAGAACCGTTAGTTTATAATCTGTATTTGCGATAAATCATCATCGGCGTCGGCGAACATGATCGCAACGATCAGAGAAATATCCCAGGAATTCCTCCTCCGAAATAACATGTGCCGTGGCTTGATAGCAGGATACACCCGCATACTACCTGCCATACATACACACAAGTATTTATAGACTGCTTATGGATTTTATAATAAATTGGCGGTTAATACAAAAATAATGTTAAACAGGTTCCAACCACCCTAAAGATATGATTTTATTGAACTGAGACATTGTCAAAAAATACCACAACCCCAAATATAATCACCCACTAGCATTGGAAATAGACAACAATCCGGAACTATCAAGCTTTATCTGTCTAAATAATAAAAGTACATCGTCTTTTCTTTACTGCTGACTAATAATAGTATGTGGTTTAAAAGCTACCCTTCTCATTTCGAAGCTTTAAAATCATATACAAATGTTATGCTTCCTTACTATCACACTAAAATAGTGTGAAGTTCATTTGGTCTTGTCAGTTTCACCAAACAAGATGTATGTTATTTGATAATGATATGATGAATAGTTAAAGATTAGACATATTTCCTCTATTAACCGTACTACATGTATACGACAAGACACCATCATTGACAATCAACTGCTACGACTCATTAAGGCATTCAATACAGTTTCTCAAAATTGTGAACGTAACTCGATAAAATCAAACGTCTAAGAAAGGGAATCAAGCTTTTAGTGGCACAACGGGTCAATTCTGGAGCTTAATAGGCCGGGGAATAATCACAAATTCAAACAGCTGTTGACATTTATCAAACAAGTTTGTAAATGCGTCTCTTTCCGGCAAAGTAATATGTTCCTAGGTTCGTCATGTCATTAAACGTTACATCCCAAAATTAACCTCGTCTTTAGTGATGAGACTGTTGAACGGCGAGATTTCCGTACCTTTTCTCCCAAGACTGACTTGGGAGCGACTTTTCTATCAGAGTTCAGGAATGCATTTTTCCAAGTGGCAAGAGAACCATGTCTGCTTTCTATCGGTCATTCAATTCTCTAGCTTCAATAGTAGTTGTTCCGCAGACTTGATAAAAGTTAGTATGTTCGGACTATGAACAGCATGAACTCTGAAGCTGAAAATAGAAATGAGAAGAGCACAATACTAAGCTAGAGGAAAACGATAAGAAGCATAAAATATATGAAATAAAAATAAAAAGTTCATAGCTGTAAAATTTATTCGCTGCTCCACCTATCGTAACACACTTTGAAGATATTGACTGACGTAGCACTAGCCGCACTTTCTAGTGAAGTTTTCCAAGTGTTGAATATGCGATTGGGGAGAAACCTCTCTCGGACTATCGTCCTAAACGACTCCTTTTGTGATTTATACCTATGACCGCGGAGATTGCTACGTGACAGTGTTGGTAGGCGTGTTTCAGGTTGGTGCCAATCAAGTCATGAAGTATTCTAAAAGTAACTATGACATCGCTTCAAATTCTTCGGTCGGAGAATGTGGTCAGGCAGTCTAACTAGAGGAAATCTTCATAGCTGGGTCTGCGAACTCCAAATGGGACTCGAGTTGCCCGACGCTGTATTATCTCTCTATTTCTTTGTTTTTTTCGCAGAAGTTGAAGCAAATGAAATCTATTTCCACTCTCAAGAGGTGAGTCTGCTGTGACTCCTCAGCAAGGATTCAGCGATTCTCTATTTTAGTTCACAAGTTTGAAATAGGTCTATGTCAACTAAAAACCTCTTGGTTTACCTAGACTTACTTCCATCCAAGCATAACCTCATCCGTTCTCTTGAATGCACAGATAAATACGATAACCCTAGTATCACTATAGGCGCCCTTTCACTGACTTATATGCAGCTGCTTTTCCCAGAGATCTACACTGGACTCACCTCCATTGGAAATATTAACACAGGAGATTTTGCGCTTTGAGAACCAATAAATGATTTTTCGCGAAATCATTGAACCTCTACGAATATATCAATAAAAATTCCACTACAGGAATGGTCCATCCTACTAAATAGGTGTTTAGCAGCTTTTCTAAAATGGATTGCTATTTGCATGTTTCAACTACACCACGGTAACGCGCAGTCCTATTTTGCAGGTTATGACACAATGCACCTATGTTGAATGATATCTGCTCCGAATTTACTGTCGTGATATCTGCCCCGTTTTATAAGCAGATACTAAACAACTGATCAAGAACATCTAACGTTATAAGTTCTTTTACGCAGACCTGATTTTCATTTTTGCATAAAGTATTTTTCTGTATTTCCTAGATTAACTGAGATGTCGGTTCAAAGACTTATCCCAATTAAAACACAGACTGTGCTATATATAGATTCCTGCTAATTCCTGGGAAGTAAAATAATTATTACCAGAAGTACTTGGCACTCTGTAGCAACCCCATGCTCCTCCCGCCACCCTCATATCCTCCAATCAGCACTCAGCTGGATCAACAGGTGTCTCGACGGCAACGCCTGGAGACGCCCTCCCATGCAACAGGTGTCGTCTCGCCACCTTGATCCAATGCGTCCACCCGCAAGCTTTCCTCCCGGCTGAATTGGGAGTATATTAGAGACCAGACTTAATCCCGAAACAACAGTTCTAATTCTTAATCAAATCCGGTTGTGCTGTTGTTCACGGGATTCGCGGTGCGTTTTTCGTGTGTTTGTCAATGCAGTTGTGAAGATTGGTAAATGAGTTGATTATAACAAATTGTTATTTGACATAACAGTACATTACACATACCTAGGTTGAGAAATGATCTATTATTGCGTGAGGACTTTTATATGGTGAGGCGCACACGCGTATAGCTCCAAATGCAGTAATAAGCTAGATCAATAATGGCCTTCTAAAACGAGGTATTTGTACATTTTATTCTCCAGTAACACTATACAGGGTGTTTCAAATTCGACCCTCACCAATGGGATCTTGGAAATTGTAAGAGATACAAAGTCGGTTGAATGGGGGCAAAGTTGTTTATTTAGGTAATGAACAAAATGTCGCTTAGAAAGTTTCGGAATTCAAAGTACTTCCGGAGAGAGACGGAAAAAACTAATTTTTCCAAAATTGTTTTAATTCCTTCCTGACTTTATTTGTAGAGTGGGATTTCAAAATAAATTGCACATTAAAATTGCTACTTTTTCTTCTCTGCGAAACGGCATAACTAGAATCTCAATATGACGTTTCGTCTCTTTCGTCTCATCATCAACTTAATTTTTTCTTATGGACGCCATATTAGATTTTTGCACAGATGAATTGATTTTTTGATTCTGATTTCAAAAATGTATAATACGACATATGTTACATTGACATTGCCAAACCTTAGTTATTTCATGACATGTACATCACGAAAGACATTGTCCCTCATTTCCGTTGGTCTGTTCATGTCTGTCGGTCTATCTGTCCGCTAATCATTGGCCTGTCTATAACTTAGGAAGTACTGCTTGAGTTTTGATGAAATTTTCACACTAGGTTGCTACTATGCCAAGGACGAAAATGCTTTGTAGTTTCTTGAAAGTTGGTCAAGAGACGGCGGAGAAAAAGGTCAAACACGAAAAAAATAAAAGCACTTCGTTTTTTGACGTTCCAGAGGATCATGATAATTTTCAGAAAAAAATTTGAAGTGGATTTTAGGCCCATATGAGTCATATGACCCTATCCTATAATAACCACCCGTTTTGCATATAATTTGAAGAAACGATGTTTACATTAAGCACGGCAGATTTAAATAGATTGTTGTCGGAAAATTTTCCAAATTTGAAGGTTGCTTATTTTCTTCCCACTTACCAAACTAATGCATTATATAGTCGTTCCATTGAAGTTTTTCAAATTCAACATGTCATTAATTACACCACGCGCGTTGTCAAATCGTCATACTCATACTACTCATAGTAAACAGAGTAACGATTATAATAAATGATTACTTTGAGGAAAGGTAACGATTAGTAACTACTAGTAGGATAGGGAAAAATGCCTATGGGCCAATTCAACTCATTTAATCGGTTTAATTTTTCTGTTGTACTATTCGTAACTGACTTTTTTACAGATTATTTAAATTGCGCTGAACGTAATCCTTTATGAATTGATAACGACGTTGCGTAGAAAGTGAAGAGTCAACCTATCTGACACCATGTTTTTTTAAATATCCAGAGTATATTCAAAGAAGTTTCTTGCCCATACAAATAAGGCAGATTGATTCAATAATTTTGGTCAAAATCAAGGAAAAAAGGTGATTTCGGACACATCGGCTAATGCTGTATTTGCCGGAAGCTTTATTATCGTAGTTGATGAATTTAAAATTAGTAGTTTGGTGCCTATAGCACATAACCATGAAAAAAAAATCATTTGTTGTTTTTACAATGTACGTGTATTAGGCGGTATTACTGGAATGGGACGGCATGCCTTAGCGCAAGTGGATTATGCCTAAAATGAGCATCTACCTTTAAGGAAGCGATTCCAACGAAAAAAGCATTTTGAAAAAAAATGGCGGTTTTTGAACTGACCGATTCAAATAGTTTAGCAAACACCCCAGATGTGATGTGTTTGGTATAGCACTTGATGTAACAGTATTTGGTATTGAAGAAAGATGCAATATAATGCATTTTTCAACACATACGCGTTGGCCAAGCGTTACTATATCCTATTTTTTAGAGCCCATATTTCAACAGAACCATCCATACCGGCTCGAAATTGAACCGTTTTTAAACTGATTAAGTTTGTTGTTCACACTCTATATCACGCCGAATGTTACGAGTTGGAACGTTCATTAATAATTTTAATTATGGTTATGCCAAAGTTGGCTTGATGGTCAATTGTGACAGAAAATAATGCTGCGACCATGTTGTCTGGTCACAGAGTCTTCGAAGCTACAGGGTGCGGCAGCGAGGACGGACGTTTTTGGGATGGGTAGTACTCTCCGCCTCCGTCTACGAGAGAGGTGGGGAGGGTGCAATTTGACTCGTGAGATCCTAGCATTATTTTACCAGTTGTCGTTATGGAGCCTTGGACGGTGGAGTACCGCATTTTCGCCTATGAGTGACGAAGCCCACTTTCACCTAAACAGTATGTTAACCAGCAGAATTGTCGTTATTGGGCTAATGAAAATCCGCAACAGTTACACGAAAGACCGCTGCACAGCCCAAAAGTAACGGTTTGGTGCGCTGTATCGCAAACTTGCATCATTGGCCCTTACTTCTTCGAAGACGGTAATGGTCGTAATGTTACCGTGAACTCAGAGCGCTACTTCGACATGATGACCAACTTCTTTCTCCCTGAATTACGACGGCGACGTGTTCCAATCCAACGTGTGTGGTTCCAGCAGGATGGGGCGACCGCCCACACAGCCCGAGCATGCATAGACGTTATTCGCCCTCTCTTCCCTGGTCGCCTTATTTCCAGGTTTGGCGATGTTCATTGGCCTCCACGGTCCCCAGATTTATCCATATGCGATTTTTTCTTATGGGGACACCTCAAAAGGTTAGAGTATGCGCGAACAAGCCCCGAAGTCTGGACAAATTGAAGGGCGAAATTCGCGTGGAAGTCGCCCAAGTTGAGAGAGCGATGTTGGAGAGAGTCTACGCGAACTTCCAAGAACGCCTCCAGCACTGCATCAACGACTTCGGCCACCACATGCCTGATGTGATCTTCCACACTTGACTATCTCAAATGCTATTTCCTTGTGAACCTGATTCTATCAATAAACTTGTTTTCGAGTAAAAATTAACTATTTTATGATTGTTTTAAAACCGTCCATCCTCTCTGCCGCACCCTGTAATTCGGTAACGTTGTGTCCATAGCAAATTGCCCTTACAACTTGGTGTCCACAAGCATGAAAAGAATGACCCTTGTTTTATGCAATTGTCGCTTGTGGTACATTTATGCAAAAAAACTAACGACAGTAATGAAAATGACACCTTAAGTATGCAATGAAAATAAAACTTCGCTTACGCTACCTTTGCCGTGGTAAAATATTAGACTTGAAGTTTTCCTTACTGTAAAATCGAAACGTACGTACTGTATTGTCTGTTGTGTTGTATGTTTAAAGATTATGAACATCCTCATATGTATTCCAATAAAGAAAATACAAGGTTTTATTGAATGTCATTTTTGATCATTGTATTAATTTCATGTACACAGTGGATTGAACGTATTACCCGTTCCTTCACCTTGCTATTATTCAGAAAGGTTTTTAAATAAGGTTCTCCGATTTGTGATTGATGATGTTTGTGAACCCTGCGGTACTGCCAGATAAAATCTAGAGACATTTCTTGCCATCTTTGATAACTAATAATAAATATAACCTAGTTAATATATATTATGGCAAGTGGTTGGGACCCATTATTCAACTTTTTTTAACGTGTCTTTTAAAAGGCCTCAAAACGGCCTTCTGATGCCTCACTAGAGACAAGCTAATTACTGGCTTGGACACAGCGACCACAAAAACCTATAGGACACGCGTCTGGACTCGATTGCTGAGCTTATTTTGAATTTGTCATTGGGGTGACCTTCAAATACCCTTATAAAAAACAATTCCTGAATTTGGAATCAGCTGCCCAAAAGATCCTTGCTGTACGAAAAATTGTGTACTTTTCTGTTTTCTGGACCAATGTACTTTCGTATAACATATCACTAACCTACCACAAATTTCTATGAACTTTTCTTAATCAGTTAACGGAACTTTAAAATGACTTGCAATAACGCCTAGTTGTCCTACCATTTTGAAACTGCAAATAGACCTTAGGTGGGATTGCCTTCCACAAATATGTACAAAGGTATTTCACAAATAAGTTAAAAGTACTTTTTGTCTTTAGAAGAGTTCCACCGAGAAGCAGGTCGTGAGGAGCACCGGGAGCCAGTAGGAGCATCGGCGGCGACGTAGTACCAGCACTAAATGTAATGTTGGTGGTGGTACCGTTGAGTGAGTTGTTGGTGCGATGTGCCGGCACCACCACCATAGTTCCCCACCTTGTAAGAAGGAGAACCAACACCGCCTTTGGAGGAAGTGACAGTACTAGCAGCAGTACCTCTAGTAGCAGAAGCACCGAAGAGGAGGTTCGGGGTGGTAGGGTCGCCATTCTGTGTTGTCAGCGCTACCCTTTTACCGCCGCCGCCCCTCATTCCACACAAGACACGCCCGACTACTATGCGCATTGTAGACTTCTACCGAGCCCTTATTGCGGTAAGTATACCATCAGGGCGGCTTGGTACGTACGAGGTCTGTAAATTAGGTGACGAGACTGTTTTTTTTTATTTAAATATAATTAAAAATTGTATATTGTTATCCACAAAATAACTTCTTTTTGAAGCCACAGTGCTGAAACTCCGATACTGGAATAACCTTCAGCTGATCGGTTACAGCCGTTTGAATATTTTCGACTGTCCCAAAATGTGTTCCTTGACGTGATTTTTCAACTTCGGGGAGAGAAAAAAGTCACAAGGAGTCAAGTCAGGCGAATAGGGAGGCTAAGGAGCCACAGGAATGTTTTTACTGGCCAAAAACTCGTTGAGTGTCAATGAACATTATCATGATGCAACACCCAGTTGTTCTTGATCTGATGGACGGTGGCGTGAATCTTCCCCGATCATTCTGACTGTCAACCGACGATCTGAACGCACAAGATCCCGGATTCTGTCGATATTTTCATCGGTTCTTGAAGGCCTTCTACTTCGTGGTTCATCTTCAATCGACTGTCTTCTTTCTAAAAATGCCTTAAACCACCGAAAAACCGGGGCACTTGACAAAACACTGTCTCCATAGGCCTGCTGAAGTTTAGCAAGAGTTTCCGTTGCACTGTGCCCAAGTCTGAAGCAAAACCGTTGATCGAAATTGATGTCATTAATTTTTGAAACACAATAGTTATAAACTGTTCCACAAAAGAATCGTTACGGACAACCAAATGATTCGAGCGAGTTCAGGTTTGCACTGAAGGCGAATCACATGTTCCCCTATCTCCCTGCCCGTCCACTGTTACCAGATCGAACTCTACGTTGCCAGGCTCATTGCTTAATTTACAGACCTTATAAATTCCAACCAGAAACCTACTGCAAACATACAAATATTTGTCACTGGTCACCATGGTCGGTTAGTTAGCTAAAGCGCCCATCGAGAATACGAAAGATTTTGTGTTTGAATTCTACTAGTGGAAGTCCTTTTCCTCTATCGTGGTACAGCAGAATCTAGTAAGATACTTTTTTACAGGCTTATGAAATAACATACCTTTGGTAAAAATTCTGCTTTTATACATCCCACGTTATATAAATTATCAAAAAATGTCTAAAAGGTTTTATAACCTGCTTAATTCAATGATATAAGTTAAATTCATGTACTAGTTTTCCTTCTGGTAGAAAAGTGACTTGCAGTTTGTTACAATTATTTTGTAATATTAGCATCTTTTCGGGTTGATGTGCTATTCAACTGTTGTTTTGTAAATTCAATTAATCAGATTTATATACTGGCGCACTCTGTAACTCATAATCCGTGGGTATTCAAGCAGATGACAAAACTACAATTTTATGCAATTTCACTGCAAAATGTCTTCCATATAAATATATGAATAATTAAAAACTAAGTGATTTACAGGCACTGTACGTAATTCTATGTTTGAAAGCACTATAGTGCGTTTTTCTGGGTTGTTTTGGGTGTGAATTAAAGCACTCGATTCCACAAAAAGAAATGCACTAATTTATTTACAACACAACACAACCAACTTTAACTTAACTAGATAGAACATTTATGTACTTACACCACTATTATCCAACTCCGCCCTCCGCTCCAGCCGTATACAACTCTGCCTCCCGGCCGTCGGCTTATATACAGGTATGCCGCATTGCAGGTACTCGTTAATTCGAGAAAGTTCCTGTATGCCACATAGCGCCCACTCCAAAACCTTCGGGGTCAGTCTCGCAACTTGCTTTGATGCCGAAGGAGATTCCCTGGCGAGGTTCCCAACAGATGGCGCTAACAGTACCATTCATTCTTACAATAGAAGCGGCCGCTGGCGCTGTTTGGAAACAGAATCCAGTTAGACTACATTTATCATCATCTCAGTCAACAAAATAATCAACATTAAACGTCGGTCAAGTTGGATGGCAAAAGATTTCTATAATTTTTTTTTTCAAAAAATTATAATAAAAACAGAAATATCAGATATTTTGGTTTAGAATTTAATGCGCTTTTATAACATGTCAGAACACATAATAAATCACAGGGTTAAAAGTCAATGACGGGTGAACAGAAGTAATCAAGGAAAATAGTAAAATGTCCGACTTTAAGCGGTTATATTGCAATAACTTCAAGATTATTTTCCCAATTTCAGTGTCTATTTTAATCAGTAATTAACTTAGAGCTAAAACAATCGACTAATGCTCATACACTTAGTGTTAGTGTTAGTTATAAAAAAGATAAAAAATAATTTCCAACGTAAATAAAAAATTACGTCGTACGTTTTTTCTTTTTCCGTTTTCACTCAGGGTTTTCACCAAATGACATTTCCCTTTGAAATCTCCCCGGTAATTTAATTCGGCTTTGATTGTCTAGATCACAAATCAATTTGGAGAAAATAGTAGAAAACAATCGAACCAACAAACATAGCAGCCAATTGGTTGAGGAGATATGTACGCAAGTATTAGATACGTGAATACTTTACCCCCAAAAAAATCAATATTGGCTAGAAGTGTGTATATATAAATCAGTTGTTATCAGCTTTGCAAACTGCAAACAAATGGTAGCATAGTTATCTTTTTTCGCACGGAATGAATTTCTTAGTTTTACACCCTGTACACGACGTCCAGTTGAACTGTAACGAAAGGTGACTGCGTAGAACTAGTGAAGATTTATTCACTGTCTGCCCATTAGAAGTGTTCGTATTTGTTTGCGGGCTTGTTTATTATTCTACGTTCTATCAGTCTACCTCTTTAAGTTCATTATGCGTCTGACCATTACTCTACCCATAAGAGGATCAGGACTGATTGGTTTGACAAGAAATACGATCTGAAAAAAATGCTTATACATATGAGTCATACAGATAACAAAACTTGTGTTATTGATTTACGACGTTCTAGAGATGGAGTTGTGCATGGTGAATATGGAGGATAAAGAGTAATCCGCTCAATTTTTGGGTGCCTTCTAAAACAACAATGTACGCTTGCCAATAGCTATGCCCCCCAGGATACAAAAATATCACAAAAAATTATAGTTCGGTTGAAGGTTCTATAAGAAATATATTTCATTAGAAAACGACCACGTTAGGCTAAGATCGGAAAAGCGACAACAAATTTTGTTTGTGAACCGTTAGAAACAGACAAATAATTAACAAGCATACATTTTGCAAGGTGAATAAATACGCAAAAACTATAAATATATACAAAAATAAGAAATAATGCCCATAAGGCAGCACATTTCTTATTCTGTAATACTTTTCGTCTGATTATTTCACAGTGTGTATAGGGATTACTGCTAAAGAGCATTATCAGTTTTCTGTCAAAACATGCATTCATATGTATCTTTTATGCATGTTTTAATGATGGTAACTCGTTAACAAATAATAGTAGTACTATTCTCAACTTTTATGGGAATAAAGCACATTTATAGTGAATAAATTTAAGCATTTACTTTCGTCATATCATTTTTTCCTCAAAACAGCTTTGCTCTTCTTGAAAACTCAGTTTGCTTATCCAAGAAAAGTACACAAAAAATATTTTCCGACAAAAAAAATGATTATGTTGTTTTTCAGTCATCTTTATAAATACCATGAAACAAACAGACGAACAGTATTAAGGATACTTTTTCAGTCGGACTGTTGAAGAAAAGGGAAGTGCGATAATCTGTACAAATTATGCATCTTACTATAAATAACTACAAATAAAACTATCCCAACTGATAAAAAAGGTTGAGGAAACCTTTGACGTTTTGAAAATCGTGGAAACGTATAAGAATAGCAAAAATAAACACCAGGCATGTACCGGCATGGATCTGATCAGATCATTAATATACAGCAGAAACATAGGATGCATATCGGTATGTACGAAACCACGGCACGGCCGCCAAAAAGCAACTAATGAAAAATTGCACCTGCTATGAGTTTCACTTGTTTAGTCGTCGCTTCTATAAGAGGTCGAAAATTCGTAGCAGCATCTGAAGACTGTCTTTCGTTTTCAAAAGACCTACATTTGAAATAACATAATAATATGGGGTGACATGGAAACGCAAGAACAGAAAGAATAAGAAGATGAGAAATTTCGTCCAGTCGCACACAAATACTGTTCGAAGTTGTTGCCCATCGATTAATAACGCATGGTTAATGTCTTCTTCCTTAATCTTCACCGGACTACCTAGGTGTACGAGATAAACAAACTGCAACGCGAGATGGAAGCGTCTAGAAAAACGATCTGATTGTGTTACACTCGCGAAGCACCAGCGGCATCTTGAAGATTCTCACCGTAAGCTAACATCTGTATCGAGAAGTTAGGTATTGTGGAATATTCTATTCTTTTAGGTATGGAGATAGGTCCACACTTGCTTTTCCAAAATTGATGTATTCAGAAATATGGCAGTTGAAAATTTCAAGATAGCGGTACGACCGCTCCTTTGTTCCTAGTATGTCAATATTGTAGAACAATCTGCCTAAGGAGGTTTTCCCCAGTTCTTAGGTAGTACAAAAGAATTAACAAGGTGTTTTTAGCCTCCTTATAGGAGTCATGGTGTCCCGGTATTTAGACGTTTGTCTATATGGCTGCTTCTATGTATAAAAAAATTGTTAGTTTCTGACGCTGACAGTTTTATTTTAACTACAGATTTACCGGTTAATTTTGTGTAAAGGGTGATTCATTTAGACATTTTTTTTAAATTCTGAGTAACTCCCATAAAATAACTCCCATAAAATTGAATTGGATGGCGGAATCTTTGAACTGAAGGAACAACTTTTGGCATTTATTTTTCGTCATACAGCTGCACAATTTGGAGACGATGTTGCGGTGTAAGTCTTTCCACGACGAATTGTCTAGCAATACTGAATAAAACTAGGATGCCAGGATGAGACCAGTCACGAGGAATGTAATGAAAAAACCCCTTATTTTTGAGTTTTCCGTATTAGTAGTTTGTGGAAAATAACTGCATGCTCAGAGAATTTTCAGAATCTTGCCGGTCGATGTCCAGTATACTATATAGGTGGTGTTGTCATGCTTGCATATCCCAAACTAGTACTATCACAACTCGCAACGTAGGAAGAACCAGGACTATCCATCTACTTCAACACTGGCAAAGTTATTTACAAGTATGCCTCTATAAAAGTAACCGATGCAACAACGGTACGTGAATTCTAAAGTTACGATCGCGCGTATTTTGTCCTTTATATCAACAAATACAATAATGTAAGGCCGTTATGGCATTTGTTCATGTGTAAATAACTAACCGTTAACAAAAGTGAGTAGGCGTGGGACAAATCGAACAAACGTGCAAACTGGCTAACACGAAGGATATTCTGTTACCACTAGAGATTTATACAAGTGGGATTCCAACATTATAAACAATACAGGGTGCTCTAAGACATTTTAAAAATTTCGTTTGCATTTTTCCGACTTCAGGCATATAAAGGAGACCAGATCGTACAACCATATTCCCTCAGAAAATCCAAACTTATACATTTTGGCAAGCAATATGATATCTCACAGGGTCAACCTTGGCCAAACCAGGCCAATGCGCGATGGATTATCGTTCATACTTGAGTATTGGTCTACGTTGGCCCAATGTGTGAATGCGACGTTAGAAGTTATTATGTAGTCTATTAAGAAACCACGTTTTTAACTATTTATATTTTTTGTTGCAGGTGCTTGCCTTTGCCGCTTTTGTTCATCTGTCTGCTTGTAACGAGTATTCAAACGGAACTCTGCCCACTGTTCGTCGTTTCAGAAGAAACCCACGTAGACAGCATAACCTAGAGGGCAGGTAATATCAGTAATAACTTTTTCTAAGAATCCTCTATAGACTGTGTTCCCATCAAAGTCAGAGTTATTCATCCCATAGAGCATAGAGAGTGAGAATGGCAACATTATTATCGATGCTGCCCTCTGTACCGAATTAGGAGCAGCACCGAGTACAGTGTTGCATTTTTTAGAATTAATACCGGCTAAAGGATTGTTGATTCTGAAAATACTTTAAAAGACTAATAATACTTTTTGGATAACTAGGTATCTCTTGTACACACCCAGGAACTATTCAGTATGCCAAGTGGGTTGAGAATGAAATCAGAATTGCAAACCATTGGTAGATGGCAATCGACAGCTTTCTCACCTACTTGCGCACTACATTTCGAGTTATTCAAAAGACCTTAACCACTACTTGTTTGCTTTCCGTCTGCCTGTCTTCAAGAGTAGACGTACAGCGCACTGATGAGTTGTTAACGAACACGAAACAACGCTGTCTATGGTTGGTCACGGTTATAGAAACGAAAAGCGATGTATCCAGTCCAGCCGATGTCATCTAAAGATTGCACTGCCGAAATAGCTTGCCTGATGTTTCGAGAATCTCCAGAAATGGTTAAATTCAACTGACACCTTCATTGTATTTTTCAGCTCCCTACAGAACTCGTTTATAGACGCTAGCGTCGAGTCCATAGGATTGCCTATGTTCAGAGGGCACAAAAGAAGCCAAAAGATGATGATGGAGGAAGAAGCTAACAGAACTATAGACTGCTGCCCTACCGTTATGGAGATGGTGGAACCCCATGGGGGAAAGAACCAGGATGGAATTTTTGTGGAGCTATATAGGGATCAAAACTATAAACAGAGGTAGGAAATCGGCTAAGCACAAAGGTATAGGATGTGTTGTTTCTTCACTACTGCTAGTAGATTTGGGAAAAGCCCCTCCTGGTAATTTGTTGCACAATCTCTATACAGTAGGATCCTTAGGGAAAAGACTATTGTGCTGAACTGTTTGATTGGAGGCGCGTTCGAGCTTAATCAAGTTCTCAGTGATCGGAACTCGAACAAGTTGAAATAAATGGCTTTCTAGCAATCCATCAGCATCGATTGCACGTGCTGGGCTTCTGTCTTATTTGTTCAGTACTACGATCTAATTCTCTCAAACTGCACTAAATGACTGCATCTCAAGGCAGTGATAACCTCCCTAACTCTCTATAATAACCAATGACAATTGGATCATTTGATCCACACTCAATGACAGAACATATCTATCAACATTATTTTGTATTTTGTAGGTTCTACGAGCTATCCTGCCACAAGGACGTGATCAACAAGCCGTGTCGGTTCATCAACAAGAAACTGCACGCGCAGTCCCGTTGCGTACAGAAGCACAGCTACACGTACGCGTTGGTGAAGGACACGCCCAGTCACCGGGACAAAAACTTCCCGATGTTCCCGGCTCAGGGGAGCGACGCGGGAGTCGCGGGAGTGACCTACACTCTGGACTATATCAGTGTAAGGAGTGGGTGCAGTTGTGTGGTCCTCAACGGTAGGAAGAAGAGGGGCAAGAAGAAACATGTTGCCACTGGGGCAGCCGGAAAGACTTAGAAAATTTGTTCGAGCGATCTGGATGTATGTGTAACGTGTATTATGACAGTTCCAGGAAACTAAGCTGCGGTTCGTGGTCGGTTAGAAATACCCAAGTAGGTTGTATCACTACATGCCCTATAACTGACCGACTAAAGTGACTCAGGTCAAAGACATAAATATCTGATTATTACATTAGTGATATTTAAATTTAGTGTGGGACACGGTCGGAGTTATACATTTTCTGAAGCGCAGTCTGTCAAATAAGGTTATGCATGCTAGCCTCTGTATGTCGTTTGACGTGTCTAGTGGTATAACCTAATTTTTATATTTTTTGCTCGAGTAAGTCAGCTAGAATTGGTAGTAGCTACGGAAAATTCTAGTCCTTTGGTTACTACAGCGTATTTATGTGAAATTTTAACCGGCGACGAATTATTGTGCTTTTGAATATGCTTATTTCTTGGACCTATGTGCGACAGAGGTTCGTGGCGTGGAGGGGCCACACAAGAGCTTCGACAATGTCTGCTTCGTACCTACGTAAATCAACTAATCAAATAACAAATACATATATGCTGTTCCAAGATCACTATATCCAGTTTATACGACATTTCTGCTTGGTAAAATTCTTGATGGATCACTTTTTTAACCATTATTTCGGTTTTACCAATGGCAAAACTTGTACCAAAATATCATCAGTATTCGTGAATTAGTTTCAACCCTCAATTGTATATTAAAACTGCGGACAGACATTGGCTTGAGCTTTTGTGACGATTTCCACACACATGATTGTGTCTCAATATAATCGATAATTTTATCCTTCCCTGTGACAGTTACCAAAATTAAAGAAACTATATCATCCAAACCAGTATACATATACGTGAAAATGTATGTCCAACGTAATTATAAGGACTTCTGCAGGATCTTTATTCTTATTTCATACTCAAAATGAACGACGATTTTACCTCAATGATGATATGTTTGTATGTGGTATTCTTTCTTTTCAAAAGGTGACTTGATCTTAGAGAATAGGAACACTACAGAAATGTTATTTGATAATGTTCCACGGATAACTATTAAATTAATGTTAAAGACTTGCTATTTTGTTGTGAAACAATTATGTTCAATTTGCCAACATTTGATGGGGTCAAGTACCAAAATCGAAAAAGTAGCATAACTCACCGTACGCTACTGTTAACGCGATGTGCCTATGTATGTGTGAACGGATCTGACCATACACAAAGATGTGGCATACGAAACGTTACCCTGCTGTCTTCAATTTTGGTATTGAAGATCAAGGTTTAAACGAATGCAGCCAGGAATGAATGAATTGGTCATTTAGCTTCTCTTTTCTGATTGAAACGATTCGAAAATAATGGTTTTGAAGAGCAGATTCAACGGTAGTTACTTATTTTTGAACATATATCCTGTTTCAAAAAAGTTCGTCCGATTCCTTCTAATAGTTAGCCCTGTGGATGGATACTGTGCCATGGTTTCCTGTTATTCATACATATATCAATCTGATCACTCGCATAATAAATTACAATTAAGATATAAAGTGAAATATTCCAGTGATACGCGAAATCAGGAGCAGTTGGGAACGCCCCAGAAATACCTATGTAAACAAAATATTTTAGCAAAGCAACTAAAGTACTATTTACGTAGATATTACTTTAAATGGCCGAAAATGTATCTCACACTGTCATATGTTGGGTATATTAGATACATCTCGGCCATATGAGACATTACAAAAGACTAGGATTGGACTAGCTGTTAATTGCATTGGCAAACCATCAGAAAATTGTGAAATTCTTACATTCCCAAATAGTACGCTGAATTTCGTTAACTAATACTTATTATAATATTTTCGTAGACTGACTCATCCGCAAGGAATCCCAGATACCATTTGGGGAATTGCTTTCGGCTTTTTTTTAATTAGCATGCTGTGAATCTCAACACGAAAAACAAAAGTATCCATAAGCCCAAAGTTTTTCAGCTGATAGTTTCCAAGTTTTACAGCGTATTGTGGGATACTTATTTACGTTTATATTAGCATCTCTGTCAGGTAGTTTACTAATTACCACCACTGTTGCAATTCTACCTCATGTTCAGGGTGGCCAAAATTTATATGGATGGAGTATTGTTCCGAGATACAAATTTTTTCAAAAATTGTCCAGGATGGTTCTGCAGCGTCCCTTTAGAAATAAATTTCAAAATGTTGAGCCCATGGACGATTTTGTTTAGATGAGTATATAAAAAAGCCGCAATCCGTTCCGTATCAGGTTGTTGCGGGGTCTTTTCCTATTGAAGTTTTAATTTGGCGAACGTCTCCATTGACCCAACACAGAGACAGCGAGGTTTACCCCTTCCTACCCCAGTTATTGATAATCGTATCCAAGATATTCATGGTTTGCCAAGAAAAACAATTTGAAAGTTCGTTAAATACCTACAGCCTGAATTTAAATCAGAAATTGTATTTTTGGTTATACCGGCAAAGCAAGCTGCATACTTCATTACATCTCTGGAAAAAAGTAGTTTTAATTTTTTAATACTCATCCTCAAAAATTATGGTGCATTATGTACTTTACTTTTCACAGTATTTGCACACAATGCTTTTATCGTTTTTAACAGTATGTACAAACTTACGTATTTATATTTTTTGTTATTTGTTAATTTGTACATTCATATTATACTTAGTTTAAAATTGTGTATGTGTATATTTAAAAAAGACTATTCTATTCTAAATCATATTTATTATGTCTTGTTTCGTCCAAAAATTAATCAGTTTAAAAGGTAATTCTTTCCATAATTACTGCATTTACTTAAAATGTAACGAAATAAAGAATTCAGAAGCATAAAGTCTCATTTTTTCCTTAAGTCGTTGCTGTTACAGGTTTCGGCTACCGTAATGTTTTAAAAGTGTTCCAACACCCCTAACAAAAAAAATAAACAAAAAAGAAACGTTGATATCAAAAAGCTATAATTTATATTTAAACTTGAACATAGCGTAGATGAGGTCATTTTAGGGCAAGTTTTTAAATTCAAATAGCAAATAATTTTTGATTCGTGTAGAGCTCAAGATAATCTAAATCTACATCGGAGTGCATTTTTACTGCTGTCAAAAATGTTGCTATTTGAATCTCCAAACTGGACCTTCAGATGACTATCGAGAGCATTATCTAGGTCATATTTAAAGTGAAATGTAAGTTGCTTTGATATTCTGAGACCTCCGTGATGATATTTATTTTTTCAAAAATGAGTGGTTGCCAAGTTTTCTCGGTGTTCGTATACTTTTTAAACGTTACTGTCGGTCATATTGAGGGGAGCACTTGACCTCATGTCTGAAAATGTACGAACTCTGATGCAGAATTTCGTACTCTACACCAATCTGCTGTCATGAACTCTGACTCTAGGTCAAATTTGAAGTAAAAGATAGATGCTTCTTCGATATCCTGAGAGCTTTATTAGGTCTTTTTTTCAGAACTGCGTGGTAACCAAGTTTTTGCTGTGTTCGTGTACTTTTCAGACGTTACATTAGGTTATACTGATTGGACCACTCATGGCCACTTTTCATGTATGATGTACTCTGATGTGATGTGAGGTCATTATCTATAGACTGAAAAATAATATGTATTCCGTCTTTGTGACCATAACCAAGCTATTACTTATAGGTAGCGTGTATTTTTCGCACTTCACAATATTGAGTTTTTTAATAGACCTACCATTCTCTTATTTTGTTTCCGTCATCTGTCTCCAAATGATCTGTAATGTACTGATGATTGCTAAAAGACGGTAAAAAACTGTGTAAGCTGTGTACCTATTCGGTTGGCTATGGTCGCAAAGATGGTAAAATTATTTTTCAGCCTGTCTTCAGTTTATGCAACTTTTGTATAGAACGCCAATGCTGGTAGCATGATGAGTACTTAGTACCCCCCTTCTTAGATGAGAAGACTGTTGCTAAAACGTGCAGGAAAACTATTCTGTCTATCTATTTTCTGCTGTCTTACGTAGCAATCGGTAGTACCATATTAGCGTAACTACGCATAGGTAGCGTGTCACCTTTATTTTTCGCACGTCATATTTGAGGTCATCGACAAATAGCTTTTTTGATATCCAGAAACTTTTTTTGAACCCTTTTGAAAGAAATGCGAGGTTACCGAGTATTGGGTGTTTGTTAGTTTGTAGACAGACTAACTCTACATTTTGATTCAAACATTTTTTTCCTTACTAAGAAAAACATAATTAGACCAATTAAAAGTTTCATTAGGTCAACTAAAAAATGTATAACTTCAAAAGTGTCTACTAGGCAAGTTTGTATCATACAGTTATTTGATTCTTTCCGTTTTACTAGCTTGGTAGAATATTTACTAATGATCAGAATCCATACAGCTTATGTTTAACTTAGATTTATAAAACACTATATAGTTCCCAAGCTAGTTCTCTCAGGTTAATGGGTAGGAAGACGGTGTTACGACGATATCACTTTATTCTCACTTTATCCTCAAGGTCTTACTACATG
Source organism: Acanthoscelides obtectus (assembly GCA_963669975.1). NCBI lineage: Eukaryota > Metazoa > Arthropoda > Insecta > Coleoptera > Chrysomelidae > Acanthoscelides > Acanthoscelides obtectus. The sequence goes on from CAVLJG010000005.1 coordinate 66,824,244, forward strand.
CCTTCCGTCGCACTTTGCACTCTGACACGCAATCACCACTCACACACGGTCGCGCAATTGCCGAGCCGCTTCAACCACCAGAGTCGATAGCATCTAGTGACCACAGTGGTGACCCAGCAATCAAATGTGAACCGAGAGTTCCAACTGATATCGCAGTGATTGATTCTGGTAATAGATGGCACTTTGTGCTGTCTTATTTCGATAAAGCTACATCTCAGATAGAGGATAGTTGCTGGGCTTTCATTCGTTGTCGCGCCTAAGAGCAGGAATAGACCATGCTGATGCGTTACCAAAAAGCACGAAACAGCTGTACAAGTTTGGCCGTCTGTGGTCGGACGGACGAAATCAATATGTTCAGTGGTACAAACGTTATCCTCTTGTTTATTATGGAGCAAACGGCTTTTTCTCTGTGTGTGGAATAGAACAGAGAATTCTGCCAAGCATACCCTTGTTTTGCTTCCCAATGAAGTGAGGGTGCTTTATTCTATATCAAAAAGCCTTAACCTTTCTGAGCTTAGGTTCTTTCAGTTTATTTACCTAATCTGGTTGTCCCAAAGTAGACCAGACACCAGTTAGTCGCATCAAGGCATAAGAGGTGAAGAAAAATGTTGGCGTTTTTAGAAAATTCCTGAGCTTCGCATCGACTCAAACGTAATCATCGAGCGGCAAAGTGCTTTGCGCTCTTAATATGTAATAACTATTTTGAGACATCTGTTTTACTGATACGTAATCTGAGAAATTCAGTGTCCCAGAAAACACTAAGTACTCCAGTAATCATGCATACTTCCACTGTAGAATGACTTACGCCATTCACACATGCCCAGAGGTTTTGACCTACCGAGAAGATGTGTCGGGTACGTTTCAAATTTGAGGCTCAGGGATCCTTGCAGGAATGAATTTATCAAACTGAATTTCATGACACTGCCTTGTGTATAAATCTATGCTTGCCTCATGAATATTTGAACTCACTCTCACAATTATGCAACTCATCAAGATACTTTCAACTACAACACCAGAAACAAAGAACATTTCGCTGGCTTATAGTTATAAGGTTCTATGTGACAATTTGGTAGTTTTGTAAATAAATGCTATCACACTTCTATGACAAGTATGCTTCGTATTGTTTCGGGTTCCAGAGTTCTATGTTTTTCTACTATGAAAATATAGGACATTATTTCATAAAACCATGCAGCAATATTATATCTTATAAGTTACAGTCTTCTCCATACAACTTGATGATCTGAATATTTTATTCTTTAATATTCTAGTGACCTTCTTACGAACTGTAAAATAAAAGATGAGAGTACCATGAAAAGCATCTTGGACAACGAAGCAAGACCCAGTACTTTACCGGAGCTTCCACTCAGTAAAATAGAAGCCTTAAGACTTATCTTTAAATGGATACCACTGATTGACCAACAATTTTATCAAGCTAATATTCTCCAACTTAAACCGAAAACCAAAAAAAAATAAAATATAAAATTCAAACCTATATTATTATATGTATGTTATGACTTGGTATTATTTTTGATATTACATTTTTCATTATATTTAAAAGTGTAATAAAGCTTTAGTTAAATCAAAGTACTATGTTTCTTAGGAAATTGATACATTTCTAGATTAGAAAATTCCATGTTGCTTAAAATGTATATATACAAAGTTCTATGTTCTTTTTTGCAACAATCTTCTCCCAATAAATATTCATTAAGCCAATAGCAGCCTTCTTGCTAACTATTTTCTATCCAGCAGGTATTTCGATTATTAATTATTCATAAACTTACTATAAAAGAACTTGCACTTTAAACTCTTTTTTCTCGAAAAGCTTATATTGTAACTCTAAGCCAGCGATCCGTGTACAAATCATCATCACCTTTCCAACATGTTAACTACCACGGGTTAAAATTCTACAACCTATTACCAAATAGAATACAATCAAACATAATTTTTATTGTAATTAGTCACTTTTATAGTTGTTTAACCTACTCTATTTATTGTTCATCTATTATGTAACTTTGGTTTCATTAATTATTTTACCTTTTATTGCCACTTTGTGTATCATGTTTGTCTTATTTACTGTTTATTGCTTTTACTTATACTCATTTGATGTTCTACTTTAGCTGAGTTATGCAAACATAGTTATGTGTAATAGCGACTATAAATTAATATGATTATTATTATTTGTGTGACGAATTTAGAGTTTTATGTGCATGAATTCTATTATCAATTCTGTGCGCCAAAGGAATATGTGTAGACAACAGAAAATGACTGCTATTCCGCTTGAGCCGTTGGTTTGCGATCGGCCTAAAAAAATGTCGCAAATTACAAGAAGTGTCAATGCAGTCACATTATTAGCTACTTTTATTACCAGTATACCTAATAATTCATGCTTATTACCGTCAGTAATAAAATCAGTTCTTTATAATTTTAAGCATGTATAATGTGCAGGTTTGTATAACACAAATTTCGATGACTTTGTCATATTTAGAACGAATTAACAAGAAATATGTATCGAAATAAATCAGCACAAAGCGACATCTGTTACCAGAATCGGCCGTTTTCGCAGTTTCAATAGACCTGACACTCTGAATTTAGGATAGTTGTTCAGTTTTCGTTCGTTGTCGGACAAATAAAAGCTATATTACCAGTTTAAGAAAGAAGCAGTGGTATTCCGGTTCTAGGTTCTTTTGCGCCGCCGTACATGCTAAGTTTTTAAACTTATCCTCCTAATGAAATTCAGTATGATCTTGAATTGAATTCTTATTTTTTGTTGATTGCTTTCATAATCAGCTCAGTAAGGGCCCCAAAGTAAGGAAAAACATGTCACCTATTAAAAAGTGGCCACTGTGGTATTTAAAAAATTAACTTGATTTTTTCTTTCTGGATTTGTTTAAGTTTGTTAACCAAATAAATCCTTAGGAAATTTTCCCTTAATTTGACTGTTTCAAGTTAGCAAATAATGACGCAAAAATATAGGGTGCTTCGAGCTCGTTGTAGTAAAGTCTCTACTCTAATAACGATGTCATTATGACGTAATATAACAAATCTTTTGGATTTTGGTAAATCCTTAAACATCTTGGACTTTTTGACAATGGCAGAAGAAAGGATCAATGTTCCTGGTAATGTTGAAACTATTTTGCATATTTGCTGTATGCTACGGTAGACAGCCTCATAAACACAAGGAAGAAGTAATAGATACATCCATAAGTGCCAATGGTTCTCCACAACAGGCATACACGGTTTTGCTATCCCTTACCAATTTCAACACTGTCTTCTGTTCAGGTTTGTACCTAAGAACATTTCTTATCAAGGCATTCCCGAATTATTGGTTTTAAAAGTATATGTATTTGCAATTTTGTAAATAATGAAGTTGTATCAAGAGTTATAAGTCAATACGTATTAAGCAGGTAGTATGGACAAATCTACAATTCTGATGACGCACAGTGGTCTTATTTACTCAAAAAACCTGGCAAAAATGGAAAAAACAAGGTATCGGAAATTAATGAAAATTGTGTCCTACTGTAAAGTTAACACCTTAAATAATAAGTTAGATCAAAGCTTTGCTCACCCCACCTGTACCATGGGAGACCATGAAACTTGAAACTGTTGGGGTATCATTCGAAATACTGAGACAACTAGCTCTAACCGGTTAGAACTAGGTGTAGCCACTGGCAGTTGGTTTGTCTTAGCTCTAACCTATACATTCATGGCCAAACCTAGTACATCGGTTGCATTCGGTTAAGACGTCAAAGCTGCGAAAAAGCCACGAAGTGTTCGACTGATACCTTGATCGTTTCACCAAATTTTCCGTAGCAGCATTCCATTTAAAATGTTTGTCTAATGTTACCTAAATATTCAATTTTGTCAACTGATTGGATCGTTTTTGTTCGAAATTTGAACTTACTTCAACACATTGTTTTTTATTTGACAGCTACCTTCCATTTGATTATACATTGTCAATCGGAATCCTAAATTTTCTAGAGAGGTTAAAAAAGACTAATTATTGTATCGAATGTTTTGGCTAGATCAATAAAAATACAGATAGTTGACTTATTAATAGCGAGGTTTTCATATATTTTATTGCGAAGATTCTTCCTGGACTAATTTCTCGTAAAGATTTTGTGGGGTCCTTTGACAATGATGTCTTCGTAATAATATGTGTGTAATGTTTAATATACTTTTCAGGAACATTGCTAAATGAATACTGGGTGTTAACAATTGCCACCTGCCTGAAGCGAGGCAAACTGACCGATATAACGGTTCATAAGGAAACAAAACTACCAAACGGCACAATCATGTACACTGGCAAAAGGTTCGCTCGTATCGAAAGGGCGTTCATCCACCAAGAATTCGGTGTACCTCTGAGCACGTATAACGATCTGGCTATTTTGAGGTTGGACAGGGCCATCGAGATCTACGAGAATCAGACTAGGATCGTCTTGCCCACGAAAGTGGAGGATGTTGAGATGAAGTTCAGGAACCAGCCCCTTCACATGACCAGGTATACAGGTTGTCCCAGAATATATGGTCAATATCTCGGACTCATGTAGGGCACAAAAATAATGTGACAAAATCATGCATATTCTAAGAAAATTGGCACGAAAGTGGTCGATCAGCCCAAATGATTCGTGTAGTTTTGGAATAGCCATTCTTGAAGATGTTAAGATGAACATACCAACTGTTTCCAACTGTGTAGGGCGAGTCAGTAGTAGGGGAGGGGCAGAGAGGTCTATGGCATACATTTTTACTATATGATCGATACCTTAAGAGCTACATGGTATTTCAATTGATAAAAATAAAAAATAGAATTAACCGTGTCTCCGTGTCTTTCCCAACATTCTTATGACCAGATCCGCTTGCCTCGGGTCAAGAGTTGTGTCCGGATGATGGGATGACGTCTGTCAATTACCGCCAACCGGTTCGAAGCTGCCTCACTAAAGGACATCGCAGACCCTTTGTCCTGCCTTGGACTTTTAGTGATTTTTTGAGGAGTCTTTTAGTCTTCTCGGGGTCTTTTACACCTTGTCTGACTCTTCCCCTCTGGCTTAGGTTACGTTAGGTTTGTCTGTGCCCTAGGAAGTTTGCCCAGGGGTACCTTGCTACTCTTGGCTTTCTTTTTATTTTTGTGGCGAGGGTGCTGTTTGTACGGATCTTGGTCCATCCAAGTCCTCTCTGCCATTTTCCTAGCTTTGATGATCTTCCTCCTTTGGGCTCCTGAAAGCTTTCTGGAGTCCCATCCCACTGATGCCTGCAGAAATGGGCGCACCAGATCCATCAATGTCCAGTCCTGAATTAACTTCCACGACAGTATCTTCCTCAGGAGTTCCCTCCGAAGTATATTCTTTTTCGTCTTGCTTATTTTCCTTATCCATATTGTTCCCACGAGTACCGATTTACTACAGTCCATCCTCTCAGTGACCCGTTCCCAGAAGGCTCCGTTCTAGACACCGTTTTCCTCCGGTGTCATTCAGCCTTCAGCATGGATCGCATAACATCTTAGTTTGTAGAGTTCCTCAGTGCGGTTCGGATGTTCAGTACGATTTCCCAAGAAGTGATTCCCGAGAACTGGCACTGATACTAGTAATGCTGTTGCCCGTCACCAGAGAGTTATTCGGGTCTCTAGCCTAGATCCACCAGGACGTGACAGGGCCACTGCGTGAAATGTGCAAATGATTGCACGTTTACGGAGGGATGGCCAGAGGTTTCATTATCTGATTATCCCCTCGTCCCTCCCGGACAGTATTGGAAGTTGTATCACTGCCTCGAGGATGGAATAGTCTCCAGATATTAGTTTTCGACATCTATCTCATGGCCACCCCAATCCCTTGACCCTTAACCCCTTGTCTCCAGAAAAAAATCGTATTCAACGTCACGATTCACTTAGCTAAAAATACAGAAGAATCAAATTTTTAAGGTCTCTTTCAGTGTATTAATTCCAAAGGCGTTTTATTTTCAACTCACGAGCGAAAAAGAAAGATAATGAAGTACATCGTTCTTAAAAAATGGATGTGAGCAGACTGTTTGAGCTATCAAAATGCAACTTGGTATACGTAAAGATCTCAACATTTCTTATTTCGTATCATGGGTGTTGGAACTAACTTGATGTCTCTGTTTATTGTAGATACTGCAGCATCCATAACTCGATTGAGTATAAAGACGCATTCCCTCAGGACAGAGCAATGTGTAACTACCCGTACAACAAAGCATCATTCAATAAGATTTTCTGTGCACTATTTCAGGAAGAAAGAAAAACAAAATTCAAGGACGCCAGTGATAAGGGAGGTCCCGTTGTAAGTATATACATATCTTGTTTTGAAGCTCAGTTTCAGCTCCCCTGTAAACATTTCTGGATGGCGGGAATCGTTTCTGGTTCTAATGTTCCACTATCTATGCATACAAAAACCAATATACACACGAATCACTGTTTGCAGTTATATAACTGATCTGTGTATATTGCCTATTACACTCTATCAATTAAGGAACATTAATTTGTAAGTTCTTTGGGCGGTTTATTCCTGACTATAATTATTATTTGTGGCATGTCAAGATTAACAAGATATTTATAGGTATCCTTCCCACATTATTTAGAATGTCGCGTCATCCCTTCTAATTCTGCGAGTCTCTCATCTACTTACAGCTCAATATAGCTAACCAAGTAGGTATGTGTAATTATAAGATCATAGCTAAAAACTATTTCGACAGACAAGATGGTTTTCATTTAAAGACCGATTTTCCTGTAAAACACACCCCTCCAAAGCGTATTTTTCTGACGAACGTTCTAAGAGTGTGCAATTTAAAAATATTCGGGACGGAAATGTTCATATCATATTCACATAAGGAATAACCATTTGCTCACATGCTAAGAATAGGACAGGCCGTTACAAGATCTTATAGTCACGTGACAGTAACATTTCGTCAGCTAATAAAAAGGGATACTTCTGGCACGTCTCAAACATATTGCGTCGGGTGAATTTTTCGGCCTATCGCGCATGTGAGTGTGTGCGAGCGACCAATGGCATGAGGGCAAGGTGAGGCTTACCAGCTTCCATTTTGTTTTATTCCATGGCTGTGCGTATCCAACATAGCGTGCATCGTGTGTCTTCAAATGGTACTTTATTTGGCAATGATTTTTGTGGAAAAGGTAAGTTTCGAGATAGTTATTCACCTTAATTTATCTGGCTAATGATTAACATTATTTTGTCAATTGAGTAAGGTATTTACAAAATCAGAACCTCTAAATTATTCGCCTAATTGGAAGTTTAATTTGTAGTCAGAAGTAATTAGCATCTGCAGCTGCTCCTGATGGAGAGACGTAAGAAAAAAGTATACGGTTAGAACAAGGAAAAGAAGAATAGAATACGATAGAAGGTGACCTTGACTTTACATACATGTGATATACACATTTTATTATAAATATCTACATGTTTCATTTGCTGCGTTAGGTTTTCAATTATCCTTCTACGTTTTGAATTTGCGTGCTTACAGTGTGATCATCTAGGTATACCTGAAGCAGTCATTAGATTTGACAAACCACTGGATGCTCCCCAAACATTCAGTGGATATCCGTTGGGTATCTTAAATACATAACATCAGTAGGTATTGTAATATCCAGATTCTTGGATACAGGCGAACATATGGATGTCCATCAGATATCTGTCCACCCAGTGAATATCCTGGATATCTACCGTGGATATTTAATAAACAACCATTGGATGTACATGTGCTCCCTGGGAAGACTTTTCCAAATCACCTAATGAGAATATTCTTAGAACGTGTGTAGATCTAGAACACCATATTCTTAGAACATATTTTCATTGGGTATGCTATATTCTTAGTAGATGCTGCAACACGTTCGCGGGCATATGTCGCATTGTCCTTGAGCCGGTCTTGTTTTCAGGTATCCTTGAAAATACTAGAAGGCCTCTTTCCTGGGTGATACCTATTTCACCAGGACCGATCATAGGGGGAAGTCGCCTAAATCGTACCATTTTTCGGAAAAATGTATAGTAAGCTAACATTTTCAATATTAAGGGGCTCCTTTTATTTTAAATATTTAACTAAATGATTTTTACATATTTCTACTTTCTTTTGTTATGGCTCCTTATCTAATTTAAGAGAAAAATACATTTTTTATAAACATTGCAAATGGTACGACTTGGGAAACCAGATGCCAAAATCGTACCACTAGGTTTCCTAAATCGTACTGATCTGCTATATCGTACCACTTAAGTATGGTAGCATAACAGTAGTATTTAAACAGGAATACAAATTTTAATATTTTAATATTTAAAAAACGAAACAGGACAAACAATAATAACTAGTTGTGTTATTTAGGAACAACTGTCACAAAAGTACGAAGAACTTGCTTCATAACTCGCACAAAGTTCATGGACCCAAAGCTTGCACAAGGACACTGTATCATATTTTCTACTCGACACTCATTACATATAACACAAAGCCACTGATCCTCTACTATTTCTACCACTACGTCATTTGAACCATACGAAGCATTTTTACTTTTTTTTCCGGTTGGCCATTGGCTATTCCTATTTTTCTTTTTGCCAGTCTCTTTTTCTTTTCTTCGATAGTAGATTGCTTTAGTTTTAATTCGTCGTTATGTGGGGTTGAAGTTATAACTTTTGCTGCTTGTGCACGTTTACTTGCATTTTTCTGATTGCCAGGACTATTTGCAATTGGTAGAATGTCTTCGAAAGAAACATCGGGTGCTTGAGATTCAGAGGTGGCGCACGATTTCTGTTTTTCAACTAAAAGCGCCAAGGGCACATCATCATTACTCGAAGGTGTATCGTCAGCGCCCTTGCTTTCCGCTAGTGCTTTTTGTTTTGGTTCAGTTTGAAGAACATCTCCGCCTTCAAAATCAACATCTGTGAAAACGTTTCTATCCACAGGCCATATACCACATTTTTTAAATCCACTTATGGCATTTGCGACACATGCTCCTTTTCCATATCCTTCTCCGATTAATCGGGCCACCTGAAATTGACCGATTGTCCTCCCGGGATGTTCTCTCAACCATTTTTCAACCGATTGGTCATAATAGACCTGGAAGGGCTTAAATACTGCCACATCAAGTGGTTGTAAACGGTGGGTGGTATGACCTGGCAGCTGTAAAATAATAACCCCATTCTCGCGGGCCATCTATAACCAAAAGCACTCTATCCTCTTTTGAAGGTTTAACTGCAGCAATGAAATGTTTTAACCAAGTAACAAACAAATCGGCGTTAGTGTATCCGATATTTCGACCAGTGATCCTGGGGGAGCTCCATCTGCCAGCTCTGGCGCCATCCTTTTCCTCTTGAAAATTACCATTGGTGCCACGTATTGACCTGCAGCACTTGCGCAGCATACGAATGTAGTATTCACCCTCTTTCGCCGCTAGCTATGACACCAACCTACGATTTTTCTTTTTTAGCCAGCACTTTCTGACAGCAGTGAAAGCATGATCATCAACAAGTTTTTCTAAAATATTGAAAAACTCCTGAACCTTGCTTCTGTTGAAACCTTTACATCGGGCGATCGAAGTTGATTCTGGTTGTCTCAAGGAAAGTTGTGGATGGCGACTCATAAAGCTATAAAACCATTTTTTTCCAGCCATCCTTGTGGTTTTATTAAAATTATGTTTAAGACCATTGCGTTCAGCGAATTCAAAGGCAGCCTTACTTAGTTCTCGAATAGTCACTCCAAAAAAATTGACTCTAGTGTTAAAATATGCTTTTCCAAGTCGTCCTCCATCTCCTCAGAAAAAGAACAGGATCGACCTATTATTTTTTTTGATTCATTGGCTCTAACATTATAGGACTTTAAATGCCTCCTAAATATTGGCTTTGGGATATTGTAATGGGGACAAACCTCATTAAAACCTATGTTTCCCTCACGAAAAAACATTTATGGCTGCTTTCATGTCCGCTTCAGACCACTGTCCGTACTTTCTCATTTCATTTGGCTCTCCCATTATCTATAAAAAAAAATAAAAAAGTAAAAAAAACTGTTACTACATAGCTTCCGTAATCGTACCAGTATAAATTGCCTTAATCGTACCGGTACGATTTAGGCAATCTCTAATGGTACGATCAAGGCAACTTTGCACCAAATAAATAAAGATAAAGTTTTTCTGGAAATTATAGAAATAAGGTTATGTTTAAAGTTATCAAAAAGTGTATAAAAGTTGTTAATCTTAAAGGCATACAGTAGATATTAGGTTTAGTCAACTAAAATATCCAAAACTACTTACGGTAGGTCAACCAGACTTTAAATCACTTTGCCGCACAAAATGAAACGTTAAACATGTCGGGAGCGATACGCGCTACTGTCAAACTTTTGCTGGTATTACTGGTTGCCAACTTTAGGGTTTCTAATTGTGGTGAAAGATGTTTTACACATAAGTGTAATATCTGAAATATCGACAAGGTACTATTAAGGAGCCAGTACGATATAGGCGACTTTCCCCTACTAGATGATGCCACTGCATTTTCCAAAATTGACAGGAATTATACAAATTCCAACATGTGCTATATATTCACGAAGAAGGGAACTATAAGTACTTATATAAACTTACCAAGCAGGAATAAATACTAGACTGTACCGGTATCCCGAAATATACGGAAATTTTGCTAACGATAGTAACGATTTGTATTTGACCGAATTATCTGACTCTATACACATCAGACATTCCCACGACCACGACCGAACGATAGTATTAGTTATATCAGCAATTCTCGATATTTTTCTAGTAGAAATAACCGAAAATATTGCAACCCGGCCCGATAGAATTATGCAAGCCCGCAAATTAAGCGCGAACGCCAATAAAACAAATTAACATGCTACCGTTAGCGAATCATTTTACAGCGTCGAATCTAGGGGTAGCGCGCACAACTTGACATACTGCCTGAACTACCGAAAAATTATTTTATATGTACACATGTAGCACAACTTTTGAGGCCAGTCATAAAAATAAAATAAGCTTGGTTTTTTGAAAAAAAGCAACAAGTACTTTCTTCATCAGACGCGTATCCAGGATCACGCCTTGGGAGAGGCAAGTAGTGCGGGTTCCCTATACTCACGTCGTTTGCACTCATTATAATTAAGGCGGCTCCGACGCAGTGAGTTTCAAGCCATTTTCAGTATTTTTGAATGAAATTCAGACAGTATATTCAGAAGACAATTGTCCAGAGCACTTTTTGAAATTTTGTTTTTGCACATGATTTATGGTGGGTTGAAGTGCTTATTTTTTTTTTATTTTCGCGGTTTTTTTAAAAAGAGCCTAGTGAAAAAGATGAGAAAATGGCTCGATAGCACCCTTTAGGTTTTTGTTTTCGATACACTGTAAAGGTTTCATTCGAAAATAAGGCGTCAATGTTGAAGCGCGCAAACCTCTACAAATCGGATTATTCACGAATTATGTCTCTTATTTCGTGCAGCCATCTCAAGCGACGTGGCGGAATGTACGGCCTAAGAAAGGACGTATTCAGATAATTTGATGGCCCTAGTTCACATCATGTCATGTATATAAGTCCTTCTGCAAAGAGGTGTTTATAATCGCGATCGCTGATGCGTAACTAGTTACGTAAATGCAACTTCTGAACTTATCCTCCATTTGTCTCTCTGATCTATTTGTCTTAAGCCGCGTACAGATCGAAAATCCAACGCCGAGCAAACGAACGCAAGCACAAGTGACGTTGGCGTTTGTTGTTGGAAGGTATTGGAATGCGCTCGTCTACACCTAAATTTAGTTTCGAGTTGGACCGCGTTCGGAGTTAATGTCGAGCGACGAGTCTCCTCTCATCGAATGCAGACAAACGACTAAATACTAGAAGCGCAACAAATCCTATCCAGACCAAATCAAACCTCGCTTTGATGTGCCGATCAAGAAGCGAAAGCAATCGTACGCCAACGCTACCTTAGAAACCGTTGGTTTGTGTTGGCTCGCGCTAGACACACCGATTCGAACACCTGCAAATCAGTAACCACATGTGCCTTGGCTTGCTTTGTAATCTCGGTCTGTACGCGGTTTTACACTGGACAATAAATGAAACCTCAGATGGTGAATATACTGATTTCCTGACGCTTTGATTGTTTCGGCAAATTAAAAATTTCTCCATCTTACAGCCGTTTTAAAGAAATTCGAAAATGAGATGTTACAGTTTTTAAGTCTTATATGACATCTACATCACGAAAAACTACCATCACTCATTTCCGTCTGTCTATCTGCTATTCCTTTGCACACAAGGTTACTACTACGCCAAAGCTTTGTAGTTTCAGTCCAGAGGCGGCAGCGCTATAGGCAAAAAACTAAAAAAATAACAATCGCAGAAACTCCGTTTTTGACGTTCCAAGGGTTCCTAAACATTGTAACAAAGAAACTGCAGTGCTTAAAAAATGGGGGTTAGGGGAAGGTGATTCTAAATGTTGCATCTTTCATATCAGTGAAACACATTCTATTATTAAGAAGCTTCTGATCCCAGTGATTACTCACTCACGATTTGAAAAAAGCGGTACCTGCGTTGTAGGTTTGACACCGAGAGCCAACAGATCTACAACTTCTAGGGAAGAATAAATTCGGATATTTATAAAGGGGATTATTAGGGTCTTGGGAATAGGTATCGCTTCAGCGAAGTATAGTTGAATTTTAACTTAATTTCGCTAAAATCGGTATATCGGAAACTGTAAGCAACACAGTCATTTATCTAAGAAAATGGTACTTAGACAGTTTGTAAATTTAGATTATTGCCATAGGCGGAAAAACCTTATTTACTTTAAATCGTTATCATGTTTTCCTGGCCTAAATTAAGGTAGGATTTCAATATAAATTGCATTAACAGAGGAACTTTTAACAAACTTTCTATAAGCAATTTGGTCTGTTAGCATGTATGGGTGGGAAAAATCTTGAATCTGAATTCTGAACCAGTTAACCTCAAACAATCGACCTGATATTTATAACGGGTATTATTAGGGTCTTGCATATAGGTATCACTTCAGCAACGTATAGGGGAATTTAGTGGAACTTTAAAATCATCGATATGTTTAGGAAATGTGTTTTTGAGAATCATAATTTGGCGAATAACTACATTTTCATTTTAATTTCATGACCCATGAATGTACCCATGTCGCCGAATTTTCAATTTGTATTCTGCAGTATCTGATGCTTCTCTTAATATAAGCAAGGACATCCATATTACCCTGGATAAGAACATTACTCTCACTGACGTGATAATGGGAACGGAATATAGATTGACTCGGTACGGAGGCTGTAAAAAAAATCGCTTATGTCAAGTACACCTGAATTTCCTATGAACTTTGATCCTCACTACATACTATGAGAATTAGGAGACAAACAAATCTTTGACTGACTGACCTTTTTCCTAGTTTGAATTCGCTGAGGTTTAGCTGCTTCACAGCTGACGCTTCAGTGTTCAATATTTTCGAATTAAGTTCTTGCATTGTCTTCAGAAGATAATTTCCTAGGGTGCTATCAGAGCCCTTTTCAAAATTTTGTTTTTGTGCAAAAATTATGGTGGGTTAAAATGTTTACTATTTGTGTTCAACTTGTTAATTTTTTAAAAAGATCCAGTGGATAAAATAGAAAAAGTGAATTACAAGTGACATTCTGGTACATGCTACAAGATAAGGGATACAATGTAAATACATATTAAAAACATTCCAATAGAGCGAACCATGGAGTATCAGTGTGTATTCCATTAAAATTATCAAAATCCGTCTTTATTAATCTGAATGTCCAATATTTTATTGCACATTCACATACGCCTCCAAAATACGAAGATTGATATAATTCATACTATTTATAACTTTTTGATATAAATTTGTTGTCGAGTTATAAGCGATTCAGGTTAATCCGCCATTTTGAGAAATAGTGAATTTATATCTTGGCGCTATAAAACGGTGAAAAGAGCTTCAAAATAAGGCATTATGTGATCATTCTACATAAAAAAATGTTAAAATTTAGCACTCCCAGCAGTCATCTCGATATTTTCAACTGTTATTTTTACGTTTATGTTTCACTTTCACCACCCCAACATTCAGCTTACTAACTTAAACGCTTCAAAGAATAGATAAGAGGGGAATTTTTTGGAAAGCACTGAACGAGGGAAGTAAAAAACACATGAGATGCTGTTGGCATTTCTGTAAATAATGACGATGTTGCTGCATTTGTTTGTGAAAGGGCCACTTCTTCTTCCTAAAATAATGTTTCATAAATAACTAAAAGATATATTCGAACCCGTGCATACCAACCTGAAGTTGAATATCCATGACGTCTGCATGTGTTTGAAAATGCGTGGCAGTAACCTTGGTTTTATTTTGAGGCTAAAATAATACTACATAGTCATATAAAATGAAATTATAGTAGTACATATGAATTATAATATTTCTTTTGCTCAAATAAAAGCTAAAAATAATCCAAATTATTTTATTTCGGAACTTACATTCCGACTCCAAGAAAAGTATTTTTTTCCGGCGAGCAACCTTGATGAACATGCACACCAGGACAATCACACCAACAATACAACAACACAATATCGAGAAACATTAACAATACTAAATCATCACTTGATAAGTACCAAAATAGGGAACGATTTACATACGAGTCCGCCAATCGAAATCCGATTGTTACTATGTAAATTTAAAGTAGCACCGACGACCGTCTAAGACCAGCCCACCGACGTTTCCTTTTTATCCCCCCGTTACCTCAGGAGATGGTCCTCGAGATTGCAGTCGCTAAGAAGGGAAATAATATACATCAGTACAGATTGCATATTTATTTTAAGTTTTCAAACAAAAAAACTATGTAGTCTCTTCTTCCCTCCCATTTCCTCTCTTTTTCCTGAGTCCTTGGTGGGCAATGGCGCCGTTGCCTGTCCTCCTGGATTTGCGCCTATTGGTTCATAATCTGGTTTTGCTACAGTAATGGGGTATTTTCCAACTTGGTGATATTGTCCTATTGATGGCTGAAATCGATTGTTTACACCATTTATCAATTGGTATACACTTTGCACGTTTCACAAAAGAGAAAACGCGTACTGCAAAAAGAGCAGCCACCAAAAAATTTTCGTTCGCTGCAGTTTTCATCGCGTTGCTTTCCCTCAGCGGGTGTACACATTCAAAACAGCAATCTATCTGACCAGATCTTTTTCTTGTAGGTAGATAGGAACCACACATTGTATGGGTTGGTACCATACGCTCTACTCTGCAGGAGAATGGCCGATCGTTATTGTTTCTGCGGTTTTACAAAAATAGACATGTTCGTAGATTTTATCAACGATACAATAAATAATTATGAAAACGGGATTGCCGGAATCTATGCAGCTCCAGTGCCTCCGCTATTATTTATTTTTACATTTATACATTCAGCTACTTGAAGATTACCTGTTGACAGTAGAATGGGTGTAAAGTATTGCAACTCATGCTCATTATTTATATTTTGAGGAAAGCTACATTTTCTAAGATATGTGCTGTTAAATATACTCTGAATAAATTGTTAAATCCTAAACTATGCTATTTCTATTTTTCTTCACTACTAGTTGAGTTCCTTTATTTTAAATGTTTGAGTAGATTCCGTGTAGGAAGCCTATCAGTTTGATCTGTGATGTTACACACAAATTATGAAATGAATCGGAAATATTTCATCAGTTGATGTGTATTTGCAAAAAAATACGGCATACTAATTTTTTGCAACCCGAAATTCTGATTGGTTTTATTTATTATGAATGGGAAGTCGCAAAAACGTCAGAATTCGTAAGGAAACTGTAATGTAACAGATCCATAGCATGACTCATTGGGTGGTATTAATAACGTTAAGCATCTGCTTTTTATTTCAAATTTTGGAGTACGTACTTCACTTGGTATGAATAAAATGATGAAGAAGGTGCTCAAGTAAGAATCACCTACTATTTTTGTAAGTATGTTCTTAAAAGTGAGTATCTGCTTCAGTTTCGGTATGAATAACAAGAAGCATGTGCTAACGAGATGAAGCAGCTACTCAAATAATTTTAAGTTATCTGGATAGGATGTTCAGCATCAGTAACAAACGTACTATCAGACGCGATGACTGAATTTATGCCTATTCATCGTGCCAGAAAGCATTATAAAGTTTGGAGAGTATCTCGGAATGTAGACTATCGGGTTTTACGAGTATATAGATTTAATAAGAACAACGTGGAATGGTTGGCTCAACATTTCTTAGGAGATGAGTTTGAAAACAGAGGTGGTGCTCTAACATCTACTGAGAAAATGAGAATTTTTCTTCGTTACGTTGGCGACCCGGGATTTCAAAGTGGCGTTGGTGAGGACATTGGTGTACACCAAACAACGGTATCTGTAACAGTGGCAGCAATAATAGTATAGTATGAAAATCAAATGTATGGATAAAGTTTCCATCAACCGTGGAAGCATTGCAGCAAGAGAAATATAAATGGCAAGAAAAATACAATTTCCCTTCCGCTATCGGCGCAATTGATTGCACTCACATCCCTATTATTAAACCATCAGTACATGGAGATGAATATGTCAATAGAAATGGATTTTGTAGTCTTAACGTCCAGGCTAATTGCAACGCTCGAGAAGAGTTTACAAGTGTGGATGTATCTTGGCCGGTGGCCGTTCATGACTCGCGTATATGGAGAAATTCCGACATTGTTAACATTATGCAGTGGAATAGAGCTAGTGCACTTCTCCTTGGAGATTCGGGTTATGGACTCACTCCATGGCTTATGACGCCATACACAGATCCTCTTACTCCAGAGCAGATTTCGTACACTAGGTCTTTCACACAGCGTTACCCTATACTGCAAACCAAACAGAAAAAGTCTCATCTCTTATTTTAAGCTGCTTTATTTTGCATAATGTTGCAAAGCACCTCAACGAGGAAAATTTTGAAATCTTGCAAGATGTCAACAATAATGGTGATGAAGCTGTACAGATGCCTGTAGAATATGGTGAGGCAGTTATGCGCCAGAGAGGACAATTAAGAATAGACGAAATAGCAAGAATAATTCACGGTTTTCGTCATTAGTAGTTAAGTGGTATTTGTATATTATATATGTATATACAGGAAACTCTCATTAACAAGAACTTCTGAAAATCCAGTATTTACGTTTTGTAAAAAAGTAGTCTTGTAGAAATATAAATAATGTTTTTGATTTAGTTTGATTTATGTTAATATTTTATCACATACAGAAATCCTCGCTAAGAAATTATAATAGTATTTTTTTATTTTAGTTTCAAAAGCAAATTTTTACAAAATGATGCAACTAAGAAAAATTCGGAAAAGCATTTTTTTCCGTCTTTGCCAATTTGTGTGTTTTAGCGGACATTGCAATTTTGAATAAAAAATTATAAACATTTTTTAATTGGCGCGTTCGTTTTCATTCAATTGCTGGATCACGGATTAAAATAATCTGAAAATAAATTTCTTTTCCATTTTGAGGAAATTAAACGGTTCCGGCAAAGACTTATGTAGGGTATTATGATTGGCATTTATTGGCCCAATTTCAACAATTAAAACAATTGTCGGGATAAATGTGTATTTTCAGTTGGATTATTATTTTAGTTCTTTTTTAAGCAATTGAGCGAAAACGGACGCACCAATTAAAAAATGTTACTATAATTTTTTGTTCAGAATTACAATATCCACTAAAATATTAAAAAGAAGTGCGGTGTTGCAATTTAAAAAAATATTACTTTGATGGCTACTGCACAAACTAGCAAGGCTGGAAAAAATATTTTCACGAATTGTTCTTGGTTGCATCATTCTGTAAAATTTGAATTTGGAAACTATGTATGTATCTACCTTTTTGAATAAAAGAAGGTAGCCTATGCCCGGTTTAAAAAAAACAACACTGTTTTTTTATATTATTATTGTATTTTTGGTTAACCTTCAACAACATAATGATCAAGTTATTAATAATTCTTTATTTCATCTAAATTAAAAAAATTAGGGATTTCTAGATTGCATGTAGTCGTTCGCTGTGCTTCTGATACTTCTTGACTATCGCAATTATCCTGCCGGCTATCCTGATCTTGTTTTTTCTGGAGTAGTATTTCCTTTGCAAGCCTAAAGACTTGCAGTTGTTCCAAAAGCACCAATCGTTGAAGTTCTTGTGTACTAAGGTGTCTAGTTTCATTTGTTTCTGGTAATTTTTCCTTTTGTTTTTGGTTTTTCAATGATGCTTCTTTTACAGGCCTGCGCACTGTAGAAGACGCCGCTGATGTTCCAGGCAGTGCAGAGCTGGAACTTGCATTCTCAAAAGACCCCGTAGCGGATGTTATAAAGGACCCATTTTCTTCTAGCTGACTTTCTTATTGTTCACAGTCAAGACTGACTTCTTCGGTCTCCGTCCTAGACCAGAAAAAAATGCTCCTAAAAAGAATATGTATACTAAGTGACATATAAATCCGAACACCCAGTTTAAATGGTTTCATTTTAATAAAAGTTGGTGAATGTATTTATCTTACTGTAAATAACAAGTGAAAAAATTTTCAGCCTTATCAGTTGAACATTCCGGTTTTTATACTGCTTTTTTTAATTCACTAACGCTCTAAAAATGAATATTTCAGTCGCAGTAAAGAATCAGCGTTGGCGGATTTTGGTTCTTGACATCCTTTACGATCGGTTACGATGCCTAGAGTACGGAGACCTGTACGATTTCGTCAACTTAGTGAGTTTGATAGGGGCCGTATAGTGGGACTTCGGGAAGCTGGACTTTCTTTTCGGGCAATTGCAGTTAGAGTGCAAAGAAGTGTAGACACTGTGGTTAGGTGTTGTCAGGCATGGCTTCGAGAAGGCCGTACGCAAAGAGCAAGGGGCACTGGACGCCGCCGTAGAACAACAGACCGTGAAGATCGCCGCCTAAGATTATTGGCCTTAAGGGACCGTTTCTCCACTACCAGGTCCATTGCAAATGAATGGTTTGCAGAACACGGAAGACCTATTGGCATGCGAAATGTTTACCGACGAATGAAAGTTTTGGCTTGTTTTCATACCGGCCACACTGGGTCCTCCCTTTAACTCGAGAACACCGACGTAATCGCCTTGAGTGGTGCAGACAACGGTCACTCTGGGATCAGGAATGGAACAGTATTGTCTTTAGTGACGAGTCTCGATTTTGTTTAGGCATGCACGATGGTCGTGCCAGGGTTAGAAGGCGACGTGGTGAAAGGAGGAATCCACAGTTTTTTGTTGAAAGACCTGTTCATCACACTGTTGGAGTTATGGTTTGGGGTGCTATAGCTTATGGTTCCAGGTCACCTTTAATCTTCATCAGAGGTAACATGAACGCGCAGCGTTATATCCACGAAGTTCTAGAACCCCATCTTTTACCCTATCTTGACACCCTTTCAGATCCAACTTTCCAACAAGATAATGCCCGACCACATGTTGCAAGAGTCGCAATAGACTTCTTTCAACATAATGATGTCACATTGTTACCATGGCCACCAAGATCTCCCGACTTGTCCCCAATTGAGCACGTTTGGGATATGATGGGTAGGAGATTGCTCAATTTGCAACGTCCTCCTCAGACTCTAGAAGCACTTCGAGAGGAGTTGGTGGTTGCCTGGAATGAGATACCACAGGAGGACATTGACCACCTGATCAGAAGCATGCCTAGGCGCGTTGGAGAATGCGTAGCACATCAGGGTGCATCCACACATTATTAAAGGTCAAAGAGCTTTAAAGCAGTGCAATCATTTTGAAATTTTTATCATTTACTTATTATGCTTCATTAAGTACTTATACAAAATTTTATTAAAATAAAACCATTTAAACTGGGTGTTCGGATTTATATGTCACTTAGTATATTTTTACCTGAATAAAACCTAAATATATCTGAAACATAGTACCTTTGCAGTATTAGGAGATACTTTAACAATTCTCGTATTACGTATTATATTATGATGAAACATAGGTATATTTTTTGCATTTAAGAGGGAATACGCCAAAAAATTTACGCTTGAAAATAAATGGAAAACATGACCAACTTTTGACTCAAATACTGACCCTATTCATCAATAGATTTTGATAAAACAAGATTTTGGAATCTTCAAACATCCGAAAGTGTACGAAAGTTAGTCATATTTAGTCAACTCTTAACTAATTTTAATGTAAAGACGTATAATCGAATTGTTATCCTATTTTTCCAATTTGTTTTGAATGACTTAAAATTATTCGTTTTAAATAAAAATAACTTTCGCACACCCGCAGAAATATCCACAAGGCCTTTATAGATTTTCTTATCTCAATCAGCTTTTTTAAAATTGGTGTTAGAAAATTCGTTACAATAAACATTTTTGCTCTGGCGCAACTCTCCTATACTCGTAGTTGTAAAAATTGCTAATTAAATACTATGAATTTTGCACACACTAGATTCACCTTTTACTCTCCTCTCATATATGTAAAGAATTTAGCTTCCCATCCTCTTAGTTGGATCTTCTTATTTCGTGTTTGATTTTTATTCTAGCCTTCAGATTGTTTAACTTTTTCCATATCTGTGCTTCACTCATTTCTATTTCCAATTGATCTGCTAGTCTACCTTTTATCTCCTCGATTGCATTTGCCTTTTTTTCTTTTAATCTCGGGTATATTAGACTTTTCCAAAAGTACGGGAAATTTTTCAATAATACTAAAAAAGCTTAACATTTTCGCAAGTTTTCCCGTTGGCGTTGGTATCCTCTTCTGTATCCATTGTTGTAAAATATATTCACCTATAGGACCTAGGACAATCGCACTAAATATCGCGATGCGATAAAAAACCTGTCGAAACTCGCAAATATCCACAGCGCCAGCGGTATTATTTGGACCACGTACTCACAAGGCCGAAGCAGGTGCTCCATTTTTACATCAAAATTTTATTAATACCAAATGTAAGCACATGCTCACTGTTTTAGCATCTACTCAATTTCTTCTTAAGCACGTACTAAGAGCATGTACTCACGTTTTATTAATACCACCCATTGTGCTTATTCACCCTCTGTGCTCATGAAGTGACCCTACTTTTACCATATGTGGTTTTTTTTACCTGATATTGCAGTCATCATGAAAACCTAGAAATGCCCTCTATTTAAGATACAGGGTGTCAAAGTTCGGTGGCTTAGCCCTGTGGTTACACATGCCTGCATCATTTTACGAAAACTCTTTTTAGCGTGTACCCAGGGCGTTTAACAATTTACTGTAGCGGTTTTCTGTGTTCTCTTGGGTGTGGATTAAAACACTCGATTACACAAAAAGAATTGCACTAATTTATTTAAAATACAACACAACTAACTTTAACTTAACTAGATAGACCATTTATGTACACCACTATTTATGTCTGGTCTGACTACTTTTTACGAAATACGAATTATTATGTCGCGCCATTCACTCAACTCTACTTCCGTCTCCCGGCCGTCGACTTTATATAGTCCGCATCGCAGGTACTCGTTAATTCGAGGAAGTTCCGGTACGCCACATAGCGGCCAGTACAGAACCTTCGAGGCCAGTCTTCGAACTCGCAGGAGAGTCCCTGGCGCGGTTTTCATCAGATGGCGCTAGTAGTGGCGAAGGAGAGTCCCTGTCGCGGTTCTCAACAGATGGCGCTAGTAGTGTCGAAGGAGAGTCCCTATCGCGGTTATTCACAGATGGCGCTAATTATTCTTGTTACAATACGATTGGGATCTCAAACGGTCAAAAATACGACGTCGCGTCGGCTATATGAGGACAAAGGTGAGCATTCAGGTAACTAAAAAAATTACAGAAAACTTCGCAATTCACTATACATACATATATCCGGAGGGAGATAGAAAAAGCTTTATTCTCAAAAAATCCATGTCATGCATGTCAACATTTGATTGTAATTATCAAACCGGAAATAGGGTTTGTTGCCTAGCTCATAGAAACTGAACGAATGCTTGGCTGATGACAACTTCAAGGCCAACTTGGAATTTTTTTATACTTATATACAATGTATGACATCTTTTACATTTTTGGAAACAGAATTAAAAACTCTGTTCACCTGTGCAATAATCTAGAATGACGTCCATAAGAAAAAATAAAGTTGATAATTGAGGACAAGAGATTAAACGTCATGTTGGAATTGTAATTATGCCGCCATGAAGAGGAAAAAATTAAAATGTTAATGTGTAGGGTATTATGAAATCCCACCTCAAATAAGGTCAAGAAAATATAAAAACGATTTTGTGAAAATTCGTTTTTTATATACCTCTGGAGTAATGGTGAAATGGAAAACTTTAACCAAATGCCAATCTCTTAGTTAGATCCTGTATCACAAACAGAAAGCATTTCTGGGCTTTGCCGGAATAGATCATTTGATCAGCACAACATGAACTATCACTGTAAGAATTTTCATAAATTTTATCAGTGGTCAAATTCCATATTGTGCCTGGTACTTTGTGTGTATCTGGAATTTTTATTACCTGATTCCTCCAGCGGGAAATACAGAGAAAATAAATGACTCAGGTCCCACTATATTTTTCTCAAGTTGACCCCTCTGACAAAAGAAATTAGCTAGAAACATGTTTAACAAAAAATTAAATGGATCAAGTTAGTCAAACAGTCTCATACAATTAAATTTTGTTTTTTTAGGACTTGCAACCCCCTCTTTATTCCACCTCACGCTCTTCAAAAAATTTTGGAGGTAGGTACGCTTTCACTCAGTTATCTCCTATCGATGAATAAAACCCCTAAGAAAAATGCCTGCGAGCGTACATGATCACTGCTCTGACTAATCCTGCGAGGATGGAGATTGATAGCCACAATCCGCAGCAGTACAGCAACCAGTGTTGCCCAATCTACCGATTTTTCGGTATGCCTACCGAAATGAGACCTTATTTACCGAAAATAATCCAAATATATTTCCAGATTTATTACCGAAAGAGCTGGAATAAAAAATAGAACGTATATACGCACATCTCTTAATCCGCTTCTCCCACTTTAGTCATAACGATATGTATTCTGCAATGATTTCTGTGCATACGGCAGGTAAACACTGATAGATCAGCGTCATTACCACATCATCGGATAAGCAGCAAAGAGACCAAGCTGTTCCACATATCAAACACTCGGTTAGGCAGGAAAAATTGGCGGAGTGTAGTTCTAAACTTCTCTTTTATTAGTTTGTAGTTGTGGACTCTCAGGTGGTTGGCGTGTTGCAATGGAAAAGTAAGGACATGTCAGTGCCGAAGAAACCATGCAAAGCTCTGTAAGTGACTATCAAGTCCCCTCGTAAGCGTCTATCGGAGAAGTGAGTTAAGCTGAATAGGTTCAGCCTCTCTTCATAACAAGGCCGTCGGATACCGTACGGGATGCGTGTAGCCCTCCACTGAATATTCCCCAGCAGGTTTCGGTCACGTTGTAGCGTTGGATACCAAACACGTCCAGCAAATTCCATAATTTCTCTCACATGAGCTCAGCAGTAGAATTGTCACAGTCCTTAAAGGATATTTCAATAACGTATAGACTTCTTTTGGCCTTAGCCGTTGAGTATTGAATACGCTCGGACTATGATAGACTATCAGATACAACTCCTGATCTAGCTGATCTTTCCAAGGTGTAGAACACAGCACTTCTCCAAGTTGAGGGGAGCAGCCATCTTCTGGACCATTCATAAGCATTGTCAAGGAGCAGGTGGAAGATTTGGACCCTGTGGAACGGCGCTAGTCAGCATCCTACTGGTTGACAGTGAATCGCCTACCCTCAACTTGAACGCTCTGTTACTAAGTAAAGCCCTTATCAATTTCAACAGGTTTCTAGTTATTCCCAGGCGTTCCAGCTTGTAGAGAAGGTGTGCGTGGGGCACTCGATCGAATGCTCTTGAACCCAGGTATATTACATCTACAGGCATGTTGATATCTATCGTCTTCGTCCAGTCGTTGACACATATTAGCAGGTTTGTGATGATAGTGCGACCTGGCAAGAAACCACGTTGATTGTCTGGCAAGATATTTTCCGTAGCAAACTTGAGCATTTCACAAAGTACCTATGATTTTTTCGGCTACTTTAGCAATTATGGGAATGACACCGATGGGACGAGTTCTTTGCATTGTACTTATCACTTTTCTTGACAATTGGCGTAACTGTTGCTTTCAGCCAGCATTGAGGTAGAGAATGAGAAGTGAATGAGGAGGAAAATATCATACTTAAAGGCTAGGCAAGAGTAGAGGCACACCTTTTGAGGGTCATTGCTGAAATACTGTCACCGCCTGGCGCAGGACGGCAATTCAGAGTGATGAGAAAATCTTGAATCATGTCAGAAGTGAACTCAATTTGACATAGGTTGATCTGTGGTCTAGGATAGGTATTAGAAGGTGTACCAGCACTGTCCAGAGAAAAGTCTTCAGTGAAAGCATTTGCCAATACTTCTGCTGATGACGCATCGTCTCTGCAGATGTGACTATCTAGGTCTCGCACCTTGGGTGTAGAAACTTTTGAGTTTAGTGAAGATCTAACTTCTTATCTTACTAGAATAAATACATCTGAACTAAAAAAGAAATTAATTATATTCACGGTACACACAGTACAAAAAGACACAAAAATCACAATTGGATCCTATAATATCTCTAAAATAGTAATAAGTTAATCGGTGGCATCAGCCTTGGAGACGCTAAAAGGTTCATCGACCTTTTCTGCGCCAGCATCTACGATAACAACATCCTTCTCAGGCTTGTCTCTGCTGTCAGTCCTCGTGTTTTCGATTTTCCTTACTACGTCCATTCCGGATATCACCTTGAAAATTAAAAATGAATTATTTTTAGTCATATTACAGGATAGTTTCACAAAAGATATGCATTACATTGAAAAATTATACAGCTAAATCACTATATAGAAAAACTGTTCTTCATGGGATATAAATTCTTGAAAACGAGGGATTAGTATGATTGATAGCAAGTGCGCGTGGTTCCATTACCTTTCGGAGAACTATATTATTAAACCCTTGGCAGTCTAATGAACTTCTAGGATGACCAATTCATAGTCAACTTACTTGGTTCCTGATGGTATGCTGTTACCACGATATCCGATAATTAATGACTGCCTAAGATTTAGGCTTTTTATCGACAACAAATTATGGCCAACAGAATAGCTCAGCTGAGAGGGTAGGAACAACAAGTATAATAACACGCACCTTATGGAAACGTTCAACTAGCGATAAGCGATTTGTACCAAACACAATAAAGGTTTTTTTAGTGAATATCATGGAATAATAGGACGTTTCAGATGCTCACATATTTGAAGCTACAAAATGCTATCATAATTCATTTCTATCTCAGTGTAATATGTATGTAAAAATCTGAACCTCCATGTTCTCCATATACTGATGTATCATAAATTTTCGCAAGTTTCCTGTAAAGGTCACATCCTCCAGGACAGGATAAAAAGCATAGATACACAGTATGCTGGACCAAGTATTGCACCATAGGGAGTGTAAATGGCAAGCTTGGTGTGGTGGTACTTGGTGAAAATATGTGATTTTGCCAATGAGGGATAGGGGACGAGTTATAGGTCTAATCTCTTCATCAAGTAGGTATCATAAGCTAGTGTTTTCATTACACTGCTATGATAAGCAGCATCCGTTTCACGTAACTTAAAAAGTGGCAGTATATCATTTCACAAATGTCACCCTGGAACTAGCTCTCACTCACTTCAGGTTCACTTTTACATGCTGTGCATGTTGCCTAAACGTCATGAGACTGGAGCTATATAGTTTGGCTCTGGTGTGATGTAACATCTGCTTCAGAGATGGGACTAGTAGGGGTCATTTACAGCTTCTATGGCTTTTTTAGACAGAGGAAAGGTGGTTATAAAGGCTCTCAGGCAGGTAAGCTCAACAGATCCTTATCAGCCTTTCCTGCCCAAAATGTGAGGTTCTCCATCTCACGACGGAAGCGCAATACAGCATTTCGTCAGGGTGGGTAGCCACGCGCGAAAATGATATATTTGATAAACCTTAAAACAAACGTCAAAAGCTGTCAGAAAGGTAACAGACCCTTCTACTAAAATAATATGAAATATTGTGATGTCAAAATCCTTTAATACTACCATTGTCTTCATGGTGCCTTGCCAATCATCTTAACTTAAATGCAGACAAGTGCTTTGTTGTGTCTTTCACAAGGAAATTAAACATCTTAAATTTTAACTACTACCTTGGACACGTTAGCCTTAAGCGTCAAGAGCAAATCGATGACTTAGGTATCATATTTGATCAAAAAATGTCTTTTTCAACTCATATCGACACAACTGTTTCGTCGGCTAATAGGATGTTGCGATTTATCATGAGGAATGCTAGAGAATTTTCTATTTCAGTACTAAATATTCTATATATAAGTTATGTATGTAGCAAGGTATGGTATCTTGATTTGGTACCCACAATGCGCAACACACATTAGTAAGATAGAAGGTGTTCAGAGAAAATTTTTGAAATATTTGCATTTTAAGAAAACTGGTTTATTCCCGGAAAGAGGATTTGATTACTCTTTGCTGCTTAATGAAGCAAACTTTATTTCTCTTAATACACGACGTATCTTTCTAACGAGTTTCTTGTACAAACTCATTCATGGGGACATAATGTGTGAATTTATGTTAGGTAAAATTCCATTAACCGTGCCCAGATGCAACATCAAAAATTCTAGAGCATTTTATTGTGAATGCCCTAGAACCAACATTTTAGCTAAGTCACCT
Organism: Acanthoscelides obtectus; assembly: GCA_963669975.1. Classification (NCBI taxonomy): domain Eukaryota; kingdom Metazoa; phylum Arthropoda; class Insecta; order Coleoptera; family Chrysomelidae; genus Acanthoscelides; species Acanthoscelides obtectus. The sequence goes on from CAVLJG010000005.1 coordinate 66,850,939, forward strand.
ATTTAAATAATTTGTAACAATTTTAATTTGATATGTAACAGCTGTGACATCAATTTTTCCGTTCTATTTTGCAGATCACATTTAATATGTAACTTTTTCGAAATATATTCAAGTGTTTATTTTTATATAACATTAGTTATATTTTTTCTTTTACATAAAACGAAAAATTCATTTGATTTTACACATTTCCTGTTATTGGGTGCACATGCACCTGTTGGAAACAAATGTCTATATCTATCTATCTATCTATCTATGTGTCGTCTGTGACAGGGTATTAAAATCATGAAATTATATTCAGTTCATTCATATTTTGAATGTATCAGTTTCGTTATTCTCGTTGCAGTAACTTCAATACGAATTGCTTTGACAGCCTGGCCTAATAGAATATCTGCTATAGCAAATCATGAATCGAGTGATTATATCACTATTTCAAATTCTCTATATACATTTACACATATATCTCTGAAAATAGTAATGACAAGAAATTTCGGTATTATTGATTGTTTTCAACTTGAAAAGTGCAATTGTAAGATCAAAAATCATAGCCCTTTTCTGTTTGTAATCAATTTATGCTTACCTTTCCGAACACAACGTGTCTGCCATCCAACCAAGTTGTCTGTTTTGTGGTGACGAAGAACTGAGATCCATTCGTGTCCTTACCAGCATTTGCCATAGACAGCCAACCAGCTCCATAGTGCTTTAGCTTGAAGTTTTCGTCTTCAAAACGGTCGCCGTAGATGCTCTTCCCTGTAATGTACAACCTACATCAACAAGTGTCATTCATCCACAAGCCATCTGATAAGGCATGATACTCACAAAAGGGATCTGACCTTGCAAGTGACACATCCATCATACTACTTTAATGGATATGACTTGAATTAACATTGGATCTCTTGTTATTGTCAAACTAATGACTTAGTACTTAAATTATCATAGACCATACTTCAACACTTTGCTGAGGCCCTGCCTTACTTTCACAATTCATGGTAATTGTGTCATAGGTAGTAAATACAAAAACTATCTACCATACTCCTTATTATGTTTTTTTTATAAACTAAAAATAAATCAGACTAATTGTGCAAAAGTGCAAAAACCTAGTTAAGTCCCAAAATATGGATTTTTCGGAAGACAATAAAAACTGTGTCACCTATAAATAAATCTTTACAATTTATTATGAGAAAAAACCTGAACAACTGTTACAGGCTTACTTGTGCTAGCAGGAAATAGGGTTAATGATATACAGGGTGACTTCGAAGTTGAGTCATTTATTTTAACAGTGAGCAGATCTGATCAAAAGAAATGTTTTTTTCCTTTACCATTTTTCTGGTAAAATTAAAGTAACAAAGTTATAGCCCTTTGGAAGTTTGAGTACCGCCCTGTCTCAATAATAATATCATGTACTCGTGTTTGGCAACAACGGATATAATCCACCTTATCGGTTCATCGCATCGGAAACAAAAAAGCGAAAGAATTTGGAACGATGTTTTTATTTCATTCAGTTCAGTTATACATACAGTCAGTGTCAGTCGCGTGTGAATAGTGTCTGTTGCGTGGCTCAAACGAAATAAAAAATGGCACATGTTTATGCGGATCGGTTTCCCAATCGAGTGCAACCAACCCCTCGTGCCTTTGTTAATGTAGTACAACGGGCTCGTGAATCAGGTGACTTAAGACCTCACAGGGCACCTCACGATCAAATACAGGTCCGCACTGAAATACTTGTCGGGAGGATACTTTATAAAACAAGGTAAACATTTTTTTTTATTTTTTTTTATTTTTACACACATATTTTGGTTTATCTTCCTTCTACAATCATTATCTGAAAATTAATGACTCAACTTCAAAGTCACCCTGTATAGCTTAAGCAAAAGAATCATTTCAATCATATCAAAAATAACAATTAAAAATTGACTTATTAACATGACAGACGTTTTTATTTTGCATGTAGTTCAAAGTTCAGTAAAGTTATTGATTCACAAAGCTCTATCCCCATGAATATTACTTTTATTAGATATTATTTTTATTATACAAACAAGAAGAAAAGGAAAGATTTGAAAGTTTTCCACAGTCACCTGGCTTTTAGATATCAATATAGAATAACACAGAACTTCAAAAGATTAGATTCTAATCTTCAATATTTTGATATGCATTCAGAGTAAAGTACTTGTAACAGTCCTACTAAGCTGCCATGAAGATTAAGCAACAGTTCTAAAATGCAAAAATATGTGACTTGATGTATACCACACCTATATATTCAAATCAATCAATAGAATTTGCATTTCTGCGACAACTTAACATCAACACCACAGTAATATATTGCAAGCTTACAATACCAAAATTATTTTTGTACTTTAAAAATAATAGAAAACATGTATTGAGGAACAAACATGTTATATAAAAAAAACCCTATGTACTCAGCCTAGAACATATGTACTATGTTCATAATAGGATTTTAATTCAGTACTCTGAAATTGCTAATGAAAATGTGTTATCTACATAAATGTCATGAGGAAATTTACATTTTGTGCATAACTGTTGATAGTTATTGTCTGTTTCTTATGTGAGATACATACAAAAGACCTTAACTACAATTTCTGTGGAACTATTACCATTAGATTTGCCATACTCAATTCACTTTGATGGAAAAAATCGTATATCTCAACCCTATTCCTTGATTCAGGGATTAAACTGAGAAACATTGCTTTGACACCATAAGAAGAAAAGGTCCAAGGGTGGATCTAGTGGTGATTGTAGATAACATCGTTTGACACAAAGCCCTCTCGATAACTTGTGGGCTCAAAATTATGACAACATCAGGAAAACCTACCCATTACATACACACATATATATGTTACACTGTAATAGATAGAACAGAATTTATGCTGCTACAAGGTTTACTAGATTTATACCCAATCCAGTATTGCCAACATTGCAGACTAACAGAAAAATTAAACTTGCTGATCAGCTGTTCACCTCGGTAAACATCAAAATGTGATGGATACTCGTGAAATAGGGTATATATTCACCCATTTCTCTTTTGTAACTATGGATGAAGGAATGAAGGATTTGTTTGACGTCAAATTCCTGTTTTACACTTCTGAAATTTGGCCATGAACTCAATTCATCGAGAAATCTGTGGATTTATTGTCAATGTAAAATGGGTATTATTATTATTGGCACTTTGCATTGAGAACATAAAAAAATTATTTGACTAAGCAGACCATTCAACCAGAAGATTTTCTCAAAGACAGTAAAAGCTGTGGTTCAGTAAAAGTAATCATTCAAACATTCATATGGACAAAGCTCTTAAATTAGATTTTGTATAAGAAAAATAATACATTTCAGAAAAATAAATGGAAAAAGGTATTTGGCATCGTTTCTAGACTTTTGTTTTCATGTTTTTTGTGTGGCGTATATCAACCGAGTTGAATGAACCTGCTTACCTCCTGTACCATCTCCCTTTGTGAAATCTCCACCTTGAATCATAAAGTCCTTGATGACCCTGTGGAATTTACTGCCTTTGTAGCCCTGTCCTTCAGGCCTCTTTGCCAACTCGACAAAGTTTTGCACAGTCTTTGGCACCGTCTTTCCGAACAGGCCGATGACAACACGACCGACTGCCTCGTCACCAATTTTGATGTCGAACCATACCTTTTTGCAAACGGAAAAAATGAACTTGAAGCAAAGTTATTTTGGAAATTAGCTGTTGCTTACCTTGTCGGTTACTTTGGGCCCTTTTTTGTCATCAGCGGCGGCTGATGAAGAAAATACCGCCACAAAGACGGATAAAATAAGCAGAGATTTCATTGTTTGATTCCGCACTTCTCCCGTTAACCTCTCTTGTCTCTTTTACGAATGAAGTGACAGTACAGAGTACGAGAAAACGAAAATGACCGAGATGGGAACTCCATGGCGATGGTGTGTCGAGACGTGGGAGGAAGAGAGATAAGGTGATTGAAGTCATCTTTGATCTTCTTCTAATAAACCATGCAAACATACGCCAGAGTGAGAAAGAATAATAATTTTGCAACTGTGGGTGCAAATGCATGGTTGCCACTAAGCGAGTTTTGTTCGAATTGTTGCCACTTTTTTTGATGATATTTTGACTAAAAGAGTAGCGCCAGCCTAGGAGCTTTTGCTTTTTTGCTATATCGATTCCTTCCTACAGAATTCGCAGCGATGAAAGAATGATGCATGGGATCACGGAATATACCGTGTAAATTCTCACATATGAGTACTCGGGTACCGAAAACGAAGAGAGCAGCGGAGCACATGGCACGCTACTTCCAGCGCGGCATTTTTCTTAAATATGGCGAGATATGAGCGCACCGACTTGTCGGTTAAAAGGCACGCTGCCACAGCAGTGGTGTGCGATGTGCTTTGCTGCTATTTTCAATGTCGGTACCAGAGTGTAGCACCCTTTATTAAGACAACAAAACTGCGATTCGTATTTGATGAAACGTAAGATTCGCACTATGATTTTTGTATGGCTTTTTTAGGTTTTTACCTAATACCGGTGTCGATGGGTCTTGAAACATATACAGAAGAAAATAGAAAAAGGTTATTACGCAACCATGTTACGCAACTGTCTTTTTTCACGTCTGTTGGATTTTCCCATACGTTATACAATTTTACATAAATCGCCGCTCGAGAAATTTTTGTTAGGCTACCTATTTGGAGAAGAATTGGTTTGAATATTTTAAGTGAAATCCGTATATAAAACAGATCTACTCTGAAAAGTAAAGTTTGAAATTGAAAAGTGTATGCAGGCTCTCACCATAGTGTTATTTGAAGAATATTCAAGTTTTGTCTCTATTCAGTCTCATCGGTCGATGACGTAGAAACTTCCAAGACCCTTTATTATCTGCATTTATGGGACATTTTTTTATTTTTGGCTATACCTTCTGCTCTGGAAATATTGTAAATGTTTTTCAATCACCGATGTATTCCCTAGCTAGCATAACCGAAACATCTCAGTGACCATGCTGGTGAAATGCGGTTCCACTCAATACTACTCTACATTTGGCAACATCGGCAAATCAGTAGACCAATCGACGAAGGCCACGGGTAGCCACGGTTGGAAGGAAGGAGATAGGAGATGTGAATACTTGGGACAATCTGGGATATTTGAATTTAGACCGGGAGGTGTGGGCAAAAATGGGGGGGTCATGTGATACAGCAGGAAACCTACTCAGAACGATAGTACTACATGAAAAAATAACTTCTAGCACTATGCCGTCACTTGAGAGCGGTACATGTAAGTACAGGGGAAAATTGAATTTTCAGTCCAGAAGGGGTCGGAAAAGTCTAAATGATTTTTTACGGCTTTCTTTAGTATCACAGATGCCAACAAAATTTTAAATGTAAAAAATTACAGAAAGGTAACTGTAACAATGCCGTACGTTAATTAATTAATTTTTCTGCATAGAAAATTTCCTGAAAATTCAAAATTTTTTATGGCTTCCGGCACCATTATTTCCGTTCGGCACTAAGTGCATCGTGATTATTTTGTTCGCATCTGTGATACTAAAGAAAGCCGTAAAAAATTATTTAGTCTTTTCCTACCCCTTCTGGACAGAAAATTCAATTTTTCCCTGCACTTACATGTACCGCTCTCAAGTGACGTCATGGTGCTAGAAGTTATTTTTCATGTAGTACTATCGGTCTGAGTAGGTTTCCTGCTGTATCATGACCCCCCTATTTTTGCCCCCAGCTCCCGGTCTAATTTGGAGTCGCACAGATCCGGTGGAATAGGCTCCGATAACCTAAATCATACACAATAATTTATCATTTTAAGTTTATATCTTCACTTTCCTTAAACATTATTTACATTATATGTTACAGCGCTGTTCAACAAATAGTGCACAATTGCCGCACATATCCATTTTGAATTGGCAAAAGATTTCCATACCAAATTTTTGTCATTGATAAATATTTCTTCGTCTACTTCATCAGGTTTTCTCGGAAAAAGATGAAAAAACACCCAGTTTTCGTGAGCCAGCTTGTCAATTTGAGTTTTCATTATCATAGGAATATCGACCTTCACTGGATTATTTATCGAAACTACGTTGGCGTCTACAATTAAAAGATGAATATTATATTATTTTTAACGAATTCAACATTTCATAGATTTCAACACGTGTAATAAAAGTTTCAAACTTAACCCTTTGTACCCTATTGTAATCAGCAGACTTTGAAATATAGCTATACATACCTGTTTTCATTATATAGGATTTTAATAATGCCTATTTGCAGCATATCCAAATAACCCGGTATTTTTTTAATAAGCCAGATTATCAGATAAGCACATAAAAGTTATTTTTTGCAACTGAGTCTAATAAAAAATATTTAAGCTAATAATAAATTTCGCAGAAGACACATTTACCTCATTCGTATTTTTTCATATTGACTACTATATGCTAAGCTTAAAAGCTGGTCTCACCTGAAAGTGCTTGTTCCAAACTAGCAGCTTCATGTATTTTGGCCGTATACTGAGGAATGTCAGTATCCTGAAGCTCCTTGAGGTTTGAGGGAGTAAGTGGTTCGCCACCGCATCGACAGAGGTAGTTAACATCAATTCCTAGAAGAGGGGCCACTGCCAAGCAAGTGTTCAATGCAGGGCAAGCTGAGCCTATCCATGCGTACTTAAGGCCGTTCAGGTACCCGAAATGCTCTCGTAGTGTCATTAAGTCGGAGAGGATGTGCAGCAAAATAGACCGACATGAGCTTTGTTTGACAGTGAAGAAAAACAGATTTGTAGGGTTAATGCCTTTGTCCATTGTACCTTGTCATACTAGGATTCTATCCACTACAGCAGCCTATAAACCGCGTTCTAAATTCATCAGCGGCGAAGTGCATAGTGGGGGGGAACTAAAGCGATCATTCTGCACGTGGTGAACAAAAAGAGAAACATCGTCTGCCTAATAGTAGAATATATGTGGTGAAATTTGTTGCATTTGTTGTAGTTAGTATTTATGAAAATGAAGCACTTGTTTTCAAGTAAAAGGTTGGAGGAAAAGGTTTTACTTCAATCCGTATTCATAATCTGTACCTTTTCCTTGCATGGAAATGCTTTAAATAATAGAAAAAAGTGGAGCGATATCGCCAAACAATTCATTAGAGATGGCAGGATATCACACCCACTGTCCACTAAGAGGGTACCGTTTCTTGCACTTTGCTTTATATACAACAGAGAACACTTATGAAACTGCTATATGACTTTCGTGATGCAACATTGTTCCTTCTATGATCCTTATTAGTGACATATGTGATATATAGCAACGGCAGGTCAATACTATAATTTGAAATGATACTGTGATATATTATATCTTGAATTGTGGCACCATTGTAACACAGAGATAGGTCACACCATAGGATATTTCTGCAACTACTCTATAAAATTGCATGTTGCAACACCGTTCCTTTTATCATTCTTATTTGTGATATACACTATGTCACATAGCTTGGTTGCGTGTGAATTATTAACAGCTTAGCAACTATCCGACAAAAGCCATAAGTCTATTAGATCAATGTTCTTTTAAAAGGACGAATTCAAACATGAAAAAAATATTTAAAAAATGCTACCTTGATGTGTGGCTCAATAACAGGATATCATGTATAACTGAGTCAGAGAGAGAGAAAACAATCGGTATTTTTTTTCAAAAAGTCCTAGTTTTGTAGCCAGATACCATCCATGCATGATTGGGTCGACCACTACGGTAAGGAAATTACAATATTTAGTAATGAAAATCAGTTTTATGAACCTAACAGATTACGATGAAAAAATCAGCAGGTTACAACTTTTGTTTTGAAGCACCAAATTTTAAAAAACATCGAAAAGCCGTTAACGGAAAACAATATTCCTATAGAAATTGTCAGCCAGATATTGATAGTATTTTTAGGATCTTTTAAGTATCAGGGTTGTTATGTTTTAATCAGAATGTTTAAAACAATGAACGTGTTTTAAACCAATTTGTTTTAAACTGCTTAAAACATGTTTTAAACACGTCGTTTGTAGATTATTCAAGTTTTTTTTTATATTTTTTTAAGAATGATTAAAATTGATTTTATTTTGCACAACGAAACTAAAAGAGCCATAGGTTAAAACTAACTAAAAAATATACTTTATTTTTTATCAATCAATCAAACATGAAAAATGTTTCTTAACGAACGAGTGAACTTAATAAACTGCAATAAACTCTAATACCAGTATAACACAAGCAGCAGAATAATCATATAATATGACTATGTATTTACTTGTGTAATAACATCAAATAAAGTTACTTAAAAAATTTCTATAAAAGTATACATCCCTTCTTATTTAACAAAAAGTCCTTAAATCCATATTTTTAAAATATAAAATCATTGAATATAGAGTAAATTTTTAATTTTCACTACTTTTTACGGAACTCCAAGCAAAAAATGTACCTGTTTCACAATTCTCCAAGCTACTTAACTTTCAGGAAATAGGTTCGGTAGAAACATCATTATTGTCGGAACTATCTAATATATGAATATTTTGTTTTTCTAACAAACTTCTTTGTATAAGTTATTTTCAATGTTTAATATGCTTGCGCATTCTAGCCACCAAGGGCACTATATCCATATTGCAGGTTAAACATATTGCTGCTTTATTTATTTTCGAGCCAGCTTTGGCATCAGTCTCCTTAAAATATTTACCACACGGGATCCTTTCTCCTCCCTGTCATTGCCTTTCTTTTTTTGCCGCTACGACTTCGCACATTTGACTGCTGGAGATCGCAACGCGAAAAATTACCCAAAAGCAAACGGTACTTTCCCGACGTCCGCACGGTAGTTTCCCGATGTCCGCTTTTAAATTAGAGATGTGCTGTGATAGAGCTGGATCAAAAATAGTAATAACACTTTCAAGGAACTTCATTAACGTTGCTAGATTATATAGGCAATAGTTTTTAAATTTTTTTACTGTTTTAAACATATTTTTTCAGCTAAATGTTTTAAACAAATGAAACATGATTTTAATTTTTTTTAAAAACATGTTTTCAGCCCTGATAAGTATACAATAAGATAACCATTATAACTGGAATTTCATTCAGTTACGATTTCGAGTGAAACTTGTCTACCTTTCAGCCACCCTTGTTTCTTAGTGGATTTATATGCCAGCATGATACAAAACTATAAAAAAATCCGTTTCTCGCCAGACTGGTACAAAGATGAGCAATCCAACTTGCACATACCTCTTGCATCTTCTGGCCTCCAAAAATACCGAATTGCAACGTTGTATTAGCACCGAAGACAGTCTAAAAAGCAAGATTGATACTGGAAGGTAATGTCCGAGCAATAAATTATAGATAAAAGGTACCGCATTCTATAGAGGCGCGTGGCTTGGTTGTCTCCAGTGGCGGCGGCGACGAAGTAAATAAGAAATGAATAAGTCCTTCTTGATTAAATTTACAACTTGATGCGTTAATTAAAGAATTATCCTGTTTTTAGTCATAAAATGCTACCAGACATTTGAGAAAAAAAATAATATTTTAAGTTTCAATAGGCATTAAGAGTAATCCATGTAATTTTTTCTTATGAATGTGGAAGTGGAACAACCAGCGGATACGCTAATGCAGTCGGCGGCGCGGCACCTCAAAGACAAACGCCGTATTTTGTGTTTTGGCTGGCAAAGACTGACTGACCAGTTATCAAACAGACCGTCGGCAATGAGTAATCAGGGGAGCAGAAACACGCCGTCCTGCGACCTGTCTTTAGGTAGAGCGTCCCTCTTTTATCGAGTATAATTTATTGCCGGTTTATTTCTTTGATCCCCTTTACCGCCGTCTGATGGATCATTCTAAGCAAAAGCTAAACATACACGGTAATATTTACCGAAAGGTCATGCGATAAACAGGTTACAATAATAATAAGAGTTTTGAGCGTAGCAACTAGAATTCTTAGAGAAATTTTACATGGAGCACCCTTCAAAACACTTTAAGGAGTGTGTGTATTTCGTATTTTAAAGAGTTGTGTTCTGAAGATTTAAAAATATGAAAATTGATATATCATTATCTGCCGTTGGTAATAAAGGAATCATCAACTTGAGCATTTTATAGACCAATTGCGTATGAATGAAAGACGAAAGGTAAGAAATCAAAGGCCCTGGATGGAATGAAGCTTCTCAAACGCTGGGAGATTTTAGGTACGAATTCGCGTCATGTATCGGCGGAGTGTGGGTAGAGACGGTTGATTATGATTTGTTCATCAAAATATTCATACAGTTCTTATTGTAGCGGAATCATGAATCTGAATATCCATAATGATGCCAGGCTGCCAAGTATTTTATTAGCGTGTATGTCCAGCTTTACATCCACCCTTCAACTGGATAGATACACCCACACACATGTGATTTACTGTCTGGAGGCGACCAATATATCCACGCTACTCTTCTATAGTCCATATCATTTCTCCACTTCTTGCTTAACCACCTTAGGCGCTAATGCGACGTTGCAGTTCAGTATTTTGGGAGGCCAGAAGATGAAGGAGCTATGTGCAGCTTCGATTGCAGATTTTTGAACATATCGATATTCTTGTTATGCACGGTGTCCTGAACACCTAAAATAGAAGCCCCAGCTCCTTCAGAAAACATCCATATCAAACCGTATGTCGGCTGGAGAGCAACTCTAATTCTTCAACATAAATTGAGGTTAAAACATTAAATATAAAAATCTCTACTTGTACGAGAATTAATATAATTTATAATGGACTGAAAATTTACATTCACCTTCCTGATGCTACAGTCACAAAGGACGGATGTTTTTGAAATGGCTAGTAGTCTCCGCCTATTCGGGCGAGAGTGGCGGGGAGAGTGCCGTTCGACTCGGGCGTTCCTAGCATTTCTACCAGTAGACATTATAGAGCAGTAGAAGGTTGAGTACCGCGTTTTGGCGTATGATAGTTTTGTCCAACATAATTAGTTTACCACGGCTGTACAGCGTGAGTTTCGTCGCCACTTCAATACTTATCGAAATCGAACTGTTTCTTCTCGAAACATCATCCTTTGCTGGATTCAATCATTTACTGGTGTACTGATCAACACAAGACCACCAGGAGATCACGAGCGGTTCGAACCCCTGAAAATGTGGAACGCGTTCAACAAGCCCTCCTTCGCAGTCCGGCTCGATCTGCTCGGCATCATGCTGGTGAACTTCGCCTCAGTTCGGTAAGGCGTATTTTGCATATGGAACTTCACTTTCACTCCCACAAATTGGCCATTGCACAACAGTTACAGCTTGGAGATTACGCACAACGAATGAACTTCGCACATTAGATGGAAGCACTTATCGAGCAAAATGAGAACCTCATTTTGTTCACGAGTGATGAAGCTCACCTTTATCTTAATGGTATGGTAAACCACCAAAATTGTCGTTATTGGGCTAATGAAAATCCGCGACAGTTACATGAAAGACACCTGAACACCACAAAGTGACGGTTGGCGCGCGGTGTATCGCAAACTTGCATCATCGGCCCTTACTTCTTCGAAGACGGTAATGGCAATGCTGTTACCGTGATCTCGGAGCGCTATGTCGAAATGATCCATTCCAAAGTGTGTGGTTCCAACAGGACGGGGCTGCCGCCCACACAGCCAGAACAACGATGAACGTTATTCGCCCTCTCTTCCGTGGTCGCCTCATTTCCAGGTTCTATGATGTTTCATTGGCCTCCTCGGTCCCCAGATGTATCCATCTGCGATTTTTTCCTATAGGGAGGCCTCAAGGCTCGTGTATACAGGCACAAGCTTCGAACTCTGGCCGAGTTGAACGAGGCAGTTCGCAAAGAATTCGTCCAAATTGAAAGAATGATGTTGGAGAGAGTCTACGCAAACTTTCAAGAACTCCTCCAGCAATGCATCGTCTAAAACGGTCACCACATGACTGAGATTTTCCACACTCAATTGTAAAAAAAACGTCTATATTTCATTGTGAACCCGCCGAATCCGTCAATAAATCTGTTTTTGAGTAAAAATTACCGATTTTTTTTTTTTTTTTTTTTTTTTTTTATATATCGAAACAGCCGCGCAGGCAGAAGCCTAAATGCCGGAACACCGCGGCTGTTATGATGATCCCAAAGAAATTTTGTTAATACGATTTTTGAACTGCCCAAGGTTAGTAGAACTGGGAAAAACTTCCTCCCGTAGTTTGTTCCACAATCTAGACACCCTCGGGACAAAGGAGCGGTCGTATCGGCCAGTTCTGGATGTACGAAGTTTGACACGGTTAGGATGGGACGCCGAAGTCAGGCGGGTCTGTCTGGCAGGCACATCGCGCGGCGGCATCATGGAAGAGAGCTCTGAGGAGCAAAGCCCGTTGGTGTAGCGATAGAAAAGAGCTAGATCGCCGACGGCCCGCCGGTGCGAAAGAGTCCCGAGACTGTCTGTTAGAGAAGAGTCATCGATCAGTCGGACCGCCCTCCTCTGGACAGCATCGAGCATGGACAATGTAGTCGGGGCGGCAGCACCCCAAATGTGTGAGCAATACTCGAGGCTAGGCCTTATCTGGGCCTTGTATAGAGTGAGAAGGTCATGCGGAGAAAGTACTTCTTAGGCCCTAAACAAATAGCCTAGCTTTTTCCCAGCAGCTGCAGCTATGAAGGAGTGTGTTGTGCCAGATCAGGTCCTCGGTGGATCTGACTCCGACCAATCGAATGAATGGCTCTTTGGTAGAACTCGACTGTCCATCGAAACTGTATGAGCGCTAGGACGCTTTTTGTTCGTCAAAGTACAGTACTGTGTTTTGGAAGCATTGAACTGTACAAGATTGTTGCGTCCCCAAGCAAGTGAGAGCCTCCAGGTCTCTTGTCAGAGAAGAAGTCGTCGATTTTGTTATTTTTTAAAAACCATCCGACATTTGTGCCAGACCCTGTATTAAAAGAATTAACAATTCAAAGATAATCCCATGAGAACTTAAGAAACATTCTAATAAGTAATCATAGTATACCTTGTCCGAGTTCTACAATAACATTTACCTTAGAATCCATAGAATATAATTTTGTTCTATTTAGTTTTAGTTTGCTTTGTCAAGAATGATCATGATATGGTATGATTAAATGCAAACTATACAGGGTGTTTCAGAACTATGGGATCAAACTGGTATTCAGTGTAACAGTAAAAAACATTTTAGTATATATCCGGAAAAATGTCACTACGGGCACTACGGCCCTAAGACGCGTTAAAATTTAGAACGACGATGAATTGCCTAAATAGGATTTAATGCATTTAATTTTTCACTTTTGTAGATGATATCATCACAACAATTGTTCTTCCTCCAACCTGAATACAACCGATTTAAACGTCGCACATGATTTTGGCGGACTTTACTAAAATTTTATAGTCGTTTTGAATGATTTTCAAATGCTGCTGTAATTTGTCAAATTAAGTCTTGCTCTTTTCTACTGGAGTTTCGTAAACCAAAGACTTTACATGTCCCCACAGGAACGGTGTATTCAGGTTGGAGGAAGACATTTTGAACAATTGTTGTGATGAATATCATGTACAAAAGGCAAAACATTTTATTGCATTAAATCCTATTTAGCAATTCATCGTCTTTATAAATTTTAACGCGTCTTAGGGCCCTAGTGACACTTTTCCGGCTATGGGTCCCTATACTCAAATGTTTTCTGTTACACTGAATAACCCCTACAAGTTTGATTCCATAGTTCTGAAACACCCTGTATTATCGGACCGAAAGTCGACTACGATCATAGGATAATACGATATTTAGTTATATAATGCCATACATTTAGAAATTAAAAGCGCCACAAGAATCGAAACTGCTGGAATATTTATGCTAAATCGACAGTAATTTTATATATACTCTCATTTTGAGGTAACATCCATTTAAGTCGTCTTTTATTTGTTTTTGTTAATTCTTTAAAGTATGTATAACCTTAAAATAACATTAACAAATAATTCACGGTGTTTAACTAATAAGCTAGTTGACACTTTTTTAAGTAGGTCTTAAATGGTCAGTATTGGTTCTATTAGCCAAAAAAATACTATATTTTTTTAAGACATAAAAGACCTTTTTATT
>CAVLJG010000005.1:66865489-66894863 GCA_963669975.1 Acanthoscelides obtectus
CTATAGCCTTAAACAGTTTCTTTCCAGCCGCTGCCGCGATTGACGAGATGTGATTGTAGCAAATCCTGATTGGAACTTCAATAAGGCAAAACGAATGGCTTCCTGGCAAAACTCCATCATAGTCCAATAGGGGAGACTCGGGCAAAAAGAACCATAAGGGCAAAAGGAATCAGTTGAAAGAAAAATTATTTAAAATTTCCGCCACTATTTTCTATTTACTTCTGGCAGATACTGTAGTTCTCCAGTGTTTGATTTGATACCCATCCCGGTAAGCTTATTTTTCATATTTTACCGCCAATTTAGAAAATGTAACCGTCTTGAATTCTTGATCATGGTTTAAATAGATGGAAATTATTTTAGTATTGTTATAAATTGAAGCATTGAATTATGTGGCGATGAATAACGTTTTGTGTAGATTGTAACCTCACATTAATTGTGGCGCTGTTCAAGGGTTTGACATTTATAAATAATATTTCAATGTGTTGCATACCTACTGGTCAATAAGAACCAGGCAAAAAGAACGGTTCCATTTGCCCGGCTCCTTTTGCCCGCTATTCCGTTGGATATACTTTTTTTTTCAAAATGGAATATTGTTTCAGAATAATGGTTTTCAAGTATAAACGAAAAACAGAAAGAGCCCAAGGACGGGACGAAAACGTAATGAATCGCGCAATAAATTCAATTAACCAAAGAGAAACATCTATTCGCGGTGACGTTCTGCAGTTTAGAATACCATATCCCACTTTACGAAAACATTTTTTAAAGCAGCCCTCCAAAAAACAACGGTTTAGACTATTTTTTTCTGGCGATATAGAACAGCAACTTGTACAAAATATTCAAGAAATGGACGCTCGTTTTTATGGGTTCACAAAAAACAGACTTATGCATTTTAGCATTTGAGTTCGCAAATCGAAATAATTTGCCACATCATTTTCGTAATGGAACAGCTGGGGAGCAATGGTACTCAAATGTTATGAGGCGATATCTCGAATTACGCCTTAGAACTCCATAACCTACAAGCACTGCCCGGGCTTGTGGATTTAACAGGCCCCAAGAGCGGTTATTTTTTGATTATTTAAATAATATAATGAAGAAAATGTACCATTCCCCGACTGCGGAGATATTTTAGGCAACTCTAAGTCTGGCGAAACATGGATTGAATGCAATATGTGTCAAAACTGGGCTCATCAATTATGTGCTGATTACAACAGAGGTATCTATATTTGCGATAAATGCAAGTTATCCAGTTTTGATTTCCTTGAAATAAATAACTGTTAATATACTTCCACTTTTAGTTATGTTTGAAATAAAGTTCTTCTTGCCCACAGGTATTTCATATGCTGATTACTTTTGCCCGAGGCGTTGGTTCTTATTGCCCTCATATGTGGGCAAAAGGAATCAAAAGCATGTTTTCGTTTAATGTTTTTTTTAAGATATGTTACTATAATTATATATTTTTATAATATATATTTTGTTTCTAAATGTAATAGAGTCTTATTTCAAACTAAAAAAACAATAATTAGGATTTAATAGAAGGTTTTAAAAGCTCACGACTTAAGGTGGTTCCTTTTGCCCGAGTCTCCCCTATCCATCAACAGCTAGTTGAGTGGGAGATCATAACTATTGGAAGGCCTTTTCATTTATCGTGAAAATCAAATTATATTGTATAATGATGGAGCGCTCACAATCTGATTTATGTTTCAGGTGCCCAGGGCTGTGAAGAGTCTTCGTTTTCTGAGACTACGAGGAAGCTGTAGAAAACGAGGTTATGTGAAGTCGTCCGGCGAAACGTCACCTCACCTATATGCTCCAGAAGACGGAACGGTATGTAAAGTGGCGCATTCTGTTTTGTGATTTTTGGCCCAAGTACAACAATCTCCTAACAAAGAAAATGGAACTAAATAACTTTGTTGTTAGTTTCGGTGATATGGTTATTTATATTACAAAGTATGGTGGAAACTCACATAATCATCTACGTATAATACAATCGCCATGCTAATTATATGGGTTTCTTATGTTATCCATTCATAATTAAACAATTCCTTCTTTATATATTTTTATGTGCGTCATAAATTTTGGGGTTCATAAATAGGCATAGTGCCGACCTGCTTCAAATTTAATCGGTTCGTGACTATATAATTATTATGGCTGTATGTTTTCAAAATGGAGTAAGGATTCGTGTGATACCTTAGTTTGACGATTCCTATGAGTGCTTTACAACCCTAGGATGTAAAATTACTGTCTATAACAATGGCAAACAGGGAAGCTGTCAAAATTGAGCGTTTTTGTATACTGAAGCGCTCATAACTCAACAGCTAATCATTAAAAACGTTATAGTACAGTACGTTATATCAAGCCCTTTTTTTTGTAAGGCTCTATCAGAGTGCACAATAAAATATGAAACAATCAGCTTGAAAACATTAGCAGATTTTGACAGTTCTTTTGAGTGGAATATTCCATATTTTATGAAATATTCGGACAGTGTCTTCCAAGAAAAGAAGATCGATATGACGCTATGATGATTAGTTGTTGAGTTATAACATTGATTAGCGAATTCTACCTTAAGATAGCCAAACTAATGCGTGTGCACAAAGAAAAATTACTCGAGTTAAAATTGAATACATGAGGATTTGTCACAGCTGTGTGCCTCATAGATAGCAGTGCCTATACGCTCATATATGCCAATCAATTGGCTACAGCGCCATCTATTAGACACTGACCTCTTTAAGACAGTAACTAGAAAAACAACTGTGGCAAATTCTCACAGATGACGCTGCAGTATCTCATTTTATCTCGGATAATTTTTTAGGTCGTCTCCAGGTAGAATACGTTAGTCAATGATTATAAGCCACTTAATCTACAAAAACGCTTAACTTTAACAGCCAGCCAGTTTGCCATCTTCGTGGATGATGATTTTATATTCTTGGATGATACAGTACTTCTGAGGAGCTTTAAAATTACTCATACCCTTCTAAAAACGTTCAAAATGGAGCCCAGGCGTCATTTGAAATTTTCAACCGCCACTTCAACGCTAAAATACAGTATTTAGGGGGATTTTTGTAAAAAGCACTGTATATGTATAGTTTGGAAGTATTTGGTGTTAAGAAAATTCAAGTGTGATGAGCATTTGTTGGTTCTTCATTTCTTGTCCAAAAAGATTTCCAAATTTTTTTTTATTGTACTTGTGTCACCTCAAAACCAAGTCTTATTCGGCGATTTTTTACTTCCCATATACTAACGAGTATCCATGATAAAACATTTGCTGACATGTACCTCATACTGGTTGAGTTTAAATAACATACGTATTCAACTAAAATTTCTCTATCATCTATCTCATCAATTCTGGCATAGTGTATAAAGAATATTCTGTTTGTATCTTTAGTAACAAAAAATGGCGTCAAGTAGTTTGACTCCGCACTTTTTATGCAACGCCGTCATCAGTTCATAAAGGATTAAGTTCAGCACGAGTTGAGCCCTATGAGAAAAAAAGTTACAAATATGTATAACACAGCAACTAGGCGGACCAACTCATTCAAACGTACAACAATCCATAGACATTCCTTTCATGGCTTACTGGTGCGGCGAGCTGTCAAGCTTTAAGGACAAATCTACGGAAAACCCTATGGTGTGTTAAATGTTTCTAACGGCGCCTCTGAGAAACGAGGTTTGTGCGATTTCTATAATTTTTTTCTCGTGTTTTTACCAGCATCTTTGCCGCCACTGGACCAATTTTGAAAATCTACAAATTTTTTTCATCCAAATCCGAGAACTACTTCTCAAATATTAGTGGACAAACAGACAGACAGAATGACGGAAATGAGTGCCATGGTTTTTCGTGATGTACATGTACCTGTATAACATCAAAACAACATTGTCATCTTCGAAATTTTCGCGATTACAATACTTCCTTACAGTGGCTTAGGAGAAAACATACAACTCTTAGGCTATTAGTGTAAATGTAAAGAGTCTCCTTTTAACAAGTCCATAAACATAAAACAACGGAGATAGAGGTTTGTTTGTTTCCTAAGCACTCGAAAAGGGGCTACCTTGTGTTCCTGTTACACAAACGTGTTAATTGGTGTTGGGTGTGGCGGCGTGCTTGAAACACGTCGTGTTTCTCACGCAAATTAGCATCAGACTAAACGCCCGATCGGCCATTATTCACATGTGGTCGAGAACCCCTTCTACAGGGTGGCGTCAGAAAAGGAGCAACATTTTTAGAAGGGGTCTATCTAGTTTGATCCAAAAAATTAAGTGTGTATTGCTTACTGTATGGGTATAATTTTTTTAATACCTATATGCCTTACTGGATATCACTTTTACTTTCTACCGACAAGCCAAAGTATTACTGTGATAGTGAAATTTTTCCAATTCAAAATTCCTTGAACAGCATAACGTCTTCACGAAAATCTATATTACTCATTTCCAACATATCTATCAGTATGATGTTCTATTGGCATGTTTGTTGCATGACTTCAGAAACAGCTGCACCGATTTTGATGAAATTTGGAAAGGGATATGTGAATACGTGGAAACTACAGAGTTAATTACACGACACCGTTTATTTAGCCTCGTATATACGTCTTCAAAATCTGATAATGTGAGACTCTAGTACCCATGTTCATGAAGAAAGTTCTCATCTTATTCTTAGACTCAATTTTTCCATTATGGATTGGATCATCCTGTGTGGCTTCCCATGCCTATCGTATGTATGCCACCACCCCGCTAAAAACGCAACCAGACACAGAGTATACATCATCTTTGTTTGGATACAAAATATGAAACGGCTAGCGTCGGCGGCAAGTTTGCTTACATAACGGATGGCTGAAATTCCTCCTGGATCCTGTTGTTATATTTGGAAGAAATGTTGCTGCTTTTACTGTTTTTAACGCCACCAGCAGACTATTGCAAGATGATATACCCTGTAGTCAGACCAGCATAGTAGGTAAAGGTGAATTACATATTAGATGATAAAACCTAAAAGCAGACAAAAATATGAAAACCAGCTCGAATTATGTTTTAGCGTGTAACGTTTACTTTTTAATATTAAGTATCATTTATTTCAAACATTCGCAAATTATATTTGAACATTAATAAAAAAAGATCAAAAAATCTTACAACCCCCTGATTTGAAAAATAGGTCCTAAATCTGGACCGCTAGTGAACATTGTCAATCATCAATAATTAAGATTATATTCTTAATCAAGGATACTCGTATAGAGTACATTTAAAACAAAAACATAGTTTTTATTTGTTTTGTGATAAAAGTTGTAGACTTCCTTTCCCTTCCCTACCGACATCTACTAACGTCGCAGTTCCCCCATACCTGACGCGTCAGACGTGACACCGCGGCAGTAATGATAGGTCGAGACTGACACGGCCACTGGTGAACCCAGAAAGCAGAAAACATTTCTCTATTATTCTAAGCTTTAATGGCAGATGTAAGGGGAAATCTAGGATATGTGAAATATGTATAATAGGCTGGGGTTGGAAGTGTATAAATATATTACATAAAGAATGGAGATATCCCTAACCCACAATTTTTAAACGCTAAATAAACTTGTCTGGAATAGTCAAAAGTCTCTAAAACACCAAAAAACAAGGTTAGAACGGTTTTTACTTTCTCCATTTTTTGCCCATAGCTCCTTCGCCAAAGCGTTTTCATCCCCGATATAGTAGTAACCTTGTATCAAAATTAGCAGACAGACCGGCTGAAGTGGGACATGGTTTTCAGTGATGTCCGTACGTATCATGTAGAATCCAAAAAACATAATATCTCAATTTCGAAGTTTTTGGCGATTGCTGTACTTCCTCGCCAGTGGCTTGGAAAGTTATATTGTATACAGATTTTATAGATCCTCTTAGCTCTAAAGCCAATGCTTTCATCTTCGAATTCAATTTAATAAAACGATTCAGTGTTGATATGTATACATTGAGTATTCCAACAAATTGTCTTATTTCGAAACCTGGAGCTATAGTGATAAGCAATTCAAAGATGTACAAAATACCAATCACCTCACAGTTAAACGTAATTCAAAGATGGAATATCTAAATGAGAAGAATCTAGTAATTTACGGCACCTAATTAAGGAAATAATGTTTCATTTAGATTTAATAAACATTATGAAAATGGTGTTACTGAAATTACATCATTCATAGAATTCCTGAGAAATTAAAATCTGAAGATACTGATGCCAGTTTCTAATAGGGAAACTCTTTTCTAATAGATTATGCGATACTTTCGATATCATAGGAACAAAAAGGCAATCGTACCGGTAGGTTATATAAGCAAAGTTGGGAATTACCTTTAAACAGCGTACAATTTTTGCAAAGATAGACAAATTTTCTTTATAACTCACATACCAAAGTCTCATGATAGCCAGCATTTAGGGTTTTAGGATCTGCAAGAATATTCCATATAATGCCGGAACCGGGAATAAACATGGTTCCAGTGTATTTCTGATAAGGTGAGACCACATAGCGCGTGTTAGTATTCAACCCAGACGTCGTGCTGTTGTTTGTTTACAAAGCAGATTAAAAAAATAATTAAAATTATAGCAATAGCGAACTTTCGATATGTTACTCCGTGGTGAGTGCTTTCAAAATGCTGCCACGGATTCTTGAGTGTACTAAGATCGGTATCTAGAAGTTATGTCTGCATCAAGGTGGCAGCAGTGCAAGCCCTAGAGAACCCTAATCATTTCGAGCGTCTAGTAAGAACTTGTGTTTTGGAAACGGCGACTTACTACAGATTACAAAAAAGGGGTTGGCTTCTAAGCCTTAACGTCACTGCGACCCATATGGATCTTTTGTGACCCCTCATATGCACTGTCTAAAATATTGTGTTCAGCCTTGATCCTTTAATCAGACTAGCTTTAACACATCAAACGGCGTCAACTTCGAACTATTCTAAAGGTCATGGACAGGATGGTATTTGAAATTTGAAATCAAGTGGCCAGTGAGTACTTTCTTATATTTTTTCCGCTTTTTCGCTGCTAATTGAAAGCATATTAGTTTCATTGATGCAATTGAAGCTCTTGGTGGAAACGACAGTCTCAACGTTCAGAACACCTGGAAGAAAGCTAATTACTAGAGGAAGAAATTTCCTTGAAATATTTATGAAAAGGGATTGCTGACCTCCTCTGTCTATATGAAAGACGCTTGATGCTGAGGAAATATCAATGCATTGAGAAATAGGTGAAAGGATGGCAACAAGATTCGGTGCACATCTTTCGCATGCTGTTACGCGTACTTGGTACACTCCTTATACGAGGAGTTTATAACTGACGATCTCATAGTATGGAGAACTTTTGGTATAGATGGAACTTGGGTGATTAAATGGCATACTTTTGTCAAAGACCCTTGCAACTACTTTGGCCTTAAGCTTGAAGTCGGTTAACCTGCCCACTCACATACATATAGGGAGTCACTACTTGACTTGATTTTCAAGCTACTTGACTTGCCTTCAAATCATGCCAAGCCTAAGTCAGGTAATAGATATTAGCAATCTGATAACAAATCAAGTACCTTTCACATCAAGTACTTTAAACTTCAAGTAGTCATATATTATTTGATAATTTTTGTCATATAAATACGAGTAGATTAAGAATACACAACGGAATGACCTTATTTGCCACAAGTTCCTGAGAAAACAATACATATTGAACAAAATAATTTATTCATAACAAGCTAACCAAGAGTTAAGACACACGAGCGACCTAACGGACCTATAATGGTGGGAAAATAAAAAATAATGGAAGCGACTAGTGACCGGGTTTTGAAAACTACACCCCTATACCATAATAATTATTTTTAAGTTGTGCCCGTTCTACAATATGTATGATAGCTGAAGATGTGTGAACATTATATTTTATTCTTGTAAAAAACATGTAAAATGAACTGTTGAGTGTTTTTATTTTTTTTAAGAAGTTTGTTTTTATATTTATAGAAATCCTGTGTAGCTGTGTAGTGTGCCGACAGTACACGAAAACATACTTTTCATAGATGATGATTTTTTCCTTTCTGACGATTTTGTCCTTAAATCTACCAAATTTCAACGACACTATCTACCGATTTCGTATTTTTTTTTCTAGGTGATTATTTGCATTAAAATACAGAATAAGGCAAATAAGACCCATCGGTTGACCAAAAAAAATATCACTGAAGGTCTTTAGAAGACCAAAAATATAATTTGTATCATCAAAACATCAAGGCCAGTCAATTATTAACTTTTCAAGAAATTTTATTTTTAAGCCAAATCAAGTAGTTTATGAATATATCAAGCTATTTAACTTGATGAATGTCAACATAAAGATCTCGAGGGAACCAGGCTCAGTATACCAAACCAATCAAAATTATTTTTTGAGTTACAAAATTATTCGAGTAGTATTTCAAATGGCTTACTTCTTTTCTTTGCTCTATTTTCTCTTTCCTTTCTTTCCTTCATTCCCTTTTCCCCTTAAACATGTTTGGTATCTGGGTAGCTAGACCTGACAGACTAACAGACCGACGAGACTTTTAACGAAGAGCAAAGGTCCACCGGACCGCTCTGACGACCAATGACGAATAGTAGTAGGGAACCAGAGACTGACAAGCTGTTGACTGTATGTCAAAATCACCATTCCCACCTAGTTTCCTATGCAACTGCTTATGTCTCACACACTAATGGAGACCAGTATATGAGTGGTGATTTTATCATTCTGACATCATGTCAATAATTGCCGATCTCTTCGGCATTCCTCTGTGAGTGGACATTTTTACACATCGTTGAGTTCTGAAATTTTATGCTTATAACTTCAAACTGTTTGATGGCCTAGTGCCTACGCGGCTTTACACGAAACAGTACTTCAAAATGAGTGACGCGCCCTAGAGCGACGCCACACTGCTCGAGGTGGCTGAAAAGCCGAAGCACCCAGAAAAGAGCAGACGAAAATACCTGACGTACCATGGCATCGCTCCTGGCTGCCGCTGAACGAGAACAAATTATCTGGTTATATCACAATTATCCGATTATGTCCTACACTATTAAAGTGATTTAGCGCTGTTATACCGAACATCGGACATTCATGGCGCTCATAACACTTTGCAAGTGTGCTCTACCGACTTTAGAAATACCAATAATTAATCCACAGCCTATTCTTTGGTATGGTTAGTGTTAAAATGAGGATTCACAGTAGTACGGCTTTGTTGTATCGAATAATTCTGCACATATAATCCCAAAAAACAACTAGAATTAAATAGACATCATAAGAGTCATAAGAAATGAACAAAATCTTAAACTTTGTAGAAAAAATGGCGTCAAGTAGGTTGACTCTGCAATCAGTGAGAGATGACGTTCTTTCGATGCCCTACCGGTCAGACGCGGCAATAGTACTAGAGCACTAAGCAGGACCAGCACGCCGCCGGAAGCAGACGCAGACGTGGCCGTTAGGAACGCGATCCGACTGCTAAAAAAATTTTAAGGTGCGTAGAATTACCAAGATTGGGAGCGTATAAATTCGCCAACAGCAAAAATTGAGTACACCCTCCTTACCCCCTACAACCCCACACCAAAAATTTTTCTCATAATTATCAGGACCCTCTGAACGTCGAAGTTAGAGCAATGTTTGCTTTTTTCATTTTTGGTCTATTTCTCCACAGCCACTGGACCGACTTTCAAAAACTATTTCGGCCTTGGAATAGTACCTTGTGTGAATATTTCATCCAAATCCGAGCAGTACTTTCCAAGTCGCAGACAGACAGACCGACGGAAATGGGCGGCTTGGTTTTTCGAGGTATACATGTTATATTATGACATCCAAGAAGCACAATACCATTTTTGAAATATTTTGGGGTTACAATACTTCCTCGCCAGTATGGCGTTGGAAATAAAAATCTTATTAGCGTTGGCATCTTTCCTCCAAAACATCGTAACGTAACATGTTACAGAGCGACCATTAGGATGGTCAGTACAGTCAAGCGCCCCCGTCCTGCTCGTACTTGCTGGCTAGCGGCGAATTTTACCTTATAATGGTCTGTTTCATGTCAGTTTCCACCTTTATATCCTTAAGGCCAGAATTTGTCAAATGGATAAGGCTAACCAGCCAAAAACAAACCATACCCTTGGAAAACTTGTGTATACGTTCTCGTGTACGCTGAAGAACTAGCAAATATTGGTCTGAGTGGCTTAAAAAAGAGTTATAGGAGATTAAAAGAGCTTTATACCCCTACAACTCCCTTCTGAATCAGTTCTACCCCAATACTTCATAGTTTTCTTAATGAAGGAGAAAAAAGTATTTATCAAATTTTGACGATAAATAAACAGAAACATTTTTTCTATATCTAGATAAAGAATTTTTCCATTTACCCTCAAGAATATATTTCTGTTAGAAAGAGATAGAAGCCGGCTGGATATCGAAGCCAATCACCGCGATGCCTAGCAACGCTAACGCAGCAGTCTGTCGCGTTGCCAATATGTTACACCTGTTCCTTAAATTGAGATGCATGTTGAAAATATGCGTTAGCTTATTCTCTATGCCTAAATACCTAGTGGTTTTATTTTGAGAGTACACATTTTTGAATTGTGAATTGTGTCAAATCTGTTTAGGATCGATTCCGGATCGACCCTAACGACTCTCCATTTTAGGTCGAAATGAAAGGCCAAGATCACCACAAATTCTTCAACATTGCATCATGGATCCGCTTGGTAACACCGCATCTCGGATATTCCAAGGCAAGGTTTCCACCTCCATGATCATCTATCAGCGATTTTGGTCAGTGCCCATCTAGCGCTCATTGGGGAGTGTCATCTTGCTTCGAAATGGTTTCGACCTACGTAGAAGCAGGCAGAAATAATTTTTATTGTGTAATGCAATTTGTTACATTTGCCGACCGCTCGACATCGTAAAATGTAACAATAACCCACCATCGGTGGAAATCAAAGGTTCTATAATAAATTAAAACACTAAGTCGCATCAAAATTTAAATAAATATCTAATAATTCTAATCAAAATGAAAACAAAATATTAAACTGAAAAAATGTTCGAACTGAGCTCCTTCTTGGGTTTGACAGTAACCTAACCTATTGTAGGAGACTGTGCGAACATTTTCTGGTGTAACATATTGGCAACGCGGCAGATTGCACGACCTTCTGCGTCAGTGCTGCTAGGCAATGTGGTGATGACCTTCGCTCTTTAGTCGACTTCTTCCTCTTTCTTACATCGTTGATACGCATTTCTCGCGCTTCTCCCTCGTACACATTGAACTCAAGCCGTCACACAGATTTGGTGCTTCAGAGGTGGTCGTGCAACAGACAAGAATATGAATAAAAGTTACTGTAATTACTTTAATAGATTTCAGCTAAATACTATCAGCGTTATGTTCAAAAGACTAATCGTTAATTTTGTGCGATTGAATCGACCCGGCTATAGATATTCTGGCGGAATTTCTCAACCGCTTTTATCTCAAACACATACTCAACCGAACACGAGCACGGCAGTTATCACATACTTCTGATAGAAAAGTATGCGTCAACACCTCACTAACTTGAATAGTTTTAACTCTGTATTATAAATTTCCTTCTTAATTAGATAACGGCTTTGCCATCGTGTAAACTCTCAAACTTGTTCGCTCAGACATTTCGTCAGTTAGTTTTCTGTGGTGATTTTCTGGTTATAAAATTAATTTATTTTACAAATGCATATACAATTCAGTATTTTTACAGCTTCAATCAACGTTTTGTGGTAAACTACTGTCTACATATCTCTCGAAATAAGACATCACAAAGTGTTACCTATGACCAGAATCGACTACTGCAATTCCGCTAATAGATTTCACGTTGTGTTGTCTTATTTCAATAGATCTTTTATTCTGGATAGTTGCTCCGCCTTCGTTTGTTGCCCAATCTGAGACCACGCCTAGACCATGCTCACAAGTTGCACGAAACTATTTTCCGTCTGTGGTCGGGTGGACAAAAGCTATATTACCGGTATCTCTCGCCGGGACGCCATGGCGATGTCGCCAGCATCCGTAGCTAAACTAAAATTTTGAAATATCTGGCAGCTCTCTGACGTAGCGAGTAGTGGCGACAGACGCCAAGCTCGATACTTTCCTAGGTTGGTATAGCTACGGAAGCTGGCGTCCCAGTATGGGGTGGCTATAAAGTTTTATCGTAATACTAATAATAGCAGAGAGTTACGGGAACTTTTCAAGCTATTTTGAAACTTAAGTCAATGACGATGTGCCAAAATAGCATATAAGGTTAATGTTAATGTACGCTATAGTGCGACTACTAACAAGTATTCTTTTATTACTGTATCGTGTACGCACATGGTATATGTTTATGGTTGAAATACGTTCCTCAAGATTTTATCAGATATTCTCCTGTATATGTACAGCTAACAATGATAATAAATTATGAAATTCGCTTGACATAAGTTGCAACTGATATGAGTATATTTGGATAGAATTATTTTCACATAAATGGCCTAGAGTTGATGTGTACTCTCCATTATCTTCACTATCATTATAAAAAGATTATCTGTAGTTTGGCTGCACTCAATTAATTAAAAATCGAGTCGGAGACAAGATGCTAATAAATGCTGGTAATTTTCTGAATGCCATTAACTTCTAGAAAAGTTATAGGTTGCATTTGATATTGGAAATATCTATTAATTTAATAATTTAGCTAATAAGATGAATCTCAATATTTGAGCAATATCATCCTTATTTATTAATCCTGACATTAGCCACCTCAAGGTTATGCCTATAAATTCTCATTAACCTTTTCCCATAGTCGATCCGGTCGGTAGGTAATAAAAGAGTACAGAAGTAAAAATGTCTAATTTACAGTTAGCAGGAAAGCTCATTTGTAATTCGTGTCACTGGAAGTGGATACACATGATGTCTACGTCTGGTGTTCACCTGTTGTCACAAAGATCCGGCATTACTGATAAAAATTCCACGTCGCGACAAGACATTATCGGTAGCTGGTCTTCTCAGTGGCGCTCATAATTTTTTTGAGGAAATCATAAGCATTTATATTCATATGACCAAAAGATTTTATATGATCATTCAATAATATTAGAACCGAAATGAATTAAACCAACTAGTTTTGATAACATATTTACAAAAATGCGAACCAACTGAGTTTAGTTTAAGTTCTGGAGTCACCTAACACCAACGAACCTTCTCCCGCCCTTCCACATCCCTTTCAGAGGTCTAAAGGCACCGACATTTTGTCAAGAGACTGGAAGTTGGCTCATTCCTCAAGGCATCCAGTCGATTGACTCTCCACTTCCCACTTAACGCTGTCAATAACAGTACATAAAAGACTATGTTTGGCACAAGTTAGCCCCTTAAAGGTTAACTATAGACATGTATAACAATGGAATTAAATAGACCATGTCAATCAAACATACCCCTCCCATACGATTATTTTCACTCTTCACTTATTTGCCAGCCACGACAATGTTGCGATCAAAATTGCGATAAGTAAGCCGCCAGTTGCAGCGGCCACCTCTTTACGAGTTTATATTTTCGTTGCATTCGATGCGGGTATGAAAAATATCTTAGTTTTAAGAGCAACTATACGAAGGAAAATGTGTGTGAAATATAAAAATAAGTGGGTTTAACTGCCGGGAATATTAACGTCAATTTGATAAATACCCTCTCCCACCTCCTGCAACCCCCCACCCCTAATTTTTACACCCCAAAAAATTACAAAAATAAGATATCTGAAACGTCAAAAGAAGTCGTTTGATTAGTTTATTATTTTTTTCCCGTGGCTCCGCCGTCACGAAATCGATTTTCAAATACTACACAGCTTGCCATCCTTAGCATAGTGGTGACTTTGTGTAAAAATTTCATCAAAATTCGAGAAGCGCTTTCCAAGCGATAGAGGGACAGATAGACCGAGAGAAATAAGTGACAATGGCATTGTGTACATGAAACGTAACATTAAAAAAACAGCACCTCATTTTCTAAATAACTACTCTATTACAATACTTCCTCGTCCAGTGACGGAACAGGAACTGTACTGATCCTAACAACAGGACTATAGATATGTCTTCTGTGTTCAGCAATGTGGCAAAAATACATTTTATTTCCTATAAGTACTGGCTGTATGATGTTCTATGGAAACCTCATCACGAAAAACCATGTCACTCATTTCCGTAGGTCTTTCTGTCATTCTGTCCGCTCATCTTACAACCGTCTAGAGCTTGACTTCACCGCTCGCATTGCAATGCAATATTTACACAGTGTTACTACTATTTCATGGACGTAGGATTTTGAAGGTCGGTCCAGTGGTGCCGGAGCTAGGGGCAAAAACAAAAAAAAAATAAAAACAGCTCAAACTTCGTTTTTTGATGTTGAAGGGCTCCAGATCATTTTCAGAAAAAAGATTGGCAGCAATATATCTATACAGGTCGAACCCCATTAATCTTACGCATCTATTTGTACATATTTGACACATCATAGGGTTCCCCGTACATTTGCACTTAAATATTTGTAGATGCGACACACGGTAACCTTGATACGCTGAGTACTGTCTCCGTGTCTGAATCTGCTTGACTCTAACTGCTTCGTCGGTTCTCTGGAGTTACTATATTAGTGTGGTTCTGCACCGTTACCAGATGGTCCAGCAGAACATGGAAGAAACTAGCTTTAGCGTTATCAAACGGGTGGGGACTATGGAGTATGGACTAATTGCATGGGCCTGTCTGGCTGACTTATTCCATTTAATCTTTTTTATACATGTTTGTGGCTAGTTCAGAGGGACGGATATAATCTTCATGAACTGATGACAACGTTGCCTGGGAAGTACAGACTCAACCTATTTGACGCCATTTTTTATTTGCTTGTCCACGTTCCATTCACCGATACTTCATTGACGCTTATCAGAAGTGACATCGGCGGTCAAATACGACCGAAACTGTGGACTTAACAGCTATCTAGCGGATATTTCAAAAACTAAATAAATGACTACATTTCAATTTTGCAGTGATTCTTAAAGTGCAGTTTTTAGCATGCCAACGCTATGCTAAATATTGTCCGTTGATGTCTTTATTTAAAACCACCCGTAGCGCAGTTGCTGGTATGCTAATGCAATGCTAGCGATATATACTTTATCCCTATCTCTAATCGTTTTTTATCCTTTGGCATCTTTGATCTATTATCTCGTATCTGGTATCTGGTGTCTGGTGTCTGGTATTTGGTATCTGTTATCGCTTTATCTGGTATCTGGTATCTGTTGTCTGGTATCTGGTGTCTGGTATCTGGTATCTAGTGCCTGGTATCTGGTGTCTGGTATCTGGTGTCTGGCATCTGGTATCTGGTATCTGGTGTCTGGTATCTGGTATCTGATGTCTGGTATCTGGTATCTGGTGTCTGGTATCTGGTATCTGGTGTCTGCTATCTGGTGTCTGGTATCTGGTGTCTGGTGTCTGGTCTGGTAATTTTTAATTTTTAGATTTTTCGATTTTTCGATTTTTCGATTTTTCGATTTTTCGATTTTTCGATTTTTCGATTTTTCGATTTTTCGATTTTTCGATTTTTCGATTTTTCGATTTTTCGATTTTTCGATTTTTCGATTTTTCGATTTTTCGATTTTTCGATTTTTCGATTTTTCGATTTTTCGATTTTTCGATTTTTAGATTTTTAGATTTTTAGATTTTTAGATTTTTAGATTTTTAGATTTTTTGATTTTTTGATTTTTTGATTTTTTGATTTTTTGATTTTTTGATTTTTTGATTTTTTGATTTTTTGATTTTTTGATTTTTGATTTTTTGATTTTTTGATTTTTTGATTTTTTGATTTTTTGATTTTTTGATTTTTTGATTTTTGATTTTTTGATTTTTGATTTTTTGATTTTTTGATTTTTTGACTTTTTTGATTTTTGATTTTTTGATTTTTTGATTTTTGATTTTTTGATTTTTTGATTTTTGATTTTTTGATTTTTTGATTTTTGATTTTTTGATTTTTTATTTTCACCTTATTTAAATCTGCTGACGATTTCCGTTTTCCGTTTTTCGTTTTTTGTTTTTCGTTTTTCATATTTTATTTTTCATTTTTCATTCTTCATATTTCATTTTTCATTTTTCATTTTGCATTTTTCATTCATTTTCATTATTCATTTTTTCAACGTCGCATGTGTCACCATAAATAACACACAATGGCATTATAAAATCTTCGCTATAGCATTAATGCCCTCTATAAAATTGTATGACAAACTCCGATTTATGTGAGGATCCGGCAACGTCGCATGTCTAGCTACCGCACTTACAAAAAATGGCGCTTGACACTTGACATATCTCAACCGTGTTCGTCTAAGGATAGCACCTTCTATCTTCAGTGTAAATGTTTTATGATTTGACAGGAATAAAAATTATTTTTACCTTATTTAAATCTGCTGACGATTAATAAGGATACCTCACGATCTTCTTAAAAGATGAAATACGTTATCACGATAGATATACACTGAGGCACTTCGTCTGAACCGAAAAAGTGTAAACACTCGGCACCGGGTATCACTACACAATACACACACTGTTATAAGTACAAAGTCTTGCTATGTTGTGGATTTCTGCTCTCTTCAGGAATTGATCTTTGGCATTAATAACGTCTTTCAATCATATTTATCGTATTTAAGCTGATGAACTGCTAAACGTGAAAGAATAATTGCACAATCTGTCAGTAAACATCGGAATCTATCGGTAATCATCGCAATCTGTCGGTAAACACCGAAACCTACTCGATTGTTATAACGAATAAGGGTATAGTCCGGTACCGTTTGTACTATAGAATATAGAAATTTTGAATCCTTTCGGAAATGTTTATTTTCACGCGTAAAAAAGGACAATGGTATTCGGCGTGATCCTATATTCGATGAAGCGACCAACATAAAGCCGAAAATGGCACGTTTTTGACGTTCCGCTTGCACGCGCTCGCTTTCGTAATACGATCGTGTCTACAATACCCCGCCTAACAGGAATCCGGGGATCTGGAGGGGAAATTCAAAATTGAAACGTCAAACTAAAAATATCTGCATATCTTTGAATTTTCTAATCTGCCGAGTTTAAAAAATGCGATCGGGTAACGTGTCGTATGTCGGTTTAATCAGGAGACTTTGGTCTTTCGTTTTGCGAAAAAAAATCGTAGCTACGTCGCTCCGTAACGCAGGTCCGTATCGACGAAGACAAAGTACGCCGAAAAACGGTTGTCATCGGTACTTTTGAGGCGCTCAAAGTTTACTTTTTCGAAATTTGACGGTAATTCTGACGGTCAGAATCGTTTCGTCAGCTCATTATCGTTATTTTTCGATAGCTGTATAATTTTTACTCGCTCACGTACGGTAGTAATAAGCGAGGACAGAGCCGGATGACAAGGTGACTTTTTCACGCGTCGAAAAGTAGCGTGTTGTCGAGGAATTTTTAAAAAATCGAAACTTTTCAACGTAAACGAATAATAATGATGAAAATAGTATTAAAAGAGTGTCCGAAGCATGGACTTTCTCACGCAAAAATCGTCAGGTTCGTAGCTCCTTTATCTTCGGAGGAGATAGCTGATATACGGCGAAGCAGCGCGCTTTATACGCAAAAAAGTCATTCTTGACGACGTTCGAGATTCGTTTACTCGAAACGGGTACCGTAAACGAAAAAACATCTCTCCGCGTAATTTGTAGCGCTCGCCGAGATGTACGAAACGCGGCACGCGAAATTCCTTTTCTCTTCGGCATAAGGGAGATATCGTAGTTTTCAAGGCGATTCGTCATTTTTGTCGCTTTTTTTTCGAACATTTCTAGAAAAAAAACCGAGACGCGGAACCGAACAGATTTAGCTTATTGGTACGTATTTCTCGTTTAGCTATCGAACGAGACCGATCTCGAGTCGATATTCGATAAACGGCGAAACGAGTGTGAAATAACGCCGCGCACCGTCCGGAAAACGGTAGATTTTTCGACTTTACCGGCCGTTTTCGATCCGATCCGTTCCTCTCGCCGCGACGGTTCTCGCCCGCCCGTAAAGCGCCGAGTTTCTAGTTTCCGAAACGGTACCTCCTTCCTTCCGAACGTTTCGCGAACCGGGAAAAAACCGAAAAAACCGCGTCGACGTCGCCCGCCCAAAATTTCTAACGTCACGTGACCTCTTCCTTAAAACAATCGATCACCGCTTAATATTCATACTAGCGCAGTTTTTAGCATGCCAACGCTATGCTAAATATTGTCCGTTGATGTCTTTATTTAAAACCACCCGTAGCGCAGTTGCTGGTATGCTAATGCAATGCTAGCGATATATACTTTATCCCTATCTCTAATCGTTTTTTATCCTTTGGCATCTTTGATCTGTTATCTCGTATCTGGTATCTGGTGTCTGGTGTCTGGTATTTGGTATCTGTTATCGCTTTATCTGGTATCTGGTATCTGTTGTCTGGTATCTGGTGTCTGGTGTCTGGTATCTGGTATCTAGTGCCTGGTATCTGGTATCTGGTGTCTGGTATCTGGTGTCTGGCATCTGGTATCTGGTATCTGGTATCTGGTGTCTGGTATCTGGTATCTGGTATCTGATGTCTGGTATCTGGTATCTGGTGTCTGGTATCTGGTATCTGGTGTCTGCTATCTGGTGTCTGGTATCTGGTGTCTGGTGTCTGGTTTGGTAATTTTTAATTTTTCGATTTTTCGATTTTCGATTTTCGATTTTTCGATTTTCGATTTTTCGATTTTTCGATTTTTCGATTTTTTCGATTTTTCGATTTTTCGATTTTTCGATTTTTCGATTTTTTCGATTTTTCGATTTTTAGATTTTAGATTTTTAGATTTTTAGATTTTTAGATTTTTAGATTTTTAGATTTTTAGATTTTTTGATTTTTTGATTTTTTGATTTTTTGATTTTTTGATTTTTGATTTTTTGATTTTTTGATTTTTTGATTTTTTGATTTTTTGATTTTTTGATTTTTTGATTTTTTGATTTTTGATTTTTTTGATTTTTGATTTTTTGATTTTTGATTTTTTGATTTTTGATTTTTGATTTTTTGATTTTTGATTTTTTGATTTTTTGATTTTTTGATTTTTTGATTTTTTGATTTTTTGATTTTTTGATTTTTTGATTTTTTGATTTTTTGATTTTTTGACTTTTTGATTTTTGATTTTTGATTTTTTGTTTTTTGATTTTTTGATTTTTTGATTTTTTGATTTTTTATTTTCACCTTATTTAAATCTGCTGACGATTTCCGTTTTCCGTTTTTCGTTTTTTGTTTTTCGTTTTTCATATTTTATTTTTCATTTTTCATTCTTCATATTTCATTTTTCATTTTTCATTTTGCATTTTTCATTCATTTTTCATTATTCATTTTTCAACGTCGCATGTGTCACCATAAATAACACACAATGGCATTATAAAATCGTCGATATAGCATTAATGCCCTCTATAAAATTGTATGACAAACTCAGATTTATGTGAGGATCCGGCAACGTCGCATGTGTCACCATAAATAACACACAATGGCATTATAAAATCTTCGCTATAGCATTAATGCCCTCTATAAAATTGTATGACAAACTCCGATTATGTGAGGATCCGGCAACGTCGCATGTCTAGCTACCGCACTTACAAAAAATGGCGCTTGACACTTGACATATCTCAACCGTGTTCGTCTAAGGATAGCACCTTCTATCTTCAGTGTAAATGTTTTATGATTTGACAGGAATAAAAATTATTTTACCTTATTTAAATCTGCTGACGATTAATAAGGATACCTCACGATCTTCTTAAAAGATGAAATACGTTATCACGATAGATATACACTGAGGCACTTCGTCTGAACCGAAAAAGTGTAAACACTCGGCACCGGGTATCACTACACAATACACACACTGTTATAAGTACAAAGTCTTGCTATGTTGTGGATTTCTGCTCTCTTCAGGAATTGATCTTTGGCATTAATAACGTCTTTCAATCATATTTATCGTATTTAAGCTGATGAACTGCTAAACGTGAAAGAATAATTGCACAATCTGTCAGTAAACATCGGAATCTATCGGTAATCATCGCAATCTGTCGGTAAACACCGAAACCTACTCGATTGTTATAACGAATAAGGGTATAGTCCGGTACCGTTTGTACTATAGAATATAAAAATTTTTGAATCCTTTCGAAAATGTTTATTTTCACGCGCAAAAAAGGACAATTCTATTTGGCGTGATCCAATATTGGATGAAGCGACCAACATAAAAGCCGAAAATGGCACGTTTTTGACGTTCCGCTCGCACTCGCTCGCCTTCGTAATACGATTATACCTACATTACCCCGCCTAACAGGAATCCGGGGATCTGGAGGGGAAATTCAAAATTGAAAACGTCAAACTAAAAATGTGTGCATATCTTTGAATTTTTGTAATCTGCCGAGTTTAAAAAATGCGATCGGGTAACGTGTAGTATGCCGGTTTAATCAGGAGACTTTGGTCTTTCGTTTTGCGAAAAAAAATCGTAGCTACGTCGCTCCGTAACGCAGGTCCGTATCGACGAAGACAAAGTACGCCGAAAAACGGTTGTCATCGGTACTTTTGAGGCGCTCAAAATTTACTTTTTCGAAATTTGACGGTAATTCTAACGGTCAGAATCGTTTCGTCAGCTCATTATCGTTATTTTTCGATAGCTGTATAATTTTTACTCGCTCACGTACGGTAGTAATAAGCGAGGACAGAGCCGGATGACAAGGTGACTTTTTCACGCGTCGAAAAGTAGCGTATTGTCGAGGAATTTTTTAAAAATCGAAACTTTTCAACGTAAACGAATAATAATGATGAAAATAGTATTAAAAGAGTGTCCGAAGCATGGGCTTTCTCACGCAAAATCGTCAGGTTCGTAGCTCCTTTATCTTCGGAGGAGATAGCTGATATACGGCGAAGCAGCGCGCTTTATAACGCAAAAAGTCATTCTTGACGACGTTCGAGGGGTTCGTTTATTCGAAACGGGTACCGTAAACGAAAAAAACGTCTCTCTGCGTAATTTGTAGCGCTCGCCGAGATGTACGAAACGCGGCACGCGAAAATTCCTTTTCTCGTCGGCATAAGGGAGATATCGTAGTTTTCAAGGCGATTCGTCCATTTTTGTCGCTTTTTTTCGAACGTTTCTATGAAAAAAAAACCGAGACGGCGGGAACCGAACAGATTTAGCTTGGTATTGGCACGTATTTTTCGTTAGCTTATCGAACGAGACCGATCTCGATCGATATTTCGATAAACGTCGAACCAGTGTGAAATAATAACGCCGCGTACCGTCCGGAAACGGTCGATTTTCGGACTTTAACCGGCCGTTTCGATCCGATCCGTTCCTCTCGCCGCGACGGGTCAGCTCCCCGTAAAGCGCCGAGTTTCTACTTTCCGAAACGGTACCCTCTTTCCCTCCGAACGTTTCGTCGAACCTCCTAAAAACCGCGAAAACCGCGTCGACGTCGCACGGCCTGACTCTAACGTCACGTGACCTTCCTAGAAAAAACAATCGATCACCCGCTTAATATAGTCGACTAGCGCAGTTTCTGGCATGCTAACGCTATGCCAAATATTGTACGTTGATGTTTTATTTAAAATACGTAGCGCAGTTGCTGGTATGCTAATGCAATGCTAGCGATAACTATCTCTAATCATTTTTTTCCTTTGGCATCTTTGATCTGGTATCTGGTATCAGGTATCTGGTATCTGGTATCCGGTATCCGGTGTCTGGTATCTGGTATCTGGTATCAGGTATCTGGTTCTGGTATCTGGTATCTGGTATTGGTATCCGTATCTGGTTCTGGTATCTGGTATCTGGTCTGGTGTCTGGTATCTGATGTCTGGTATCTGGTATCCGGTATCTGGTGTCTGGCATCTGGTATCTGGTGTCTGGTATCTGATGTCTGGTATCTGGTGTCTGGTATCTGGTATCTGGTATCTGGTATCTGGTATCTGGTGTCTGGTATCTGGTATTGTATCTGTTATCTCTTGGCTGGTGGCTGGTATCTGGTATCTGTATCTGGTATCTGGTATCTGGTATCTCGTATCTGGTATCTGGTTTCTGGTGTCTGGTATCTGGTCTGGTATCCGGTATCGGTGTCTGGTATCTGGTATCTGGTATCTGGTATCTGGTATCTGATGTCTGGTATCTGGTATCCGGTATCTGGTGTCTGGCATCTGGTCTGGTATCTGGTGTCTGGTATCTGATGTCTGGTATCTGGTGTCTGGTGTCTGGTATCTGGTATCTGGTATCTGGTGTCTGGTATCTGGTATTTGGTATCTGTTATCTCTTTATCTGGTATCTGGTTTCTGGTGCTGGTATCTGGTATCTGTATCTGGTTCTGGTACTGGTTCTGGCTGGTATCTGGTATCTGTATCTGGTTTGGTATCTGATCTGGTATCTGGTGCTGGTATCTGGTATCTGGTATCGGTATCTGGTATCTGGTTTCTGGTGTCTGGTATCTGGTGTCTGGTATCTGGTATCTGGTGTCTGGTATCTGGTATCTCTGGTATCTGGTGTCTGGTATCTGTGTATGGTCTGGTATCTGGTGTCTGGTGTCTGGTATCTGGTATCTGTGTCTGGTATCTGGTGTCTGGTGTCTGGTATCTGGTATCTGATCTGGTTCTGGTATCTGATGTCTGGTATCTGGTCTGGTATCTGGTATCTGGTATCTGGTGTCTGGTATCTGTGTCTAGTATCTGGTTTCTGGTATCTGTTATCTTTTATAAGTTATCAGTTTTCATTTTTCATTTTTCTATTTTAATTTTAATTTTTAATTTTAATTTTTAATTTTAATTTAATTTTTAATTTTTAATTTTTATTTTTAATTTTTTCGATTTTTCGATTTTTCGATTTTTCGATTTTTCGATTTTTCGATTTTTCGATTTTTCGATTTTTCGATTTTCGATTTTTCGATTTTCGATTTTCGATTTTTCGATTTTTCGATTTTCGATTTTTCGATTTTTCGATTTTTCGATTTTTCGATTTTTCGATTTTCGATTTATTTTTGATTTTTGATTTTTGATTTTTGATTTTTAATTTTCAATTTTCATTTTTCATTTTTCATTTTTCATTCTTCAGATTTCAGTTTTCATTTTTTAGTTTTCAGTTATCAGTTATTTGTTATCTGTTACTGTTTTCTTTTATCTGTTACTTTTTATCTGTTATCTGTCATCTTTTATCTGTTATAAGTTATCTGTTACTGTTATATGTTACCACCTGTTACCTGTTACCACCTTTTACCTGTTATCTGTTATTGTTCCATATAGCATTGAAAATATCCTGTATACAATTGTATAACAGACTCAGATTTATGTGAGATGCCGGCAACGTCGCATGTGTTGTTGTTAATACCATACATGGCGTTATAAAATCTTCCATGTAGCAAATTGTATAGCAGACTTAGATTTATATGAGGATCGTCGCATAAATCTAGCTATAACACGACTTGCAAAAAAATGGCGCTTGACACTGACATATGTCAACCGTGTTCGTCTATGGATAGCAGTGGACTATGCTTTCTTCAGTGTATATGTTTTCTGTTTTGTAATGTCAATGTCATTGTCATAGGTAATTTTTTCTAACCTGGAAAATGAAATGTATTTTGTTTAAAATTAAAATTCAATAACTCCTATTGTGAGATGTGTGCATCTACAACATAATGAAAGGAAAAATTAAGATTCTGAAAGTTAATTCCTAAATATCATAGTAAGGAAATCCGTAAAACTAAAAAAAAAGTAAACATAAACACCTTGAGAAAACTTCTTCCGTATCAAGTGGTTAAAGTGGAGTTTTAAAACAATTTTTGTTGAAAATAAGGCCGTTAGTTTACAAGCAGGTATGTAACTGAGCGATCCGCTAATGTGTTGTATCTTGCTTATAAAAATGCTGTATTTAGATATTGCTATTCACATGAGTACCGTTCTTTGATAGGATATTTTCAAATTGAACTTTTGTCTTATTTTTACTATTTATTGCAGGAGAACAGTTGTTGAACCAGGTCCTGGTGCATACTTATGTAGTTGTCACTTTGTGGATGGGAAAAAAGAAAATAGACCTACATTGTTTAGGTATAATAGGGAGAAGCAATTGAACTTTCCATCGCCAGAAAGAAGAACCCGTAAAAATAACAACAATGTGAAAATTGAACTCTATAATATGTTACTTCAAATTGGGCCCTTTTAAGGGATGTATGTAATAATTATGTGATCTGCAGAAATAAAAATAGTTTAGATACAACACATGGCATCATAAATTATTTTAATGTAGAGTTCAGTACTCGTATAGGTAACTTTCACTCCCCTGGCAGGCTTAATCTAAGCGATATCACAAATATGTCTATACCAAGTTACGATTATACTGTGCAAGAGTACTTATCTTACAAATTTTGACAAGTAATGGTGTCTGTTGTTTTGACAAGTCTTGGAAGTCACAAGTTCTTAAAGCAGCTACATTCTAAATCGATTTAGATCAAAATAAACAACTGCAGTGGCTGTGAAAGTCTTAGTAATTTTGAAAACTTTGGTAGTAGATATGATTATCAATGCTATTTTTCAGCGCTTTGCATATTCCTTCATCTGCTTGATAATATTTGCCAATCGAAGGGATAGATGACAAGTTTGTTTACTTATTTTCCATTTATACATACTACTCAGGTGAGATACTACTACTACAAGGTTTTTACAATATTTATGAGTTTGTTGGTGGTAAAGTTCTTCGTTTGGGAAAAATTCAACAGAAGCAGATGAACAATGCTCGCTTTATGATCTGGAGAAAAATGTGCTATCGCTTTAAAATAAAATTTCCTCTATTTTTTTAATGTTGTATGATTATGATCAATCAATTAGAAACATGACATATAATAATAACATCTCTAAAAATTAGACCAGAAGCTTGAAATTATTAAGTACTATAGTTGTTGGACAGTAAGTAATAGTATCGCTTGAAAATCAAATTTTGTAATCTGTTTCCTCTGATTCAATAATGATTTTTTTTGTAATCTATGATTAAGATCAGTCTTAGAAACAGGACAGATGTGAGTATCCTTGAAATTAGACATATAATAAACATCTTTAAAAACAGAATAGAAATTTGAAATCATCAAGTGCTATAGTTTTTTGACAAGTAATGGTGTCTGTTGTTTTGACAAGTCTTGGAAGTGACAAGTCCTTAAAGCAGCTACATTCTAAATCGAAGTACATACATTCTGCATTGAGATCAAAATAAACAACTGCAGTGGCTGTGAAAGTCTTAGTAATTTTGAAAACTTTGGTAGTAGATATGATTATCAATGCTATTTTTCAGCGCTTTGCATATTCCTTCTATCTGCTTGATAATATTTGCCAATCGAAGGGATAGATGACAAGTTTGTTTACTTATTTTCCATTTATACATACTACTCAGGTGAGATACTACTACTACAAGGTTTTACAATATTTATGAGTTGTTGGTGGTAAAGTTCTTCGTTTGGGAAAAATTCAACAGAAGCAGATGAACAATGCTCGCTTTATGATCTGGAGAAAAATGTGCTATCGCTTAAAATAAAATTTCCTTCCTATTTTTTTTAATGTTGTATGATTATGATCAATCAATTAGAAACATGACATATAATAACATCTCAAAAATTAGACCAGAAGCTTGAAATTATTAAGTACTATAGTTGTTGGACAGTAAGTAATAGTATCGCTTGAAAATCAAATTTTGTAATCTGTTTCCTCTGATTCAATAATGAATTTTTCTGTAATCTATGATTAAGATCAGTCTTAGAAACAGGACAGATGTGAGTATCCTTGAAATTAGACATATAATAATAACATCTTTAAAAACAGAATAGAAATTTGAAATCATCAAGTGCTATAGTTTTTGACAAGTAATGGTGTCTGTTATTTTGACAAGTCTTGGAAGTGACAAGTCCTTAAAGCAGCTACATTCTAAATCGAAGTACATACATTCTGCATTGAGATCAAAATAAACAACTGCAGTGGCTGTGAAAGTCTTAGTAATTTGAAACTTTGGTAGTAGATATGATTATCAATGCTATTTTTCAGCGCTTTGCATATTCCTTCATCTGCTTGATAATATGTGCCACTGTTAGCCAGCTAATAGGTCTACATATTTAGATGATATTGAACTGAGGGTCAAGACTGAACTCTTACTGAACTTCATAGAAGTGACTGACTACTTACGTTTTGCAATAGAAACACATAAACTGTAAACACTTTACACAACACTTTCACTATTTGTAGCTGCGATTGCTTGTTCTAAGCTTCTAATTAATCCTTATTAACGGGAGCCTCATTGTTAAGATTTCGATAATGTTTACATTCATACATTGTAGGTTAGAAATCGAGGTGATGCAATCAGACATACGCTTTATATCAATCGGTTGGAAAAGCGGAGCTTTATGCCATATTGTAAAATTATAACATGAATAGGGGCTTACAATCATATTTTATCGTATTTATAAACCGATGATGATTTCAATAAATGATGAACGTCAAAGAATAATTGCAGCCTTTGGCGGTAGACATCGCAATCTGTAAACATAAAAACTACTAGATTCATCCGATTTAATGGCTCTAGTCCGGTCCGTTTAGACAATGGAATATAGAAATTTTGAATCTTTTCGAAATGTTTATTCACGCGCAAAAAAGGACAATTATTTGGCGTGATCCTATATTGATGAGCGACCAACATGAAAGCCGAAAATGGCACGTTTTGACGTTCCGCTCGCACGCGCTCGCTTTCGTAATACGATCGTGTCTACAATACCCCGCCTAACAGGAATCCGGGGATCTGGAGGGAAATTCAAAATTGAAACGTCAAACTAAAAATGTGTGCATATTTTGAATTTTCTGTAATCTGCCGAGTTTAAAAAATGCGATCGGGTAACGTGTCGTATGTCGGTTTAATCAGGAGACTTGGTCTTTCGTTTTGCGAAAAAAAAATCGTAGCTACGTCGCTCCGTAACGCAGGTGCGTATCGACGAAGACAAAGTACGCCGAAAAACGGTTGT
The DNA here is from genome assembly GCA_963669975.1 of Acanthoscelides obtectus. Taxonomy (NCBI): domain Eukaryota; kingdom Metazoa; phylum Arthropoda; class Insecta; order Coleoptera; family Chrysomelidae; genus Acanthoscelides; species Acanthoscelides obtectus. The sequence goes on from CAVLJG010000005.1 coordinate 66,892,467, forward strand.
CATCGGTACTTTTGAGGCGCTCAAAGTTTACTTTTCGAAATTTGACGGTAATTCTGACGGTCAGAATCGTTTCGTCAGCTCATTATCGTTATTTTTCGATAGCTGTATAATTTTACTCGCTCACGTACGGTAGTAATAAGCGAGGACAGAGCCGGATGACAAGGTGACTTTTTCACGCGTCGAAAAGTAGCGTATTGTCGAGGAATTTTTAAAAAATCGAAACTTTTCAACGTAAACGAATAATAATGATGAAAATAGTATTAAAAGAGTGTCCGAAGCATGGACTTTCGCACGCAAAAATCGTCAGGTTCGTAGCTCCTTTATCTTCGGAGGAGATAGCTGATATACGGCGAAGCAGCGCGCTTTATACGCAAAAAAGTCATTCTTGACGACGTTCGAGGTTCGTTTATCGAAACGGGTACCGTAAACGAAAAAACGTCTCTCCGCGTAATTTGTAGCGCTCGCCGAGATGTACGAAACGCGGCCGCGAAATTCCTTTTCTCTCGGCATAAGGGAGATATCGTAGTTTTCAAGGCGATTCGTCGTTTTGTCGCTTTTTTTTCGAACACGTTTCTAGAAAAAAAAACCGAGACGCGGAACCGAACAGATTTAGCTAATGGCACGTATTTCGTTTAGCTATCGAACGAGACCGATCTCGAGTCGATATTTCGATAAACGGCGAAACCAGTGTGAAATAACGCCGCGTACCGTCCGAAAAACGGTCGATTTTTCGACTTTACCGGCCGTTTTCGATCCGATCCGTTTCTCTCGCCGCGACGGCTCTCGCCCCCGTAAAGCGCCGAGTTTCTACTTTCCGAAACGGTACCTCTTTCCTCCGGGCGTTTCGCGAACCTCCTCAAAACCGGAAAAACCGCGTCGACGTCGCCGCCCAAAATTTCTAACGTCACGTGACCTTCCTTAAAAAAACAATCGATCACCGCTTAATATAGTCGACTAGCGCAGTTTCTGGCATGCTAACGCTATGCCAAATATTGTACGTTGATGTCTTTATTTAAAACCTCACGTAGCGCAGTTGCTGGTATGCTAATGCAATGCTAGCGATATATACTTTATTCCTATCTCTAATCATTTTCTATCCTTTGACATGTTTGATCTGGTATCTGGTCTCTGATGTCTGGTATCTGATTCTGGTATCTGGTGTCTGGTGTCTGGTATCTGGTATCTGGTGTCTGGTATCTGGTGTCTGGTATCTGGTATCTGGTGTCTGGTGTCTAGTATCTGGCGTCTGGTATCTGGTATCTGATGTGTGGTGTCTGGTGTCTGGTATCTGGTATCTGGTGTCTGGTATCTGGTCTGGTATCTGGTGTCTGGTGTCTGGTATCTGGTATCTGGTGTCTGGCATCTGGTATCTGGTATCTGGTATCCGATGTCTGGTGTCTGGTATCTGGAATCTGGTATCTGGTATCTGGTATCTGGTGTCTGGTATCTGGTATCTGATATCTGGTGTCTGGAATCTGGTATCTGGAATCTGGTATATGGTATCTGGTATTTGGTATCTGTTATCTTTTTATCTGGTATCTGGTATCCGATGTCTGGTGTCTGGTATCTGGTGTCTGGTATCTGGTATCTGATGTGTGGTGTCTGGTGTCTGATGTCTGGTATCTGGTGTCTGGTGTCTGGTATCTGGTATCTGGTGTCTGGTATCTGGTGTCTGGCATCTGGTATCTGGTATCTGATGTCTGGTATCAGGTATCTGGTATGTGGTATCTGGTATCTGGTATATGGTATCTGGTGTCTGGTATCTGGTATCTGGTATCTGGTATGTGGTATGTGGATCTGGTATCTGGTATCCGGTGTCTGGTGTCTGGTGTCTGGCATCTGTATCTGCTATCTGGTATCTGCTATCTGGTATCTGGTGTCTGGTATCTGGTGTCTGGTACTGGTGTCTGGTATCTGGTATCTGGCATCTCGTATTTGGTATCTGGTGTCTGGTATCTGGTATCTGGAATCATATATCTGGTATCTGGTATCTGGTATCTGATGTCTGGTATCTGGTATCTGGAATCTGGTATCTGGTATCTGGTATCTGGTATTTGGTATCTGTTATCTCTTTATCTGGTATCTGGTTTCTGGTGTCTGGTATCTGGTGTCTGGTGTCTGGTATCTGGTATCTCGTATCTGGTATCTGGTATCAGGTATCTGATGTTTGGTATCTGGTATCTGGTGTCTGGTATCTGATGTCTGGTATCTGGTGTCTGGTGTCTGGTATCTGGTATCTGGTGTCTGGTATCTGGTGTCTGGTATCTGGTGTCTGGTATCTGGTGTCTGGTATCTGGTATTTGGTATCTGTTATCTCTTTATCTGGTGTCTGGTATCTGGTGTCTGGTATCTGGTGGCTGGTATCTGGTGTTTGGTATCTGGTATCTGGTGTCTGGT
>CAVLJG010000005.1:66895363-66915570 GCA_963669975.1 Acanthoscelides obtectus
ATTCGTTTTTTAGCCCGATCGGCTGCCCTTGCCGTACCCCACCCTCCGTTATATAAACGACTTATACATGATGGAAGTACTAAATAGCGTGCAAAGGTATTCTTCCTTATCTTAATCTGTCGCACTCATATATGTATATCCCCAAAATCCCGTATTGGGATCCTGTACTATTTTAGAACCATTTCTGGTATAACGCGTGGGACAGAAAGAATAATAGATGTTGCGGCAACCGAGAAACCCTAGGGGCCTGAAGGCCTACCTCATATGACATCAGGAATGACCATTCGTCTGAGTGTATTATCCCAGAGAATGTGCACCGAAGAGTTCTCTTTGCCGGTAGTGTGAATACGTGAGGTCCTCAGCTAGCATCATACGACGTGTAGGTGGGAACTGCAGCATGCTATGCATAATGACAGTCTTACAAGTAACTTGTGGTTATTTCCATGTACAGGTATAAAGAAACGTTGTCTTGCGATTAATATTATTGCCGTTCGTAAGCGGGGACCCGCTTCAATCATTCTTTCAAAAGTAATTTTTCAACAAAGATCAAGTTTAACTATACAACCGTATTACATATATATGTCAGTGGCAGACTCAAGAAAGGCGTATTCTGAATATCGCTCTGAATTTTGATTCGACTTGCAGTTCTAGATGTGTTGGAAATTACTGTGGAATTGGAATTATCCAGCGAATGAGCCTAGCATGCTTGGAAGGTGACGAAAACATGGTGGGAATTTATGTAAACGATCCTTGATATTATTGAAGGTCACAAAAGACTGTTGCTTGGTAGTACCAGCTCATTTTAGTGAAAGATTATATTGAATTACCTGTACCAAAACCCTGGATATCGGAATGTGGATACATCCAAGGACTGGGTTAACAAAGAACCTCACAGAATAAAGGGAGGAATACCCATTAATACAAAAAATATTCACTTACCTCTTGAGGGTAAAAAGGTGCTTGTAGCGATACACAAATTGCATTACAGAAATCTGCAATACTTATAACTACCAAAGTCAACCACTGTCTCCTAGTGAACTTAGCCATTATATTGAACAAAAAATCAGGTACGTCTTAACGAACAAATTCCCGAAATTATCACAAACACAAATCACTGAAGAATATTGAGAATTGGGTCACTTTTAAAAACAAATAGAAAACTTTCGAAAACTAGACCTTGTAGAAGTACGATAGCTCAACGCATATCAAATAGTTATTGTAAAGATATTTCCGAACTATCATATTTAACGAATGAATTCATGAATGCGATTCAGTGTGGAATGACGACCATCGGACACTGATAACTGATAACGGAAGAAAGCGCTAGATTGATTTTGCTCCATCTTCTTCAGAGATCGACAACATGTCTCATCAACGTGGCCATCAGAGTGTCCGAAAAACGTCAGTGGCGTGGATGTGATACCCTACGCGATTTACCGCGGTTCATACGTAGTTGTGACGCCTATCACTCAAATTATTATTTGTCTGAAATTTGAGTCTTTTTTTCCACCCTGAAGGAGTTTGGATGAGTTGAAAAACGTTACAAGGCTTGTAATATTTTCAGCTTTAACCTATAAACTTCGCCTTAATGGGTGCGATGAATCAAAAATGAATTCTACTTATTACTTACAAGTGCTTTAGCTTAAGTGAATAAAAGTACAGTTACTAATACGCTAAAGCAATCAATGTCTTACAGGAATAATGCATGCAAATCCTAGTTACGCCCAGTCAAAGCGCCTACGGGCACTCGATCGCAGCTTGTCGCTGACATACCCAGGCATTTGCGGCCCGCTAGTTAACAGGAGTGCGCACGATGGTAATTGATCTGGCGGAGCGTAAGTGGGATTTGACTACATTACAGTATCAAGATAAGTGAAAAGAGTTAATACTGATTCTGATACACCGAAAAGAACTGGGTGCATATTTGGACATTAACCCAAAAATGACGTGATCTCATAAAACAACACGAGCTTTCCAAAAATTTCTCTAAAAAAAAAATGGCTGACGTATGTCATCTTTGCATAGAATTTCTAAATATATAGCAGTATATGCCACACAATAAATACTCGTTTCAGTCAGGACAGTAGTTATTAGTTACTGGTGTCACGCGATGATAAAAAAAAGATTTAAAAATCTGCAAAATAGTATTGAATATCTTCACGATCCTGTGATCAGTAAGGACCTGTTTCTTCACTCGCCTAGCGCAAGAAGTAGAGTCTATAATCTCAAACTATAGTCATTTACAATTTGCGATCTACAGTATTTGGTTGACAAATTTCGGCAACATTTTCGCGAAAAGCTGATTTTTGATTATGCCAACTAAACTATATAGAACCACTGCACTTATTACTTCTCAAAAGCAAAATCGTTTGTCTGAAATTAATATATTTGCTGTTATTAAACAGTTTGTAAGTGAACTAATTGTATTTCCGAAAGTGTGCTAGCTTAATCGAGTCTAGTAAGGTATTTACTTGTTACAAGTAACGTGGGTCTTTGTCGCAGCAACTCGGCCAACCATATTTGCCAACAAATCTTGCTAATATTGAACACGTTCTCTTGTAGAGCGTGAATTATTAGCTTGTTGCAAAGCTAATCAATATATTAAAACAATTTTTTTTAATGACTTTTTCGTAAAAGTATAGAAATAGAAATTGTGATGAAGTATGACGAATTTTACACCCTTTATTCAGAGAATCCACTGACTGTATGAAATCTGACTTAGCCCAAGATGACATACAAGATTTAGTATGTAGATTTGTGCAAGAATTTCGTAATTATCAGGAAATTTGGAGAACTACTCTAGAATGTTAATGTTTGACGAAGCCTTAAAAATAAGCGATACATGTCATAATTCACTGGCGTTTGTATTTATGAATCTTTGAGCATTCTATGTACGAGTATTTCTCATATGAAAGCTCGCATGGAAGACCTTCAGCGGCTCACATTCTGAAAATAAGATTATTTGATCTACATAATCATAGAACAGATCATACAAAGCCAGTCACTGGTAGTGGGTGTCGCAACTAGATGACGGTTCTTTTTGTCGATTCACGCTTTCCGGTGAGAAAGTATTGTAATCGCGAGAAATTGTCTCTGTCAGTTTGCCTGTCTGATAATTCCTGATCCGTCTGTAACTTGGAAAGTACTGCTCGAATATAGATGAAATTTTTACACGAGGTTACTACTACGTTAAAGACGAAAAAACTTCGTAGTTTTTGAATTTTTTCCAGTGGCGGCGGAGCAAAATGCTGATAACAAAAAAAAATAGAAATCGCACAAACTTCGTTTCTTGATGTTTCAGATGATCCCGATCATTTTTGGGTGAAAAATTGGAGGAGGGGTGGTTGTAGAATGTATCGCAATTTTTTATGTTAGTATATTGATACACTACTACCCCGTTATCTCTACGCAGCTAACATTATATAGTATATAAGTACGTATCAAACATTGCGGACAAACCAGAGCTCCAAGAAATGAGACTACCTGGTGCGAACTGAGAACTTTTTTTGAATGAAGAACACAAAGTTTACTAGAATTCAGTTCGAAGGCCTGGGAAGTATAAAGTCAGTCCACTTGGCACCATTTTTTGTCGAATGCTTCATCCATAAATTGTCATCTCACTGAATATGTATTATATAGAGACAACATCTTTGCATATACAAACTCCAGGGTATCGTACGCTAAGAAGTTTGTGCGTAGCATGTTGAAGCAATTTTGAATTTTAACTTTTCAGTATTTGATCAATTCTTGAAACAAGTCAACAAGCTATTACGGAAAGTGCATCTAAAACTAGTACATACAAACTAAACTTTGAATTCAATTTAGCTGTGTGTTTCGTTAAGACGCAACACTGCTTCACGTAATGCTCAAATACCATTTATTATCCCCAATGAAAAATGTTTTTTGTTATCGGTTTACTTAACTAGCTTTTCTCAGTATAGCGTTCACTCTTAATAAGTGCTAGGAATCCCGCAAGCTGCTTGAAAAATTGTTGACAGTAGGAGTACTATTCAAAATATAATAATAATAATAATAATAATAGACGTCTTTATTTATCTATAATTACATTGTAGAATATCTAAATGTCACACTTATATGGCGAAGTTTAGTATGCTGCTACTCTTACACTTAACCAGTCGCTAGCAGATGTTCACAACAGCACACAAACAGATTTGGTTAGTTACGTTGAAAGTAAAAAATAGAAAAAGAAGAATACTTTCCAAACCCCGGTACACCAAAAAATATTAACCTGACTAAAACAAGGGATGAAAAAAGAAATACTTGTTTACGTAAATTATATGTTTGGCGGGTTGAGTAATAATGTTTCAACTTTTTGTCGAAAGACAGGTAACGAACATTCTTCATACACTTTAGGAATGTCATTATGAATAATAGCAACATTGTATGAAAAACTGCGTGTATTCTTTTCTCTGGGAGTTCTACAGTGAACATCATTATTAAATGAAATTTCCACCCTCAAGTGAGAGGGTTTAGTAGTGATAAGTAATTTGTGAACAAAACTGAGTAGTGATACTTGACAAAGTCATTAATTTTTACCGATTTAGAGCAGGATATTTCGCTGATACATGATCAAATTTACATAACCCAAAGATAAAACGTATACAATTGTTTTGAAAAACTTGAACAACGTTTTTGGTGAAATTGTCTAAACACGAGTAGCATAAAATAATACAAGAATTTAATGTATATATGACCAACGCTTCACATAGTTTTTTACGCAATTTAAAGTTTAATAACTACCTGTTTGCTATAAGGGTTCGTAACCTTAAGTAGGTTTCCTGTGAAAGACTTTTAACATGCTCAATAAACCTTAATTTTGCATCAAAAAGAACACCAGTAATTTTTGCAGAATCACAAAATTGCAAGATTCGGTTATTTAACTGAGTGTTCAAGGGCTTACATTGACTTTTTTCCTTTGAGCGCAAAATATTAACATCTTATCTTTTTGTGGATGAATAAGTAGATTATGATCTGAAGGGTATTTAATTAATCTACTAACATCGTTTTGTAAAATTTAATTATTATCATTGACATTATCTCGGTTGAAATAATGAAGCAACTGCGTATAACCTGCGAAATACTGGACACGGGAACTATCAATATTTTTGCTTAACACGAAGGTATACTCGTATATGACGAGCAGCAGAGCCCTGATTTACACCTGGGGAGGATTATTGCCACTGGAGACATTCCTTGGTTGACAAAAACACACTGCTTTCTTTACTGAAGGTAACTGTCGAAAACTGAAAGGGATAAATTGTCAAGTCCTACGCAATTTTGTTTAGCAAGTAATGATAATTTATTATTGAAACTGTCAAAGCAATAACTGCATGCTGGAGGATTATATAAAAATACTGGATCGATTAATGTTGCAGTACTAACTTTAACATTTCCAAATATTTTATGATACATCTGGTATGTTATAGAAATCAGCACTGAGAATGAATGTGCCCATAGGTTTCCAAAATTCTGACATCACTGATAGTTTGCGCGACACAAATATGACTAATTTGCATTATTTTTATGCCTTATATCAACGCTCGTGGAACTTTGTTCAACATAAACCATAATGATTTGGATTTCTATTTGAGTCACTGTTGTTACACAAATTGAATTTATATGAAACGCCAATGCTATGCTAACATTTCAAAGTTCATGTTCAGAGATAGAAAATGTGGTAGTGATAAAAGAAACAGATTTAAATTTAGATAATCGTCCAGTGTAATTAAATCAAGATAGTGCAAGTTGTAAACAAAAATAGCATAATACGCGCTTATCTAAAGACACTGTTTTGTCTCTGGTACCATCCCGGTCGTTCCAGCTTTGTAATCTATTCTAGAAATCCTAATGACGAGCATGGTACTGCCGCGCTGCTTGCAAAATGTATTTTTGGACTGTTAGTATTTTTACTTCAGAAATAAAGTTTGTTATTTATATTTGGTGTTGCAGCAGCTGTTGTTCAAAGTATGTAGGAATTCAGATAACGTAGTTGTATCGAAAGCATTGCTTCGCAGGTTTTACGGGGTATATCATCCAAGCCTTACTTAACTCCAACTCCATATGCAATGAAAGCATTTTGTGATTGTGGATTTTTTGGGAATTCTATGACGTTGGTTTGTTTGTCGGTCTTCTGTCGCATAATCTCAATCTAATAACTTCTATAGAGTTTTGGGAATGGAATGCTGCTGTATTTTCAAAATGGTATTTAGACAACTAATTAGAAAAAAGTGACATCACAATCGCCCATATCTGTCTGGCCGCATCAAACCACATATATGTTCAAAATTCTACTTTGTACGACGTTTTGGTCCCAACGGTGACCTCTTTCAAGTATAATTGATGCTTTTGGCATTTGGAATGCAATACCGAAGCATAAGGAAAAACCTGGAAGCAAAAAGCTCGTGGCCCATTAATTAGGTTGGAGAACATCAATTAGAGCTTTCCTTCAAGGATCCTCAGCCAAACTCGTTCCTGCTCACACTTCATTGGTTGTGCATGAATTTTTGCCCCGTAACGATATCCGCCAGACTTGGCTCCATTTGACTTCCTCTTTTCCAAAATAAGGGAGAACCTTAAAGATGACATTAAATGTGGATTGGTGAGAGCTAATCTTTATCCCTAAGATCGAGATTGAAAATTTTCGAAGATTGGAAGGAGCGCTGGCACAATTTCATAATACCTAGAAAATGCAGACTATTTTGAAGAACATTGGGTTCCTCATAGGAGCCGCGGTGTTCTGGAAAATATTATTTTTTAGGTTTCATATAACCTTATTGTTCAAGTAACCCTCATATAGGAAAGGCATCAAGACAGCGCAAATAAAATAAAATTTCATTTATTTATCCATAAAGTTTCAATATTCATCACATTTTATGGTAGAAAAATAATAAAACATGTGCTTGTATAGAGGGAGTTTCTTAAATTTACTTATAAACTAAGAAACTATAACAGTATATTAAAGTTATATTTACAACGTCATGTTTCGTTTAGAAATGACAAATCAGGTATAGAACGACAGCTTTAAACACTTTCTGCTCATAAGCTGTAAATGTAACAGCGTATCACATATATTTTTTGTAACGATTAAAACACAGGGAATGAAGGTATAAAAGGACTTTCTGACTTTATTTTTTTTAACGGATTCATCTTTGAGAAATTATATGATATTTACATAATCGCTCTAAAAGGAACTAACATCCGAGGACTGTATCCAGAGGTGTACCAGCAGAAATGTTTGAATGACAACCAGTTTGTGCCCATACAAAGTACGGGAGGTTATTTGGTGCGTATAAGCGAAAAAAAAAACATTAGCAACGTTTCCAGCATTGTAGGTCAGACTAACTCCCTAGAAATGCATCCTGTCTAGAAAAAAAATACGCATATCAATACACTTAGAATCACTTGAGTTGCATACAGAAAAGCTTTAGATGATGGAAAGACCTTTAAAATTATACCCCAAATGACTAAACTGTTCCAGCAGCTACGGCGCTGGACATCTTGAAGAGAGTGACCATTAACTTTGTTTTTTGTAGATGTGGAGTTCACTACAAAACATTTGAATTGTGGTTTCTACTTCGTTGTTTTCTGGTGTGCACTTTTCCTTAAATAATGTATTTGGAAATTGACCGATACACATATAACATTTTGAAGGCATTACCATTATCTACAACTTTCTCTTGAAGCAATTTTATCAATACCTTATATAGTTCTTTGTATATATGGGAAAAATTATTTGTTTCATGTTTGACGGTTGAATACATATTTTTTGTTTCTCTTCTCTTGAATTTTTAAAATATTGCGTTGTTATGCGTATATAAACTCTATTTCACGAGTATCCATCATGTTTTGACGTCTATTGAGGTGAACAGGTGATCAGAAAGTTACATTTTTGTGTAGGTGTGCAACGTTGGCAACAATGAATCGGGTGTAAATCTAGTAAGACTTGTTTGCGTTTTGTTTTTTGTATGCAAATGACTTTTTTACAAGAAACCAAAACACAATGTGACTCTGTCTACCAGGCACTGCCAGACCCGTCAGAATTACGTGTCCTTTGCCAATATTGGGAATTTTGAAATAGTACTAGTTAATCATTCTACCGTAATGGGTACTCGTGAAAAAGACTATATACTTTCTACGAAGGATCAATATGTGGATGCTTCAGAACTTATATAAATAAAAATTGCATTTCTTTCATGTTTCACATACAGTTTTACTTTTATTCAACTTATGTCCATGCTTTATCTCCATTTTTATCTCATGGTCCTAAGATTAAGATCAAAATTAATTATTTCCAACAATTACTGCTATTTTTATTCAATTTAAGATTGATATCTATGTTGTTTGCGATTATTATGAAAAAGAACAAGGCGGTGCAGCATGGGGAATACATTCTCAATTTAAAGTTGTATCGACCAACTTTCCATAATGTTTTACCGATACTGAACCCGTGTGGCTGAAACCTTTGTTTAGTCTTAGCAGAACCGACTTGTGAGATTTATGGTTTTTACAATACCTCTCCCAGGGTCAGTGTCGGAACATTTCAAGGGTTTTTTGAAAATATGACCAATTTGATTTTAAAGAATTACTTTCTATGTATTAAGTGAAATCATTTCCAGTGAGATCCATGTGATGTAATACAAAAGATGACACTAGGCGATGCATTATCATTGCTTTGGTAAACACATTGAAAGCCTCTTCGTGATTGTACCAATTCATTGTGATAGAGTGAAATGAAAAATTGCAATCATATGAAGAGTGATGAATGATTGGTATGAATATAGCTGCTGAGCTGTTTATGAAATCGCAAGATTCCTGAAAACACAACTGTGTATAACAATTCGTTTTTCTACAGGGTGATCTAAAAGTCACTCACACTATTTGTAGAGCATGAAATATACCGAAATATAGTACGAAAAGCTCCTAAACAAAGGCCTCAGAAGAAGTACATAGCGTTGTGAATTTTTATGCCAGTGATTATTATCATCAAATCGTAGAAGTGAGGTACTATTACTGCTTTGAAGGGCTTTATGTGGTTTGTAATGTCAAACCTTACTAACTTTGATATGCTCAAACCGTTTTTTTCCAAAAAAGGTGTTTGACAAAAATATCCAAAGGTGTTAAATTTCTTATTCAAAATATGAGGTTGATATTTAAAAAAAATCGATGGCGCTGTTTATATTTTTCCTGCCTCATCCATCCATCTTGGTACAACCATGATTTAGTATTGGCAAGAGCATTTTTTCTAGGAGTAACTTTTGGCTGTCGAAACTACAAGGTCCATACATTTATCCACTCAGTAGAAGGTGTGTTCTGTGAGAAAATGGACGTAGCGAAATGGTAGGTAGTGTAATGTATTTTGATTGATCTATCATCGTAGGTACATATACGTTATGTGAGTGACACTTCGTTCCGACACATCAAACTGGACGTTTGTAAAGACTATTATTTTAAAACTGTTAGTTGCAGTTACTTACCAAAAAACCCCTTGGAATGTGAAATACCAGTGCATATTACCTGTGGTCCTTTGTGTGCTTGTCCAAATTTACAGATAGTATGGAGACTTACCCTGAACCCAAAATTGTTAATATGTATCACACTATTCAACCAATTTTGATATTTTGCGCAATAATGAAAGAACTGTAAGGTAAATATGGTAAGGACCATACTCTGTTTTCTTAAGTATTTTGGGCTTTAGCAAAAAAGCCAATGAGAGGTGCTTATTATTTAGCAGTACAGATTGATTGCGCTTATGATGGTCTTTAGCTAAACACCTTTATTTATTTCAATATCTTATTTCTAACTTTTAAACTCAAAATCTTAAATGCTACAAACTCGAATTCATCAAAATTTCACAAAATAGTGCTTAGAATTGAGCTGAAGATGTTTCGAGTGCTCAAAATTCCAGGGCCAGATGCAGTTCTTTCATTTGTTTGTACTTTAATAAGTGCAAAGCCCTGTAACTGATTGTTATTTTGCAGAAGAAAGAACAATAAATGGGTGACATAAATAAAGGACAATATTACGCACGCTATCTATTTTTTTTTTCGATAGGCTTTTTAATTATTTAATTTTATCAAGTGACAGCAACAGGAGTTTACTCAAAAGGGAAACGGCATTCAGTATGCAAATTCATTAAATTTGACCTTCCAGATTTTGTTGAAATTAACTTAAAATTTTACAAAGATATTACATGTAGATCTGACCTTGACATTTTCTTGTGTGATTCACCTATGTGTGCATTATGTAGCTTAATCTGATGTAGGATTTTGGTGAAAGCATGTTAAGGGTAACTATGCTAAAAATGCTAAGTTCGGACGGGTACATTAGGTTTGTCTACATTTTTCTGATTATTGTAGTTCATCTGGAAAGTCAAATTCAGTGCATTTGTATATTGGATACCAAATCGCTTCGAAGCAGAAACACTTGATAGAATTATCTCACTAAAAAATTGTTGCTGTGATTGTAAATTATATTCTATTTATATCATATTGTAATCTTTTATCATTGAAATGATAATAAATAGAGCGTATAGGACTTAATAAAATGTAAACAAATAAAGGAATCTGACTCCAACCCTGGAATTTTGAGGTCCCAAAACTACGTTATTTCAATTCAAACACTTCAATATCCAGCTTAAAAGGTTTTGATTTTGGAAAATGCAAAAAATTTAAAACAATCGAATCAGCCCCTGGATATTTTTACCGCTTGACTAGACTTAAGTAACTAGTAACTCCTAGGTAACTTTATTATTGTTTAAGATTTCATCAAAATCGATTCAACAGTGCGTGAAATATGTGATAATAAAGATTTGGCGGGCTTATACTTATATACTGAGTGACATATAAAATGCAACACCCAGAATTATTAATTGAATTTTATAAAAACTACTAAAAATATTTGCTATCATGGAAGTATACGCCGATAAAATGTTTTTTTGTCATATCAGGATCCGAGCAATATGAACATGTTTACTAAATATTCAGTGATCTTTCTGTATCGGTTCGATTTGTTTTATTGTTTATTCATTGCATTATCATGCCTAGAGTTTGCAGACGCACTAATTTCCCTCAACCTGCCGAGTATGAGAAGGGTCGTATAATCCGATTACATGAAGCAGGATTTTCTTTTAGAGAAATCGCTAATCGGGTGAATCGAAACGAAGCTACTGTAATGAGATGTTGTCGAGCGTGGTTCCAAGAAGTCCGAAATCGACGAGTTAGAGGTACTGGACGTGAAAGACTGATTACAGAGCGACAGCATCGTTATGTGAGACATCTATCACTCAGAGATCGATTTTCCACAACAAGGTGGTAGTTGCGAACTAGTGGTTTGATGTTGTCGGAAGGGAAATCAGAATGAGGATAGTTTATCGCCGAATAAGGTCTTTTGGACTGTTTTCACACTGAACCCACAACATGGTCGACAACGATTGGTATGGATGAGTAGAGAGATACTTGAATGGAAAAGGAATGGAACTCAGCCGTGTTCAACGATGTTTTCAGATTCTGTTTTTGCACACCATGGCCGTTGCAAGAGTAACTAAGATCCGTGGTGAACTCGGAACACGTCCAATATTCCATCGAACGGTATATTCATCGCACTGTGGGTGTTATGGTATGGGGTGCCATTGCTTACGGCACCAGGTCGCGAAGGAAATGACTGCCCTATATCCACGAAGCTTTACAACATCTGCTTTCCTTTACGGAAACATTGCAAGATCCACTTTTTCAGCAGGACAATGCACGACCTCATGTTGAACGTGTTAGTTTAGACTTTTTAGAAGCGTCCCGAGTAACTCTGCTTCAGTGGCCTCCTCGATCTCCAGATCCTTCCCCCATCCAACATGTATGGGTCATGGAAAGGAGATTGAAAAATTCACCCCTTGGAGGCCCTACGAAATCAAATTTAGATGGCATGGGATACAATACACCAAGAAGACAACAATCACCTAATCCAATCAATGCCTCGACGACTTAACGAATGTGTAGCAAACAAATACATTATTAACATATTTAGCATAAATCACCTTGTATATCCATAAAAAATGAATTTAGAACTATTTCATTTTCTATTCGTAATATACTACCTACCATTTCACTATGTCAATTACCTTGCAGGACACGCTGTATATAAAGGTTCTTCCATCTTGTCCATACAACAAAACCCTATCCGTGTATAGATATTTTTTTAGTTTATTTTTAAACGAATTTACAGTTTTCACACCTTTTGTTTGAATTGTATAGAAAAAAAATTCAGCAAAAACGGAAACACTAGCGCCTTATGCCAGCAAATTTTTGAACGACGTGGACCGCTACGAGTGCTTCAGTGCTCTAGACTACGCCCAGAGTCCAATTGAAAAGAAGCCAGAAACCTGGTGGTGCAAATCTAAGTATACTAAAAATTATTTCAGAAATTCGTAACGAGTCCAGGAAAATGTCACGCTGAACATTTTAAAAAATGCTTGGCTGGTTATTCTATAGCTGATATTCGTGATGATGAAGCAGCCCCTCACTAGTTTCGGCTTTGAGATTTTTTGAAGCACGTTCTGTGTAGCCCATTTCACCATGATTATCATAATGATATGTCTTAAAAACCAAATTAGCGTAAACGAGACATACTACTTCAAGTAAAAGAGTAGAAATAATGAGAAAGTAGAAAAACAGTGACTGACATTTAGCTAGGCAACTCTGAAACTGATAAGTTTCTATTTGTGAGGAGGGAAAGGGGTCGATTAACTATTGACTACGAGAGAAAAAATGTTTTGCAGTCCCTTTTCTCAAAATCGGGAAACATTATTTTCTCCATTTCGTTGATTTCACGAACTTAACTTGTTTAATACTGGGTAACAACGATACAGTTGCATTTTTGCACCAACTGGCTGATTTGCTCCAAAGATAAGGGATTGTGATATCCTTATTACATACGGAGTATTATGGTCAGACGTTGGTGTAAAGCAGAAACCCAACAACAAGCTCCGCAGCTGATCTTGGATTTTATGTTGTGAACCTTGACCCGCCGAGTTGTGGTGCACGATGGATTCGTCGATGTTTTAAGCGTCTGGTAGCCACAATTGCAGAGGCAGTTTTACAAACGCAGCGTTCAAGAAGCCCTTGAAGTGCCTGGCTATCGAAGCGGTCGCTGCCGGTTTCATTTCTCTGATGATCTCCTCGGAGTTGTTGTTTAGGAACTGGTTCATTGCCTCACCTGAAACAAGCGAATAAAAACGTATTTTCCTGATAAATCTAATTAACATATGCAAGAAATGGAGTCAAGTAGGTTGACTCTGCACTTCCCAACATTGTCATCTATTCATAACGATTATGTTCATCACAACTTAGCCTACCTGCACTAGCTATAAGCATGTGTAACAAAAAAAAATAATGGATTAAATCAGCTAAATAGGCCCATACATAGTCCCCACCCAGTGGCGTAGCTACCTTGAGTGGCACCCGGTGCACAAGTTGGTGGTGTCACCCCACCGAAAGTCAGAACCAATAAATTTTATACGATGTATAATGGATCATTTAATATTTATATTTAAAATATTTAACAAATAAAACACAATAAAAACTAAGACAAAAAATATTTTTACTTACAATTAAAATCTCTTCTTTCTAGCTATGACAGCTGCAAACTCAGAAATAGCTCCATCAAAATTTATATTTTGTATTGCCTCATGTTGGATGGCTAATATACCAAGATTGCTACGCCGCGATTGGGTCATTGTTGCCCGCAAATAGTTTTTTATTAATTTTAGCTCACATGAACAATTTCAGTGAAATCATTTGAAAGATATTCTGTAAAATCCCATTCTACAATTAACTTTTCAAAATCTAGAGATACCCAATCAGAAACTGTAACATTAGCGGCTTTCCGCTCCGTGTCTTCTCAGAATTGCAAATCTTTGAACCGCTTTGAACCTGGACGAAAAAGCTTTGTAGTTCTTGAAATCGTGCCGGTGTAGAAAAAGGCCTAAAGCGGAAATAATAAAATCGCTCGAACTTTATTTTTTGACTTTTCAGAGAATCGTGATCATTTTTGAAAAAAAAGTTAGGGGGAAAATTGAGAGGTGGTGGCTAAGCTATACATACTATCTTGCTTAGTGTTTTAACATCAGTGATTCCTTTTAGTTAGCCTTCTCTTTATGTGATGAAAATCATTTGCAAGAGCTGTGAACATGAAATAACCGTTTCTGGCCATTTGGTAAACAAAATTAGAAGGTCCAACCTTGAGACTCCTTTTTTTCAGTTTCAGATTAACAGCAGTCTGTGCTATCATAGCAGTACAGTAAGTCAAGCAATTTTGGGAGGTAACCCAAGGATGATCTAAGAAAACAAAAGATGTGGTCAAGGAGGGCAACTCAATATGCCCTAGTAATAATAAATCTTCAAAACGTGTCTACATGATGACAAAAGTATTGTACGATACTAACCACTGATGAATCAATAACCATTCCTGCAGGAGTTGCCGACAAAATCCAGAATCCTAAGTTAGAACTTCACCAAAGGTACGTCACAAATATATTGTTGACGTTTTCAGGAATAAGTGAGAAAGTAATGACCACTGAATGTGTTCATGTTCTAACCAACTTTACTGAATATTATTTCTTGAAGCTGCTAAATTTCATAAATTTCTATACGTGTATGTTTTATCCATATATATATATATATAGGTCGATATAACAATCCTCAAAAACAGATACGATGAACACGATTCCACGCATAACATTTTTGAAGTCTACCTCGTTTGGATTCATTCATCTTTTCTACAGTTATTTTCAGGCCGACTCGGGTCTAATAAAGTTGTTATTGCTGCGACAAAAAATATAATGTGTTATATGAAGAAGGAACTGGGGTACAGATGACTAGAAAAATCCAAGATTCTGATTTTTAATGGTTATGACCATATTTGATGAATGCAGTCAGAGTTTTGAACTATCCAGTAGAAATATTTTAAACGTAAAATGTAAAATAGATCAATAACCCTATTGTGAGGTAGATCCAGATGTTTTCTATGTTTTGTGTATGTACTCAGATTTCAGATAAAGCTTCGAACTCCAGAGCCCCACATATTCTCATATATGATAAAGATATAGGGTGAATCGAGGTTAGGTATATGGCCATAGAGGAGAGATGGCCCAACTCGATATTTTCCTAAATAGTTATTAGAGGGCGTTTTTTTCAATAAGGAGTAATGTACTGTTGTGTGATCGTGCTATACTAGAAACTCTGAGTCAATTAACTAAGTTTAAAGGCAAGTTATTTTAAAATTACTGTTTACATGGGTTCAATAGTTTTTGAATACAATTTTCCACTAGCCAAATTTCATAAAATTTTATTGGAATTTAAACCCCTCTGGTGTTTATTTTACCATGTGTGGTGTGTTTTTGTGTTGCCTAAGCGTTTTTACGCGAATTAACGTATATAAAATCTAAATCATGCTATGGTCATCTTTCCTCGAAGAAAAGGAGAGATGGCCCACTTATTTCCTATGTAAGATGTCCATCGTAGATCATTTGTATTCATTTTAGATGCCACATATTTATAAAAGAAAATCATTGGAGAGCGCCAAATGTACCGAGGAGCAACTGAATTCTGCAATGAATACTGTTAAATATATATATATATATATATATATATATATATATATATATATAATATTGTTCTTGAACTATTACCATGTTTTTTATAAAAAATATGTTGTTTTGTTCTTTTTTTGTAGTGGTTTATAGTTAATTCACTAAGTTATACTAAGTGACATATAAATCCGAACACCCAGTTTAAATGGTT
The DNA here is from genome assembly GCA_963669975.1 of Acanthoscelides obtectus. Classification (NCBI taxonomy): domain Eukaryota; kingdom Metazoa; phylum Arthropoda; class Insecta; order Coleoptera; family Chrysomelidae; genus Acanthoscelides; species Acanthoscelides obtectus. The sequence goes on from CAVLJG010000005.1 coordinate 66,911,173, forward strand.
TTATTTTAATAAAAGTTGGTGAATGTATTTATCTTACTGTAAATAACAAGTGAAAAAATTTTCAGCCTTATCAGTTGGACATTCCGGTTTTTATACTGCTTTTTTTTTAATTCACTAACGCTCTAAAAATGAATATTTCAGCCGCAGTAAAGAATCAACGTGGCGGATTTTGGTTCTTGACATCCTTTACGATCGGTTACGATGCCTAGAGTACGGAGACCTGTACGATTTCGTCAACTTAGTGAGTTTGATAGGGGCCGTATAGTGGGACTTCGGGAAGCTGGACTTTCTTTTCGGGCAATTGCAGTTAGAGTGCAAAGAAGTGTAGACACTGTGGTTAGGTGTTGTCAGGCATGGCTTCGAGAAGGCCGTACGCAAAGAGCAAGGGGCACTGGACGCCGCCGTAGAACAACAGACCGTGAAGATCGCCGCCTAAGATTATTGGCCTTAAGGGACCGTTTCTCCACTACCAGGCCCATTGCAAATGATGGTTTGCAGAACACGGAAGACCTATTGGCATGCGAAGTGTTTACCGACGATTGAGAAGTTTTGACTTGTTTTCATACCGGCCACACTGGTCCTCCCTTTAACTCGAGAACACCGACGTAATCGCCTTGAGTGGTGCAGACAACGGTCACTCTGGGATCAGGAATGGAACAGTATTGTCTTTAGTGACGAGTCTCGATTTGTTTAGGCATGCACGATGGTCGTGCCAGGGTTAGAAGGCGCCGTGGTGAAAGGAGGAATCCACAGTTTTTTGTTGAAATACATGTTTCATCACACTGTTGGAGTTATGGTTTGGGGTGCTATAGCTTATGGTTCCAGGTCACCTTTAATCTTCATCAGAGGTAACATGAACGCGAAGCGTTATATTCACGAAGTCCTAGAACCCCATCTTTTACCCTATCTTGACACCCTGGCAGATCCAACTTTCAAACAAGATAATGCCCGACCACATGTTGCAAGAGTCACAATAGACTTCTTTCAACATAATGATGTCACATTGTTACCATGGCCACCAAGATCTTCGACTTATCCCCAATTGAGCACGTGTGGGATATGATGGGTAGGAGATTGCTCAATTTGCAACGTCCTCCTCAGACTCTAGAAGCACTTCGAGAGGAGTTGGTGGTTGCCTGGAATGAGATACCACAGGAGGACATTGACCACCTGATCAGAAGCATGCCTAGGGCGCGTTGGAGAATGCGTAGCACATCAGGGTGCATCCGCACATTATTAAAGGTCAAAGGGCTTTAAAGCAGTGCAATCATTTTGAATTTTTTATCATTTACTTATTATGCTTCATTAAGTACTTATACTAAATTTTATTAAAATAAAACCATTTAAACTGGGTGTTCGGATTTATGTGTCACTTAGTATAGTTAGTTTTTTAATGTAAGTTACTTTTTTGGCAAAAGGATTGGCTATTGAGTTTTTAGCTTTTTTTCTGTTATATGTAATAATAAAGTCTCATAGGTATTTCACGAGTATTCTTATAAAACTCATTATTGTCTTTAAATTTTATATGGGCATCTTACCTTCTATGATATGGTCATCTCTACTAAACACTATAGGAGAGATGGCCCACATATAAAAATACCGATATTTATCAACAAAATGAAAAACCATATTTATAATAAATTTGCACAGAGCAACAAATAATAATTACCATGCCCTACCCTAAAATATTATATTTTTGTTAAAACCGAATTATTAAAAGTATTACAGACGATAAAAAAATATTTCCATCTTTCCTCGATTTACCCTAGATATTTATCAGGTAAAATGAATTAGAACTGTGAATTTCGATATCACCGGTACGTTCCGTTTTTACCTTTCTCTCCTAATAATAATATTACATACCGCAAAACCTGGGCCCAGCACACAGAAAATATCCCATAAATCTAGTAGTGAGTCGACCTGCCTTGATTCAAGTTTGTATTATTTTGGTTCGTTCTGGGGTTCTGTTCTAATTCAGCCATCTACCTATCTAACCCGCCTATAGTGACACCTACTGTAGATTTTCATTGAATTTTCAAGGCAAGATGGACATCCATACAGTTATGAAGATTGCCCACAGATGGCAGCATATATTCCAATAGATACCTTTCTCAAACAATTTATTTCCTGATGATCAGAGCTGGCCTAGGAGTTTTTAACGTCGGTTCATGCCAGAGATTACCCCCCTGTTCATGGAGACTTGTATTGGGAGTAACGTCCGACGGTCGTAGTCGAACATACAGTATATTCAGATAAGAGATAGACCGGATGTAAACAAAAGGTTCGGGTGATTTTCACGCTAACGCCGCCGTCTCGACGTAAAACAGGAACCCTCATTGGTCAATTCGCAATTAAATGCCTATGCCGAGCGGCAGAGCAGTCGTATCAAGGCAGAGTCACATTCAGGTTCAGACGTGTTACGTATGTCGTGTGCATCATTGCAATTTGATATTTCTTTGGACGTTTTCGTTTGTTATTTATTAAGTTTGTTGAGTTTGTTCGTTGTATTGTTATACCTTGTATTGATTGTTATTGTTATCAACTGCTTGCCAGCAAATGCCCAGTAGTACAGCTACTGCCGATGAAGTTGTAAACTCCTGTAGTCCACCTAGGAAACGCTCTAAAAAAAGACACTGAGTGCAGAAATGAAAGAGTTCATTTTGAATATATATAAGATCGAGCGCGAGGATAACGAGGCATCAACCATCAAAGAAATTGTTGTGAAGGTTTCTCACAAAGTTGGGGTGTGTCGCGCATCAGTGTTTAATGTGTTAAGACAAGACAAAAAAAATCACACTTTTCTGAGCAATGACCAGTAAACATCGCAAAAGTATTGTTTAAATCATTGGATGAAGCTGATAAGCATGCGATTAGGAGGAAAGTGCATGAATTCTTCTTTAGGAATGAAATACCTACTATAGATAAAGTACTGCAGGAGGTAAATGGAGATACAACGTTGCCAAATTTCAAACGATCAACTTTCCATGCGTTACTGAAGCATTTAAATTTCAAATGGAAAAAACGGGGTCGTAATAGTTTACTACTGGATAGAGAAGAAATTGTGCTATGGAGGATTATTTAACAAAAATTGGGAAATAGAAATCAAAACAGGAAGATTTATTACCTTGATGAAACGTGGGTAAACGCAGGACACACTACAAGTAAAGTATGGGTTGATGATTCTGTAACTTCATCCAGGAGGGCCTTTCTAGATGGACTGTCCACCGGATTAAAAAATCCAGCAGGTAAATACGAGTAATAGACAACAATCGGATGTTTTTCAAACCTTGGGAACAAGGTTCTAAACATTAATTCCAGGGGGCAGATAAAACATATTACAAGTAACAAAACTTTTATAACTTTCGATAAAATGCGTGGATGTTTTATTGTCATTTTCATTTGTTAGAACTTTTTTAAGCCATGTTTTTATGTGTTTTCGATATTTCCAATTTTTTAATATAATCTTAAACTATGTCGAATCTTATAAACTTAAAAAAAGTTACTAAGTTTTATGTGTACCGTTCCTAATTTCTAATTTTAATTCCTACTTAAGCTTTCTAAGTTATTTTGTTCTATTCATATTTGCGCGTCTTTCAGGTTCCTGATCATTCATTTTTTCGGTTTACTTTCCTTCTTGTGACGCTGCGTCTCATACGACGTTCCTATCTTTCTTCCCTCTGACTAAATCCCACAATTAGCTCTGATACTCATGTCTCAATGTTTTTTTTCGCTGATGTGATGCCTTTGAAGGTTCGCTTCTTGAAATCAAATCTACACCAGTTAGTACTTCGCTTTCCCGGTAAAGGGACCGGCTCATTCTGCCATCTTGGCAGTGAGGATGGCTTTGTTGTTGCGGTCTGTGGTGCTTTGAGTCTAAGAAAACTGGAGATTACCACGAGGAAATGAATGGCGAATCGTTTGAACAGTGGTTTTCAAAAATTTTACCGAACTTAGAGGAAAACGCAGTAATTGTGTTGGATAATGCGCCTTATCATTCTCGAAGAATGGAGAAGGTCCCAACAACGGCTTCAAGGAAAGTTGATGTTCAAAATTGGCTCCGCTCGAAAAATATCAACTTTGAAGAAGCAATGCTGAAAGTACAATTATTAAGAATTGTCAAGGATCACAAGGCGGAATATCAAAAATACGCCATTGACGAAATGGCAGCAAGTCAAAATAAAACTGTGCTCCGTTTACCTCCATACCATTGCGAGCTCAATCCCATTGAGCTCATATGGGCAGAGGTTAAAAATTATATAGCTAAGCACAATACAACTTTTAAATTTTGTGACCTCAAAGGACTTTTCAAAGAAGCACTAGAATTAATAACAGCGCAAAAATGGGAAAACTGTATTAAGCACGTGAAAGACAAAGTTGAAAAGAGAATGTGGGAACTGG